>CM034148.1:477564745-477574985 GCA_019776745.2 Taxus chinensis | reverse complement strand
TCCTTGCTCCATTTTAAGCGGAACCACTTATATTCATGCGTTCATCGGGCTCCCGATAACTTCTCAAAATTAGGGTAGCCGTTTTATGCCCCTGTGTCGGACTTGTGACTATACATGTGTCCCACCAAGTGTGGTTCACTTCCCTTTCTTTCCTCTTCTGCTCTAGTGTTGAACTGTTATCCTTCATGATAAAGCACCACCTCAAACTGTGAGGGGGATTCTCATTATATTTTCCAGGATACTCTGTGTTGATACCTTATTTTTCCGTTATCAAGCAAGCCAATGTGCCTCCATCAGAATCCTAATTCCCAGTCTTGGCACTTCGAAGCTTTCATCCTTATCCAGATCGTCTCGAAGAGAAATGCCAGGGACGGAAGTTATCGCTCCAGGTATGAGAGACTCGTCCCAACAACTAAGTGAATGTGTTCGCACCCGTAAGAGTGTAATGAGGTTTTGTAAGCACAACGGTTTGGATGTATTGTGTAGGTGCCTTGGATTTATGACCTCTTTAATGACCATCTTCCCACTATCGCTTACCAAGTCTTGTTTGTGGCCTCAACTTGTCCTTCCTTGAGGGTACTTGGCATGGACTATTTACCTAAGTTTTTCCCATTTACAAATAACTTTTCATAGTTTTTTTTCTTAAATTACTTTCCATGATCTATAAACGCTGTGCTGCGGGAATACATATCGACATGATTTGATTCATGATAAATTAGAAATCTTGGTCTTGTGACTAGTTAAAGCAACACCTCCACCCATTTTGTGCACGTATTCTGTCACGTCTAGGATGAATTTTGTATGAACCATTAGATGAGGTATGACGTACTTTTCTATCAATTCAAGGTCCCTACTTGGAGATGGCCATGGGGTAGCGATAGTTTTTGCAATTGTTTGAATGGAGCATGAATGACGTTGCCATACTTTTGGCAAGTACACTTTCTTGACATAATTACAACAATCGGTTTCCCTTCCTGTTAGGACAATAATAGCCTACTCTTACAATTTTCCTTTAGCTAAGACCAGTCTTTGGTATGCTCACACACCCCTTTGTGCCCTTCTTGTATTGAACCTCTCTGGTGAAAACGGCATTCCCTCCCGTACCCTGAAATGAGAATTGACGATCGAAAAGATGACAGACGATAACAGAAGAAAGAATAGTGTAAGAGCAAGGGGATCTAAATTTGGGTGGCTGTGGACTAAAGCTCAAAAAGCACTTTTAGATAGTTGGATAAACATGCTTTAGGATTAGTTAACTCTGATTATGCTATTTTCCTACGTGATTATCAGTGTTAGAGACTCCTTGAGAGTTGGGAGGGGATTGATAACCAATTTGACTGATAATAGCCTACGAAGCCCATAGAAGTGGTCTAGAGAGAACTAAGAGGGGGTTAAGTCCAGTGGTATGATTAGGGATTCTTCTAATCCAAATTATTATTCGATTTCCCCCACTCTTTATTCTAATTCTAATCCAAACATTTCTCTTCTTCTGAGGATTCCATCCCCAATAATTTCCTCTTATTCCTTTTGATTTGATTCAAATCCAAACTATTATTCAGATTCATCTAATTCGACTCCTAAGTCACTAATGCGACTCCTAGTGTCATGGTCTTTTTCCCTATCTTCACAGGTACCTTCTTCATCATGGCCTTTAATATTACTCCTACGTTTTCCAAAAAACATTGTCCCTCCCATTGTTCGTAGTACCCCCTTTTATCAGTCTCATCGATGAATGTCTTCTTCCTTGAAGATATGTTCAACTCCAATCCTTCTTAATCAAACATCTAATAAATTCTTGAATCGCAGTTCCTCTTCTTTCTTTACAGGACCCTTTTATTATTCTCCAATATGGATTCTTGAATCAATTTTTCCTCCCCTTCTTTTGTAGACCTTCTTTTTCCTCAATCACCCTCGATAAATAGTCTTTCCTCCTTTGAGATTCGTAGGAACTGAAATCCTTCAAGTCAAACATCTGAATCAACCCATGGCGTTTGTTCAATATATAGACCTTGGACTTAATCCTACTAGTTTATAGATGATATTCAGCGTATAGTCGGTCACACCACCTTCGCTACTCCTTAGACTCTAGCTAGCATCTTTTCTTCAATCCCCCCCCACCTCAATCTCTTCTATCAATCGATCAATCACACATCTTCTAAGTCTTCCACACCACTTGGCTCTCTTTCCGCAATCAACCCCGGTGGTTATCAACAACTCATTACCGATTGATCTCTTTCATCAGAATGACGAAACAATTAGGCCTTTATAGGGGCAATATGAAGATATTCCTTTATATATATACTAGAACGGATTCTCTTAGACTTTGATGCAGCCTCTGGCGTATTGTAGGAAAAGGTTGATTCCCTTTTATCAAATAACGGAGAAGAGCCTCAGATCATGTCTTAACCTCTTATTCTTCCATCTTCTTCCATTCTTCATTATGGTGATGAAACGCCTTTGTCCCTTGCATTGATCCATGGTCCTACTATCTTCTCAGCACCCATAACTATTTTTTCTAATCATAATTCCTCAATCACAATCTCTTATGGGTTAATGCATAGCCCTTCATCTTCATCTAGGTGTGATTCAACCTCTAGTAGCCCTCCCCTCTGCTATCAATGGTGGGACATTTTTTTGAGTATTCCCTATCTTCTATTCTTGGTTGGGCAGGCCCAACGAGGCCCCTGTCTTCTAGGTATGGAATCACCCCCGGGTAGTCCATCATCCTTCATTCTGGGCCACATCCTAGTACTCCTCTTTACATCTAGGGGGTCACATCAAGTATCCCTTCTTTCTTATATTCTTTGGGGGCCACAGCCTAGCAGCCCTTCGCCTCCTCAGCTATGGTCACCTCCCAGTCGCCCATACTCTTCAATTCTTGGACCATAAATCTGTTTCATCCATCACATATTTTTTTTCTTTTATCAATGGTTGTACAAGCCCATAGTCATTTCTCACATCAATTCTAAACAATCCACGTTTCACTTTCCTTCTCCTCTTTTGGGATCAGACAAGTCACATGTTAGCTTTTAAAAACCCAAACAGTTTTCTTAATCAAGCTCAGATCAAAACTGCAAAGAGCTCTATAGATCCCAACAAATCAAACAATCTCACAAAATTCTTAAATTAACATTATTCCCCAATGCACGCCACGTACCCATCAAGTAGGGGCAATGTCAAAAAACCTATGGATAGGGAACTCAAACTCCCACATACAAAATCCATTTCAGAACAAAACACAATTATTTATTGAGTTTTGAACGAACCACCTCGTCATCGAGGTTATGATCATACACTCTCATAAAAATGTGCCTAGTCTCCCTTATCACGGAAGTCACAAACATTGTTGTTTGATATTTACCACACAAAGTGACTTTGTTATTTCAAACCTCTTAAAAAAACTGTCAAAAATATAAAAAAAAAAAAAAATAAAAACATTCAAAATATAAAAAACATTAGAACCATCAACAAAAACAAATGTACAAGGATCAAACAATTGCAATCAGGTATTTTCGTAGCACATTATGTTTCTTTCGTCCCTTCCCTTGCTATCTTCTGCAAGTCTTCTTACCATTTTCATCCTTGATGATATTTGGCATCATTTCACACACTTTTTTATTAATTTATCTCTATGGTACCATTTGAACACTGGTCTTTTATCACCTTGGTAAATTAAAAACAACTGACTACCTCTTAGAGATCCTATGACAATCAGAATCTAATAAATTGTTGTGAAGAAATTTTGGACATTTTGTGGACATCTAGCCAATGTCGTCAATCACAAATCACTTCCACCTCCTTCCATCATGTCAGATGTGGTTCTTAACCCCCTTGGTCAAACAGAGAGCTAACTAAGGTTTTTCAAATCAAAAGAACAAAATCAATCGAATCAAAAAAAGATAAAAGCTACAAAGCACAAGCAAAGTGATATATTACTATCTCTTGGGGTATTTCCAAAAAATCTACAGGGATAGGACTCTGACTGGCCTAGAGAAATTTTGTGATAGAATCAAATTACATATCTTCAGGCTAGACACCCTGGGTGGCAAAGCAGAGGCAATGTACGGCTATCCTTTTTCACCATCCATTCAACAAAATCACTTCATTCACATTCAATCATTCCTCTACACATTTGGCTAAGGGTGTTTTTCACTTATTGTCTATTAATCTCCTTCAGAGGTCATTAAATTCCATGTCACATCACTGATCTCTATGAGTAAACATGATATATGTTACCAGTGTCTTTTTTGGACCTTGTTCAGACTCTTACTCTAGTCCATATCTCATCTCATGAATTTGTGCTTTGGCTTATCACTTTCTATTCTTGTCTTCGTCACGAGGCTTCTAAGCTACATTCATATCATCACATCATTCTTCTACTTCATTAAGAACATTGCATTGTATAAGATTACTTTTTGCCATGTTTTTTTCCAGACACCTTTATCCCTCCCCGTTCACACAAATAATCTTTACCACTATCCTTCTATCATTGCTTTATTAGCCAACTTAACTTGGTGAAATCCTTACTTCTTCCCATCATTTCATTGGTTTTGTTCATCATCATGTTAAACCTATCCATAATACCTTGTCCCCTCTGCTTCTACCTGTGAAGATGTTTTCCTTTGAATACCCCACGCTAATCACTGGGCATTTTTACATCTTCACTTTTCTCACACTCGCAATTGCCTTATTCCCGTCGTATATCCCATCTATTGCTGGGGCAATCCCACACTTTCCTCATCTTCTTTTACATAGTTTTAGAAAAATTTCAAAATTATCAAAATATTCAATATGTTGGAAAATCAAAACATTCAAATATGTTTAGAAAAATTCACAAAAAAAACATTAAAATATGTTAGAAAAATCAAAACATTCAATATGTTTTAGATAACTTCTAAAAATGAAAATCATCCTACAAAATTCACTCATGTTCTATGGTTTCTCACTTATTCATGTGGTATGACTCTCGGATCATTTTGATCTACCTCCATCAATAACATTTAGGGTTGCTTACTTCCTCTGTACTCTGGGGCACAATGAGTTGCCTGGTACTATTTCATAGTGCAGCATTACTTTTTCATCAGACCAAAGTGTCCTCCATTTCCCTTTACATGTATCCTTTCTTGGGGAACCATCATTAACCCTTGTGCATTAATTCACACAGGTCATAACTGAAGCTTGATAACCAAAAACACTGAATCTTGTTTCTCTGTTAGTTTATCTTGTTTACTTATCATATTGCATTACATTATGTGTATTGCATGGAGTTTGGCATATTTTAACTTTTCTCGGATTGCATTGCTTTTGTATGTTTCATGGAGTTGGAGTTTTTAGGCAATGGACATTTGTTTGTATATGACTTTTCATTTGAATTACACATTTTCTTCATTCTTTTTTAATAAGTACCGATGATGAAGATCTCTTAGCAAGATGATGAAAAATAAAGTTGTTTAAAGGCACTAGATGGATGTTAGCTCAGTCACCCTTCCTCATTCTCCCTTTTCTTCTATTCCCCTTTCTTCGCTTCTACCACTATTCTTTCTTCTATTCTCTTTTTGTCATCTTTTTTATTGTCAATCGAGTTCTTCTATCACCCCATAGACAATAGAGGGGGCATCCTCCATTCTACTCATATTTCTTCTATCCTTTCAAAATTTTCTACTTGTTTAATGCTTGTCTACGTTATTTAAAGTGACATATCACTTACGCCACCACACGCCCAAAGAGGGGTAAATGTAGACACCTAAAATATGCTTATACTTATTCCAATTTCATCAATCCAATCAATTAACAAAACACTTCGTTAAATCCCCATACTTCACTCCATTCTTGAATGAGCCATTCACAACACTCTTTCCGGTCGTTATTCAATCATCTCTAATAATCTTATTTGGCTAAGATCTCTCTTATTAGCTAAAACATTCCTCTTTTGACCGTTCAAGAACCTCCTAGTTCTCTCTAGACAACTTCTATTGGCTTCATTAAGGCATTCAATCAGTCAAATTTGGTTATCCAAACCCCTCCCAACTCTCAATGAGTCTCTAATCACTTGCTAATCATCTTAGCTTAACTAGGCCTAAAGCATCTTTATTCTAATCTAATCTAAAAGTGATTTTGAGCTTTAGTCCCACATGCACCCAAATTCCAATTTCTCCCAAGTGGAAAACTATAAATACAAGGCTAACCCTACCCATTCAAAACAAAAACTTCACTCAACAGTCCTCTCTCCATTGGATATATTGGCATTAGACCTCATTTGCATTAGCCACGCTAATAGGAATTTGATCTTGGCTATCCTCCATTGGTGAAGCTCTTCCATCTTCATCCATAAATTCATAGTATGTTAGTAGGAGGGTATCTAACTTGGTCTTGTAAGCCATTTGAGAGAGACCTCTTCACCTCATTGAAGTAAACAACACATCTAATTTGATTGCTAAGAATCTAACGAGGTTTTTTTTTTTGTTAATAGACCCTCCTCTTATCTTTCCATCTTCACATTCTTCATTATGTGATGAAACTCCTTGGTCTTGCATTTATCCATGGCCTATCTTCTCATCACTAATAACTCTTTGTCTATCATAATTCCTCAATCACAATCTCTTATGGGGTCAACGTCCAAGTAGCCGTTCATCTTCATCTAGGGTGTTGGTCACCTTCTAGTGAGCCCTCCCTCTGCTATTTGTGGGAACATTTTCTAGTAGTCCACTATCTTCTATTCTTGGAGCACGTCCAACTAGCCCCTTATCTTGTATGTATGGATCACCCCCCGGGTATTCCATCACCTTCTATTCTTGGGCCGCATCCTAGTAGTCCATCATCTTACATCTATGGGTTCACGTCTTAGTAGCCCTTCTCTTATATTCTTGGGCCACATCCTAGTATCTCCCTTCATCTTCTAATCTATGGGTCACGTTATAGTATCCCTTCTTCTTCTATTCTCTTTCCCCATCCTAGTATCACCCTTCATCTTCTATCTATGGATCCACCTCCCAGTAGCCCATCTTCTTCAATATTTAGACCATATCCTTTTCATCAATGACATCACCCTTCTACCAATGACTGGGGCAAGCGCACCATAATTTATCTCAATCCTATCATCGATCATAAACATTCACTTTCTTCTCCTTCTTGAGGTCAGAAAAGTCACAAGTCAGCTTATAAGAAACCCAAACAGGTTCATTATCAATCTCAGGTCAAAACTTCTAAGAGCTCAAAATCCCCCAACAACTTGAACAATCTCAAAGTTGTAAATCAAGAGCGTTTCAAAAACACACATCATCGTAACCATCAAGTATGGCACAAAATGCATAAACCTCTAGATAGGGAACCCAAGCTCCCACATACAAAATTCATGTTTCAGGATAAATTGCAGTCCTTTGTTGAGTGTGAACTCACCATGATCAGTGAGATTGGGGAAAACATGAATCTTGATGAAAAAAATATGCCTAGTCTCCCTTAGCAAGGAAGTCACAAACATTGTTGTTGGATTTTACCACACAGAGTGACTTTATTAGTCCCAACCTTTTAAAACTGTCAAAAATCTAAAAATCAAAAACCAATTCAAAAATAACAAAAAACATTGAGAAAAACACAAACAAAAATCAAAGGTACAAAGATCAAACATTGTAATCAGGTATTGCGGACACATGGATAGTTCTTTCTTCCCTTCCTTACTATCTTCTGCAAGTCTTCCCTGCCATTTCATCCCATCGGTGATATTTTGGTTAGCTTATTTGCACGTATTTGTGACATTTATCTCTATGGTATCTGTTTGACCCTGGTATTTATCACCTTGGTAAATTAAAGAACGATTGACCTCATGGAGATCCTATCAACATTCAAACATCTATAAATTTGTTGCGAAGAAATTTTGGAAATATTGTTGAGACTAGCCAATGTCATCATCGTAAGAACTTCCACCTCCTTCCATCAAGCCATCAGTGGTTCTTAAACCCCCTTGTCAAACAAGAGAGCTGAAATAAGTTTTTAGAAAGCAAAAGAATCAAAATCAATCAAAAATTCAAAAAGCTACAAAGCAAAAGAAAATTGATATATTACTCTCTATTGGGTATTTCCAATAATCTCTATTGGGGGCTAAGTGATGCCTGACTGTAGTAGAAAAATGTTTGTGATTAGATCAAATACATCTCTGTCGGGTTATGGATGCCTGGCTGGAAGCGGAGCAATGTAGTGTTATCCTTTCATCATCCATTCACAAATCATCTTTTAAAACAAATCATTCCTACACATTGCTAGGGTCCTCTTCACTTGTTGTCTATTAAATCTTCACTTCAAGAGTGTAATAAACTCCACAGCACACATTGGATCTCTAGAGTGAATAGGATTAGTATTTACCAAAGTGTCTTTTTAGACCTTTTTCAGACTCTTACTCTAGTCCAGATATCATCTCACGATTTGTGCCTTTGTCTAATCACTCTCTTTCTTCATTGCGAGGATTCCTAAGCTACATTCATATCATTCACATCATTCTTCTACTTTGTTTAGAACATCCATGTGTATAAGATTACTTTTTGCCATGTTTTGGGGAACCTTTGTCCCCTTCTGCAAAAATAATCTTCTCCTTCCTTTCTATCATGTGATTTTAGCCAAATTACGCTAGAAGCATTCTTGCTTCTTCCCATCATTTCATTGGTTTGTGTTCATCATCATTTGAACCTATCCATAATGGCCTTGGGTTCTGCTTCTATATGTAAGATTTTCCTTTGAATACCCCCCCACCTAATCATTAGGGCATGTTGCATCTCACCTTTCTCGAACGCACATGGCCCTTATGCCCTTGTATATTCCACATCTAATGCTGGGGGCATCCATGCTTTCTTGGTTACCTACACATAGCTCTGAAAAAACATTGGAAAACACCAAAACAATAGAAAATTATTTCAAAAACACAAACACAATAGAAAATTGTTTCACAAAAACGCAAAAACAATAGAAAATCACTTCACAAAACCCAAAAACAATAGCAAATTGTTCAAAAAACGCAAAAACAATAGAAAATTGTTTCACAAAAACCAAAACATAGAAAATTTGTGCATGAAAACTAATTTACAAAAAACATTTACTTGCATTATCTTGTTTCTTTTCTTTTGCTTGTTACTTGTTTTTCTATTTTATGTTTTTTCTTTTGCTTGGGCATACTTTTGTTAGGATTCATCTTTTTTGCTTAGGTTAGATTTATTCTTGCTTGTGCATATTATGGTTTTTTTACATGCTAGTGAGTATTAGGAAATCATGATGTAATGTGT
This sequence comes from Taxus chinensis, assembly GCA_019776745.2. Classification (NCBI taxonomy): domain Eukaryota; kingdom Viridiplantae; phylum Streptophyta; class Pinopsida; order Cupressales; family Taxaceae; genus Taxus; species Taxus chinensis. The sequence continues at coordinate 477,565,719 of CM034148.1, read as the reverse complement.
TAATTCATTGTGTTCTTTCTGAGCATTTGATTGTGTTTATTACATGTTATAAGCATGGTGAATCATGGTGTATTGTATTATTTCCTAGTGTTCTTTGTTAGCATTTGGTTGTGTTTATTGCATGTGCATTATTTTGTTATCATTGCACATCACTTACCATCATTATCATCACATCTAACATCATTTTTACAATCGTATATAGAAAAAAATGCTAAATTTTACATCAATGCATGTATGTTAAGCTAATCATGCACATATTTTATCATCAAGGGGGGCAAGAGGGGTGGTGCATGATCAAAAATCTATCCCCCTCGCCACACCAATATCATCATATCATCCCGTCCATATACATATACAATAACACATGGGAAATACATTTGATATCATCTACGAATCTATCATCTACCATGCACAGCACATCTAAACATCAAACATCAAGATCAAATACAATTCAAAGTAAAAAATCAGATACCATCATAACGCATCCATAAGTGCTGAATCAAAAACAAGCAACATGCAATAAGATTCGACATAGAGTAATTTTTGAAAAAAGGATATTTTACATCATAGAATTATGTCCACTCATGTCACATGCATCAGGACACAAAAACAATAAAGTACATCATCTCATAAACATGTGTATCTGAGCCCAAAATGTAATCCTCATATATATACATGTGTGTCATATACATCTACATAAAAAAATGGATACACGTCAGTACTCTATATCAAAAGTTCCTTCAGCTGAGGCGTAGAAAGATGCTGCATCAAAAATGTCCACATATCTATACAAGTATATGCTATCCAGATTGGTACTCAAAATGATACATCATCGATACACATGTCATCAAAAAGGAGCAGTATTAGAAAGAATCAAGCCTTCATCACAAGGCATCATCAAAATACAAGTATACAAGACTATACATCAAAATCAGCCTTCATAAGAGGCATACATACAAATAATTTGTACAACA
>CM034148.1:472445242-472910069 GCA_019776745.2 Taxus chinensis | reverse complement strand
TTTCTGATCCTCAGTGAGTCCAAAATTTGTTAGCATATGGGATTTTGCACGCAATGCAAATGACAGCATAGTGTGGTAATGAATCCGTCCTCATGAGGTGAGGCTTGCCCTTATTGAAAACCAAAACTGTTTTCATTTTACAATTCAAAATTGTAGGTGGGGGGTGTTTTGTAACTCAATGGAAGTTAACTTGAATTGAAGAGATAGAATAAATGAAAGAAAGGAATGGAATGGAATGAAAAGAAACAGGCAGAGTTAGGTAAAAATAGAGCCTAATATTGCATGAAGAGAAAAGATGAATAACAACACAAATAAAATGGAGTTGAGTTAACCAAACAAGAAACATGCAAAAGGGAACACACATGAGCAAGTAGATAGTCAGAGCTTGATCACTGTGAACTAGAACAACTGATTACTAATGTTGACAATAAGATCAAGATAATATTTGCATGCAATATTCAAACACCTAACATCTAATGAACATAATGAACACCAAATGTTACAAGAGACAATGAATGAGACACAAAGTTCTTATTCTATTAACTCCAAAATGTTTTTCACAAAGAACACAAAGTTTCTTCTTGAAAAAAATCTTACACAAAAGTATCTTCTTCTCCTCTCTCAAATTCACCTTAAAAAAGGAGCCCCTCACTTCCTTTTATAAGCCAAGAGTTGGTTACAAAGTAGTTAGGGTTTTAAATGATCATTAAATAAGGCACTTAAGTGACCTTTGACTTTTTCTAACCAACTTTATTAAATACAACCCAAAAAAAAAGAAATTACTTAAAATATCCAATGTTTCCCAAATAACAACACCTTTAAAAATATACAATAATAACCAATGCCTTATCCATTGAAACAGGGTCCGCCTATCTCAAACGTATGAGAAATGGACTCTCCCAATTCGCTAGATATCAAGAAAATCAACTTCCTACACCGCCGGTGAAATTAGGATCTGCTGCTTTTGATAATTGAAAGGATCTAAACCTTCCCAAAGTTTCAAACATCTTTTCTTCTTCTATAGGTTCACTTGGCCGAAGAATAGCCTCACAAAATACCTATAATTCAAGAATTCTACTTGGCATATCATTAAAATTAACAATTTTAGACTGAGCATTCTCAAACAAGTTCTTCAATTTGATACACCATTCCATGGAAACCGAGGAGAAATTGTTGGTAGGAGTGTACATGTATTTGAACAATTGTGAAAATTGTTCTTCCACCTGCTTCAATGAACACCTTTGATTATGCTCATTTACTAGGTTGCAAGGAATCTCAACTATGAAATCCTGGATCGAGGAAAGTGAAGCGAAAACTTCATTGCACATGTTGTCATAATGGATCATAGAATCCACAAGAAGTGTCTTTCTCAATTTGAGATGTAGACACCAGAGGAAACATGTCCCTCGATGTTCAAATTCGAGAATCCCTTCAATAGCCAACACTAAAGATTCCATACTTGTCATCTCCTGCAGACTGGGCAATATCTCATCCAAATTTGATATCGTAGAAACAAAATTTTCTTTGAAAGAAAGAATTGGATCTAGATATACACTGATATCTTCATGAAGCTTAACTGTAGTCTTGATCGCTCCCAGGCCCAAAACGAGAATCTCCAAAAGCCAAGTTTTAGTGACATGGCCCAACGTGTTTATTTCCTTTGACAAATTAAGAGTTTCTTCATCTGGGGCAGCCACCGCATCAGGTACTGGGAAGGTGGATGATATGGGATTTATAAAATGCTGAACATACTCCACCAATTGACTCTTTTCATCCTTGAGCCGAGAATTTTGGGACTTGTATTTCTCCAATCTTTTTAGCACGATATCAATTGAATCTCGAGCCATCACCATGTCACTTTCTAACGTGGATCTCCCAAGTCCTAGTATGGAAACTTCATATTCGGCTGGCGTCATAGCATTACACTCTTTATCCACTCATGGAATGGAAAGGTCTACAAACTTGTTTCCATCATTATCCACCATTATTTGAGAAAGTAGCTTGGGATTCTTAGGAATGGCATCATTCGACAGTTTGAAAAGGGCATCAAAATCAATGTCGATTGGCTTGACAACTCTCTTCCTTTTCTTCACTTCAAAATCAACCCAAGAAGGAGTTTCATTTACTATCTCGGCATATAGAATCCTGGAGCTTGAATCAATATCTTCATTATCCCTGACATCATGAGATCCTTCTTGAATCCTATCAACAGCCTCGATTTGAGGAGACACAACCTCAATGTCCACTTCCTGATCATTCAGGATATTTTGGGAAATCCCTTCATGAACTACGTGCTCCGAAGTATTTGATATTTGAATTACTTGCACTTGAGTGGGTGTTTGTTCGAAGCATGGCTGAGGATCATTTGCTACCAGCGTATGAGTGCTATTAATGATGTGAGTGGAAGAATCTCTACTCGAGGTAGAAAATCCAGACACACGCTCCTTTCCTTCTTCAGGGTTTGGATCTCTGGATCTCTCTCTTCGTGACACATTGCTTGGCGAAGTGGATTTCGGCAACCATTATTTTCTTATATGTCGTGTATGATTGGATGGTAACGAAGTTGATCGAGAAGAAACCTTGGTCGAATGGAGGTGTCCTGACATAGGCAATTTTTTTGATTCTGAAACGTGATCTGGAATTGATTGAAATTTGGCAAGCTCCCTATCATACCAAGATATTCTTCTTTCGATAATTGGTTGGTTCTTGCCATCGAGAGAAAATTCATCTCTTTTGGTCCAGTCGATTCGAGGCAACGGTGTGAAGGAAATGGCATCATACGAGGGATCAATGACATCCTCATCATCGGTTATGAATGAATCGGGAGGACTCTGGATGTGGAAGGCCTTGATCTGAGCAAGTGTTAGGCGAGAGTACTCCCATCTCCTTACCTCATGTTCATCCGAGAAAGCGGCCTAGAAATCCTCCATGGTAGGATTATGTTGATACTTCGCTCCCATAATCGTTTGCATATAACCATTGATATCGAACTGGGCTCTCTTCACATATGGATGGATGGTTATGAGAGCAAACTCCTTTTCCATTAGTTGTGCACTGAATAAGTTTGGGCATTGGTATTCCCCGATTTGGATCAGGAAATGAATTCCTGGACGGTGCTTATCACTAAGTAAGCAGTGAACTTGGAACAATTGTCGCGCCAGCTCCATTAACGCCCACTTATCACTGACGTACTTGGGAAGTTTCCACAGGGTCCTAGCAAAGCCACTCACACGAATGTAGGAAAAAGATGAAAATTGTATAATCCAAATTCCCCATTGGGAAATGACACTCATGGCTTGTTTGGAAAACCTTTCCTCGATATTTTGATTCAAGTTATGGATCACGTGGAAGGTGAATGCATCGTTGACTCTTCTAAAATGGTGAGAACTATTTTTGAAGCTGATTTGAGGGCAATAGTGAAAAACATTGTTTGATGACCCCAGGACTTCTCTCGTTTCAAGTCCCGAAAATAGCTTTCTTCGTGCTACCGCATAGGTCATATATGAGGTCATGTAGAAGCATCTAGTAATTTTGGATTCTATCAATTGCTTGTGAATGGTGTTGCTGATGATGGTGGCTCAGTCCACAAACTCCTTCTTGGCTAGGATGATACAGATAAATTGGTACATCCATGGGTGGAAGACCCTTGCAGAAGGTAAACCAAAAACTCAACTTAGGAGAGTGATCATGTCTCCAATCTCTTCCACGAACTCAACACGGTATAGTTCTTTGGGGAGCCTATCAATCCGAGGTCTCTTGGTTGCCAACCAATTGTTGTTAACCATTTTGCTCCATCTTAGGGGTTCTTCATCCCAGAAATCTTGCGCAGACTGGCGAGTGATATCTGCATTCTCAGGAAAGTCAGGATCCCGAGTAATTCCTCAATGTGTTTAGGTGTGATTAAGAGGAAAGGTTCACGGTTTTCTTTATAAATTCCTCGTCTCTCAGGATCGTAATGCTCTGCACAAGCAATCACCAATTCCGGACACTGCACCAAGACAGGGAATGCCGCTACTTGAGGTAGGCCACTGTGGTAAAGCCTATTAGAGAAAATGGTTTTGCCTTCAGTTTTCACTCGCTCGCAAAACTGTTGCATGTTGATGTGACCCAGATTTGTATCAGTGATGTTGTCATACACCGACTTAATGGAGCTGGGAGGAATAATTCCTTGGAATTCATATTTCAGGGCAGATTTATTAGATCTTTCCACTGGCTTCCTCGATCTCCCTACAGATTTGGATCTTTTGGCCATTATGAATTTAATCAAAAGGTGGTTCAGGCATGCCAAACAATGCAAACGGGGCTGGGTCTCAATCTCCAACACCCCATCGATGTAAGAAAAATATTCCCATTATATATTACTATTATTATTATTTTAAAAATGATAATAATAATTGTCTTGAATTACAACCTTTAGTATGTTAATAAACAAATCGAGACCAAGCTCGAATTCTAACTCCGACAATAACAATTAAAATCCCCCGATCTTAATATTTACGTGAATGGAGTTTCCTTTCTTCGGCGTTTCTTCTGGCTTTAGGAAAATAAAACAAATTTATTCTTTGGTTGTCTATTGCTGTCTTCCTTGGCTAGGTGTCTCCTCCAAAAGAATGCGTGGTTTTCTTGTATTGCGTGGGCTTTGGCTTGATGTATTTTACCTCTGGCTGTGTGGAACTAAAACTTCGGACCAGTGTGGGAATGAATTCTTTCTTTTGTCTTCTTTTGGACTGTATCTTTTTCGTTCACCCAACACGCAGCTTGCTATGTATCAAAGTTTTTGCTATTCGTGACCTTCATTTGTTGCAGCCTTTAGTAATTAAGCTGTAAGCTTTATCAGGGCCCCAGATCCATCCATATGCAATATTATGCATTCTTTCTGAAGGCTAATGAAAATGTAGAATATAACAAGTCGCAAAAACAATTCATTTTTTAAAACATGCTTACCCACGGTTCAGTTGGGTCGCATTTTTTTTAATTTATTTATTTAAAAACTACAGGCAAACCTATAATAATGCAAACGGTAAAAATAGTATTGGTGCAGGATCAATCGATGATGTTCTCCAGAGTATGGGTCGTGCACTGTCACGTATGCTTCCTGTTTCTATTTCTGCGCACTGTTCCGTATGCTTCCTAAACTTCGCCCCAACTCATGAATGCTTGGCTATGCTCCATCAAATGCTGCAACAGATGTATGGCAAGCATATGTTTTTGTTTGCTGGCTGGAACGTGTGGAGTTTTAAGAAATTTGTTTTCTTCCTCCAAAACAAAACAAATTTTTCTTTTCGTGCATGTGTGGGTTCTTAGAAACTATTCTCTGCTTCAGCCAATGTGTGGCTTTTTGTCAATTTCTGAGTGTTTTAAAAAATGTTCTAGTTCTCTTTGCCAGGCGTGTGCTTCTTGGTATGGACTGTTTCTTTTTCTTCTTTTTTGAAAAAATGGCTTATTCCCTTCCTTTCCTGTGCATTTCTTTGTATTGTCCAAGCTGTTGGACTGTTCTCTTTGTCTTTCTTTTCCTTCAGCCTAGGCGTGGATTTGTTGTTTTTTTCTTTCTTCTTATGCAATGCATGGAGCTGTTGGAAACAAAACCAAAGCATAATGCTAACAAAAAATTATGTCTTCTGAAGAAAAAGAAGCTTTTGAATTTTTCCACCAGGTTTGATTTAGGAAGTTACAAGGATTAATTCAACTTCCTCTCATCCCGGGTAGTGGCTTAAGTGCCAGGGGGAAATGGGAAAAGTAACAGGAAATTGCCAACGGGAATGGAAAAATAGGTTGGCAATCCCCGTCCAATTTCCCCATGTGGGAAATTGGGGAATTTTATGCCCATTTTCCAATCCATGATTTGGCAATTGTCAGAGCAAAACCCACGTGCGGGAAATTTGAAGGAAATTGCCAGGAAAGTGGAAATCCGGGTTCGGGATGCCAACCCGGCAGTTGGAAACAAAAGCTAACTTCCCCGGCACTAAAACTTGTCGGATGAACCTTCATTTATATTTATTTAATTAAATACTCCTTAAGTGATTAATTTAATCAAACAAGGAGCAATTAATTAATTAAATATTAATTAATTATTTTAATGCATTTTATAGCCCGGCGGTAAGAGTTCTTGCCCGAAAATCACGAAACGAAGACCGAAACGATCACAAAAATAAGACGATCACAAGGAGTCCAATGAACCACACAAAGTAATACTTTTCAAAATTTTCTAATTTTTAATTATTCAATTGTTTTTTAACAATTTTGCGCAGTCAAAATTGGCTGATAACAGGTCTCGAATATTTTTCTGAGTCTTGAGTGATAGATCACGAAAGGATAAGTAAGAGTCTTTTTAGGTTTTTAAATAGGAGTTAAGTCTAGGTTTAGACTAATTCCTAGTTGGTTATGATAGGTTTAGACTTGGTTTTAGGTCATTAATGAGGTTTGAGTGGGTCATTTGAGTGAGGTGGCTAGGTGAGTTGGTTGGGTGAGGTGGTTAAGTGAGGATATTAATTCAATTAACATATGCACTAGGGGATATGAATGGGTAGGATATGGTTAATTTAATTGACAAGGTTTTAATGGAAGTATAACCCAATTTTGGTATCTACATTATGAATCTTGAATTGAAAGGTATACCCTTCCTATGCAACATGGATATATTCTCTTTGATTGAAAATGATGAATACCAGGCATTCCCTAACTTGCAAGAGGGTAACCCCTTGATAAAAATAAATGCAGATAAGGAGAAGGACGGTTTTTGAAATGATTCTTGGCCATGTAAAGATCATATTTATGGCCATGTTCTTGATGCCCAATTTGAATATTTTTCAAATAAAGGTGAAAATGAGTATGTGGCAGTTTTAAAGGAGGGATTTATGTAAGTCATCTTAAATATTGTGGAAGAAATTAAAGATACTCAACTGAGTCTCAAAATCTTGCTATGCCATGACAAAGACAGCTAAGTATGATATCAGTTGTGATCCTTATTTTGATGCAAAAATGGTCAACAATGAGATGGAATAAACAAGTAAGATCAATTTTATCTTCAAACCATTGTCTGATGAGCATGAATTTGAATTTAAGTCTTCTTTTCTCCCATTTTATGAAGAATATTACATCCATGATGAGCCGAAGGTAAAGGAAATTATTAAATCTCCTATGAATGTAGTCAGTCATGAAGATAAAACCTCCATCACAAAAAGTGATTTCAAGGTCAATGATGAGTTGTTAGGAACAAAGAAGAATAATTTAGAACAAATAAATGAGAATTTGCAGGAGTCTTATGAATTGAGCTAGATTTAACTTGTTCTCACCAACTTTGTATGCCCTGTTCATCCTAGAAATGATCCCCTTCTATAACATTCACTAAAAAATTATGAATTCCTTCATTTCAAGAACATAAAATCCATTTTTTAAAACATTAAATAGAATCTTCTCACGGTTATGAAGCCTCAAGTTGAGACTAATAAAGGAAAAAACTTCAAATTGATAACAAAGTAGTCATTAGATGCGAAGGATTTTTCTATAAAATATTAGTACGAGGATAAAATATTCATCTCACTCATTCTTTTCAAACCATGTAGAGCCATCATGAGAGCATGGAATGATCAGATGATTATCTTCGAGATTTGGATGTTTGAATTTAGCCCATTGTTTAGTGATGGTCCATACATCTCTCAAACCATTTCCCATTGTGTATACATTATTATCCCACCTCAATAAATTTCCCCACACATATGCACCATAGTTTCCATTGTGCTTTCCTCCCAATTTTGGTTTGATTCCTTTATTTTTGGTGTGTTCATTTGGTTTTCCCCTTGTGTGAGTTAGTCACTAGTGTCAATAGTGAAAAATTGACTCTCCAACCTAATTTGACAAGGAAATGGTATAATCAACCATGAAAAATATGGGGTTATATATTTCCCCTTGCAGTCTAATGTCCCTGAGTTAGATCCATTTATCATCATGTGAATTTACTAGCCCAAAAATTCAAAACTTAGATCATGAAAACTAAGCCATAATATAAGATTTTTACCTTTTGATCTTTCTGAATCCTTGTCCTAGCCAACCCACCTCCTATGTCATCATCATATTGACCTCAAATTTAGTCCTAATGATTTTTATAAACATATATCATTTTGTAAAAATGTGTAAAAGGGTTCATAATGTTATTTAGTGAAGTTCATGAAAATACTAGTTCTTCTTGAAGCCTAGAAAGGCTAATTTTGGGCATTTTAGAGCCTGTATGCATCCTCCAGGAGCGTTATGAAATATCATTACCCATATGGAACTAGTATTGGAGATAATTTAAGGTGTTGGAAGTAGTTTAAGAATATTTAGGAAAGGTTTGGTCATTCAGTGACAACTTGTTCAACAACATGTTTTCAGGGGTAAAGAATGAGTAATCAAATGGTGAACCTAAACTTATCCAGATGATTCTTGGATATCCATAAGGATTTTTAAGGAAATAAAATTTGAATTGGAAATATTTAAGAATCCTCTACATAGTGGAAGAATATTTTTTTTATCTAAGGTGTGAATATTTTTGAGATAGTTCAAGTAGTGCAGGTGTATCTCATAGTTCTGATAAAAAGGGGCCAATATTTGGAGTTTCAAGTAGATTCAAGATCTAAAAGATATTATATTAGTATTATAATGGATTTTTTAGTCAAATTCATATACAATTTGACCCTAAATGATCATCCTAAGCCTCGAAGGTGAAAGAAGTAATTTTACAAGCTATTTTTGGCCAGTAAGTGCAAAATAAGACTTTATAGCTATGGTAAGGTGAAAACTTGAGATCTTATTATAAATATTTTCCCTTGGGGACATGTGGGACATGATAGAAAGAAAATTGTTCCCTCATAATCATCCCATAGGTGCACTTGTTATCCCAAGTGTCATGTGTGTTCCGTTTTTCCCCCAAGCTAAGAGGGACATGAGGGACACAAAATTGTGCCATTAATCCCTCACCTTGGGTGAAGTTTTGTTTAACTTATGTCACCCATGTAACAAAGGGGATAAATATTACAAGAAAGTGTGACCCATTATCATTTTAAGCCCCTAGACACTCACATGACCCTTTTCAGGCTTTGTAGGTAATTTTTCACCCCGTTGTGCTCAACCACTCAACCCCCTGGCTTCCACGTGCATCCAACCTTCCCAAATAGGTGAAATTTTTTCACCCCATTGTCCCAATTTTATAGGACAATAAAATGTTCCAATTCCCATGCTCCAGCCCATGATCATTCATGTGACCTCTCTTGGCTTCATAGGATGTTTTCCTAGCTCCTCCATCTCACTCACACTTGCTCCCATGCTAAAACTTGTCTCCAACCTACTCTAAGGTGAAATTTGTATTTTTTTATTTCCCTTGTGTCCTCGTTTCACCATTTAAACTATATTTTAACCTCAATTAAACTCTAACCTAACCCAGAGTTAAAAACACATTTTTTGGACAACATAAGTGATTTTAAACTCCTTTTAAACCATTTTCTTTAACATAGGTTTCTCTCCCCCCATGGTTGTTACTTTTATATCTTGAAAATTGTAATTTTTTACTAGAAATATTGGCAAAATTTCTCCATAACATCTATAGCTTTTAAAACCAATATTTTCTCACATCTCTCTAACCGTGAATCCAACTGGGTTGAAAATTGGTCAGATTTCTCTTCTCCAAAATGCCTTTGGGAAGATTATAGCTGCATACTACATGATTACCTAGAATTTTGTATATAGAAATCTTAAAAAAAACCTCTATATTTTCCTATTTAATTTCCAAGAGTTCCAGCAGGTGAAAAAAATGAAATTTGGAGCATGAGATCTCGGTGGAATGTTGAACATAGTGACAATGGCTTCTATTAGTGCAAATTCACAACACCCCTCGATGTTTTCTTAGATTTATAGTTTGATAATGGGCATCCAGTGTGATTGTACAACATGGAATATTTTCCCCAAGTGTGGGACTTGCAGAAACGAGAAAAAAACTCTCGAGATTAAAGGTTGGTTCCTTTACTCCTTTGATTAGATGTATGCATGAAATTTGCAGAGGTTTAACTAAAAATCCAACTCTAATTTCTACCAAGGAGACAAGGATAGAAGAGAAAAAAGAAGATAAAACTAAACTAACAAGGTGATGCACTAAAGGAGTGATGAACATCTATTTCTATAGATTGACACAGATTATAAAAATGCAACACAAATCATGTACAAATTGCCAAAATTGTAATGAAGGATTGGGATAGAGCAAATAACACAAGAAAGGATTGAAAACTCATTTACAGAGCTTGCATTTCAATTTCCATTTTTAAATACAGTGCATTACAACAGTAAGGAGGTAGAAAACATGTTGCAGTCCTAAAAAAGATCTTATATTCCACAAATCCACTTGCCAGGGTGAAGGAGGGAGCCTGTAGAACATAAAAAAATGTCAAACCCTTTACAAATGAGCCAAATCTAGCTTTTAACAATGAAAACCCAAGCTAAGAAGGAGAAATGCAGGAAAATGAAATGAATGATTCAACCACCAACCAGATCCATAAAAAAAAGCATGGGTACCCTTAAAAGTTCATTCCCCAATATTTTTGACCATGCTGGAGAAGGATGGAAGCCATACTGCATTAAAAATGGTGGTTGAATGTCAGTTCTACTCTTTTCCCCATGCCAAAGGTATTTTTCTCTAGCTAAACCCCACCAAAAAAACAAAATTGAATATTCCATCATGTAAGGGACTTCAATAGCTTTCCAATGACACAAAAATTGAGAAAAACCAAGCTCTAGATCGAAAGATATGCCCCTCTGAAGATTTAGGGAAATTTAGGGCAAAAAACAGGTCGGCGGGTCGAAACCTAAAAACTTTCCCCTTTTTTGAATTTGGTAAAAAATCCTCAAAAAGCTCCATGCCCCACCACTCTACTGCCACATGGCATATTCCCATTGGTCCGTGGGTTCAAACAACCATTTTACACTTTTTTGAATTTTGGAAAAAAATCCAAAATCCCTTCACACCCTGCTGCTCCGGGACACTTGTCATCCTCCTATTCGCTACGGGCACATGCTCCAAAAATTTTCTTTGCGTTGCCGACCACTTTGGAAAAATTACCAAATTCTCCCTGTGCCCTCAACCTACACTGAGTCTAGGACACCTGTCATCCTCCCATCCATCCAAGCGGGGTTACCAAAATTTCCATTTCCTCCTTGGCGAGCCTATGGGCCAATTTTTTCCCCTTCGCCTTTTTCTATTTTGGAAAAAAACCAAAATTTACTCCGCCTCTACGAATCCTGCCACCCTCATGGACATGTGGAACAGATTGATTTGGCATGGGCCTTAATCAACTTTCTTTCCTCTACGGGTCTGCGGGCAAAATTTTCCCTTTGTGCCTTTTTTTGAGCACTTTTTCAATTTAACCCCTGGTGGTCCAATCTCCGCCACCACGTGGCACTTCCTCATTCATCTGCGGGTTCAAATCATTTCATTTCCTTCTCTTTGGTGGGTCCACGGGAAAATTTTTCCCATTGCACCCTTCCCACTCTTTAGAGAAAAATTCCAACTTACCTCCACTGACCTGCCATTCTACCGCCACATGGCACATTCCTATTGGTTGCGGACCTTCCCAGGGAAAATTTCCCTCAAAAACTCCACCGAGCCATAACTTGCAAAATACAAGGAGTTAGAAGGAAAACTTTACCTTTCTGGAAAGGTGAGAAAATTATCTATCTCATGAAGCCATTTCTAGATAATTTTGATTACCTGAAAAGTTAAAAAAATTGACTGAGTCACAAGGAAGAAAGGAATGAAATAAAGTTAGCCAAAAATAAGCAAGGGGCTTATTTTGGATAACAATTTTGGTGACTCAAAGGGTTCATTTGCTTGCTGGATGAAGTGAAAAACTACCTAAAGCAATCCATTGGGCTTTTCTCAGTCTGCATCCCGTTTCAACACTAAATCTCCAACTTGGAAGGTTCTAGCCTTAACTTTCATATCAAAGGTTCTCTTGATCAAGGCTTGGTCCTTCTCCATTGTTTGGGCTACATGCTATCTGATTTCTTGGAGTTCCATAAATTATGTATATCTAACCTCCATGGGTTCAAAATCCAAAAATTCAAATTGATTTATGAGTTCTAGCATTGGCAACTCAAGTGACATAGGCAAGATTGCCTCTCTTCCATAGACAAGTTTGAATGGAGAGTTACCGGTGGATCTCTTAGGAGTTATCCTATCAGCCCATAAGGCCAATTTAAGTTTAGTGTGCCATGTCCTCTGATTTTCATCAAAATTCCTCTTGATAATCTTTAATAGGTTCTTGTTGGTAGACTCAGCTTGACCATTACCTTGAGAGTAATAATTTGATGAGGTACTAAGATAAATCCCATTCTTAGTAGCCCAGTCAGTTGCCTTTGATCCTATGAATGCAAATGCATTATTTGATATTATAGTGGTAGGTATACCAAATCTGGTTACTATCCACTCATAAAAGTCTAGAATGCTAGATTCATTTACCTCTTTGAGTGCCACTGCCTCAGCCCATTTGGTGAAGTAGTCTATTGCTATTAGAATCCACTTGTTTCCTTGGCTTGAGTTTGGGTTAATGAATCCAATGAAGTCCAAACCCCATTGCATCAATGGCTAGTCAATTGAAATTGGGTGTAATGGAAGGGATACTAATCTTTCCTTGCCTATGAAGAATGCACAATTTTTGCACCTCTTGATCCATACATAACAATCACTAAACACCTCGGGCCAATAATAGCCATCCTTCATAATCTTGAGGGCTGTCACTCTTGGAGAAAAATGACCCCTAGCTGATCCACCATGGAACTCTTCTAACATTATCTTAATTTTATTTTTCCCAATGCATCTCAGCAGCATTCCATTTATATCCTTTTTGAATAAGACACCATCAACAAGTGTATATGGGATAACCTACAATATGAAGTGTCTTCTCTTGGTTTTGTTCATCTCTGGAGGGCATAACCCTGTTTGTAAGAAATTCATTATGTCTTGGGTCCAACAAAGAGTGAGCATACCATCATTCTCTTCTTGAACACCTCTTTGTTCTTGGTTTTCTTGCAACGCCAAAACAACATCTTTCCCATTACTTACTTCCATTGATTTGCTCAAGACCAGTTACTCACACAATCATTTTCCTTGGACCAAATTGGTGACTTTGATCTCAATGTCATACTCCATGACACAAGTAATCCACCCTGCACATTTTTCATTTAGGTCTTTGTTGAGGAGGAAGTCCTTAACTCCCACATGAGAACCAGTAGTTGAACCTTGATGTTTGAAACTAGATGCTTAAATTTCTTCAAGCTCATAATCACTGCAAGAACAAGCTTCTCAATGAAGGAATAACTCACCTCATATTCCTCCAATATTTGGCTAAAGAAGGCAATTGGCTGCTTTACATTTTCTTTGTTCTGTTGTACTAAAATTGTAAAAATTCTATCATCACCACCAAATTCATAAAGGATAAAATATTTGGAGAAATCTGGGTTAATGAGAATTGGAGCTTGTGAGATAGCCTCTTTAATCACCTCAAAACTTGCCTTACCTTTAGCTATCCATTTGAAAGCCATAGTTTTCTTTAACATCATAGTTATTGGCTTAACAAGGGTTGTAAAGTTTGGAACAAACCTTCAAAAAAATTTGATTCTTCCCAAGAAACTTTGAAGGGCCTTCTTGTGACTTGGTAATGGTAGCGCCTTTATTGCTTCAAATCTCTTTGGATAAATTACTAATCCCTCTTTGGAAACAATGTGGCCTCGGAGCTTTCCCTCATGAGCTAGGAAAATATATTTTTTGGGATTCAAGGATACCCCAAATCTTTTACATCTTTAGAAAACTTGTCTCAAATGAAAGCGATGATTTGCTGCACTTTTAGAAAATACAGTAATATCATCTAGGTATATCAACACTATTTTGTTGATCAACCCCTTGAACACCATATCCATTTCCCTTTGGAAGGTAGCTTCAGCGTTAGACAACCCAAATGGCATTTTCCTATATGCATAGGTTCCCCATTTGGTGGTGAAGTCTATTTTGAATTGATCATCCTCCTTTACCATGATCTGATTATACCCTGAATAACCATCTAGCAATGAAAACCTCTTAGAGCTAGCAATAACTTGCAAAATATGCTCCATAGAAGGAAGTGGGTAATGATCCTTGAGGGATGCTCTATTCAAATCTCTAAAGTCTACACAAAATCTGATTTCTCCACTCTTCTTTCTAATTGGAACCATGTTTGCAACCCATCTTGAATGCTTGATGGGAAATATGATACTTGCCTCTTTTAACTTATTCAATTCCTTCTTCATGAGAGGTTCCATGTGTGGATTGACTAGTCTTTATTTTTTCCTGATGGGTTTAGCACTTGGATCTAATTCAATTGTGTGTTGGTCTAGCTTGGGATTGAAACCCCTTAAGTCCTCGTAGCTCCAAGAAAATATATCTAGGAACTCTTGGCAAAGTTGGATGAACTCATACCTTTCTTGCTTGGTTGTCACTTTACCAATTTGAAGTGATTTGCCTTCTCCCATTGAGATGGGCACTGAATCTTGTCCCTTGACTTGGATGTTTGCTTTCTCCTTCCTAAATTGATCATTCGGATTAAATATGGACTCCAAAGTGAGAAGTACTTTTGGAAGTTTGTTGGTTCTCAGCTGTACCACTTGATCACCATACTGTTGTTCTAACTTCTCCTGATTTTTGGTTGAGAACTCAACTTCTTCTTGCAAGAAATTGATGATTTGTTGGTCACTTTCAAACACATGCCAACTTACATTATTGTCTAGCACTGATGGCCTTACAATCACATGAATGTTTGTCTGCACGTTATCTTCCTTGATACTCTCCACAACATCAAACGCTGCTCCAACTACTGCAAGCCTATTAGGAGCTTGGTTTTATTTCCTAGGGATGGAATTGATGCCAAAACTTTCAAAATCATCAATGAGGTCCAACACCCTATTCTTATAACTCTTGAGCAGGTCATTTTTGGCATCATGCTACCCTTTAACTTGATTAACAATCAGATCACTGTCACCAAAGACTTGTAAGTTTTTTATACCTCTTTTTCTTGACCAATGCATTCCTTGTATCAAAGCTTCATATTCAGTAGTGCTATTAGAACATGAAAACTGAAATCTAAAAGCTAAATAATACTTAATGCCTTGAGGTGAAACAAGCATAGCTCCCCCCTGCACCTTGTCTACTTCTTGATCCATAAAATAACAACTTCCATACCTCATTGTCACCTTTATGGTCTGGCTTGGTGATGCTAGGAATAGGTTGATTTTCTTCATGCATGTAATAAAATCCTAGTTCAAATTCATCTATTTCCTTGTAGGGATCAAAAGCATGTACCTTTGTTTCCCATTCATCAATAGTCAAATCTAGGATGCTTCCAACTTTGGTGTAAACTTCATCGGTGCCTAGATAATCCTCTTGATCAAATGTTGAACAATTGGCATTGATTGGGTTTGGAGTATGAGACTCAATGTGAAAGTTTGCAAAAGGTTCAGACTTGATTGTGGCCTTAGTTCCATATCTGGTCTGAAAGAACATGTGTGACCAATCAACAGACAAATAGCCTCCAATTCTAGCTATGAAATCCCTTGACAAACATAGGGCAAAAAGTGGTGGTAAATCTATCACTGACTCATCTTGCAAAATAGTGACATTGGGGCATGCATACAAAGTGAGGCTCAAATATTTAATTACCCCTATTTTTGTTACTGTTGTCCCTTCTAGTTGCACCACCCCTTTGGATATGACTTCATATTGGAGGCCCACCTGATCATCTATTTTCTTGGGAATCACAAAACTACTTGTCCCAAAATCAATCATACAATTACGTACTAGTTTATCCCTAATTATCAATGAAACATAGAATGGAGGGGGCTTCAAAACTTTACCTTGCTGTCCTCCATGCTTCCCCTAAGGCTGAGCAGCATTTATGAGTACCTTCTCTTACATATGAGCTTATTGGTTTGAATTTGACCAATCCTTCATGGAAGCTTGTAGTAGATCCCTTTGGCCTTGAATGGATAGTGATTCCAACATAGATATATTCACATTTGTCTTCCTCATTTGGTCAATGATGTTAAATGGGGATGAAACATCCCTTTGCTGCCCCTTAGCCTGCACATTTTTTTATTGTACATGGGATGCAACAGCTGACATTTGAGCTGGTCTAGAAGGTGGCTTGGGCTGTCCTTACACATTTGGAGCTGCATTTTGTTTTCCAACACTTTGTGGAGTGATGGAATGTTATGCATAGCCTAGAGCTAATGACTACCCTTCACCAATATTCCTCTTCTTTGACCTTGTGTTAGCAACTACATTATGATAAATTGTTTGATTGATACCACAAAAATATTTGGCCTTCCAATTCACAAGTGTAGTCTCATTTGGAGTTGTATTTTGCTGAGATGTTCCTTGTTTTTTTATTGTTTCTTGACTCACCTCACTCTCTATGCCATTTTTTGTCACCATAAAATCTTGGTTCAAAGCACCATTGAAGCACATAGACTAGTTGTGAGGTTCATTGCATGGGAAACACCAATCATACTCTTGAGCTATATTATTTTTCACTGGCACTAAGGCTTTAGAGGTAGATGCATCATTGGGGTTATAGGGAAGAAATAGTCTATTGGTAGGAGGCCTTACTTTATTTTTGATTTGCAGCTAGATTAGGTGGCCTATTAGGCTGATATGGTTTCCTATTAGGCTGAGTTTTAGACTGATAAAAAGGTCTAAAACTTTAGGCTTGCTGCCTCTTGAGTGTAACCAGTTCATTTCCTAAATTTTGTAATTGTTTCATGACTTGTTGAAGTTCATTTGAGGCACTAGAGGATGAAGTAGAAATTTTATTTGAACTTTGATTTCTAGGAGTGGGAATAGGCGCTGAAGTAGGTGCTTGACTAGTGCTTGGGTTTTCCAAGTTTGGATATAAGGGCATAGGAGGCCTAGGCACCAGTTTACTAGCTTGGACAAAACAATTCTCAGCCCAAATGGTAATGCTATAAGCTGTAGGTATATTTACACCTCCCATGGATTGGATTAACATAGAAATATTAGAATTTAAAGGTTTGAGATAGTATAAGAAAGAACCTTCAGCTGTTGGCCTTACTGTCACTGGGATTCTATCCCAGGTCCTTTGAAATCTGAAATTGAAGTCTATTAGCTTCTCACTAGGAGCTCTCTTGATAGTTGTTAGTTGTTCCAATAGAGAAAAATTATCTCCCTTTTGTCCAAACTGCTCATGGAGAGCTATGCACAACTGGTTCCTATTTTGGATAGAGCCTGCCCTAAGGCTCTTGAACCATTGCAAGGCTTTCCCATTGAATGAATATGCCAACAATTTGACAGCAATTTGCATCTCAAAAATCTCATGGATTACACAAACATTAGCAATGTCTTTGACATGATCACCAGGAATGGTTTGATTTTCCACAGTAAAGTATGGGATGTTCTTCAATGTTGCAACTAGAACTAGCTTTTGTGGATTGAGAGCAAGTGGGCTACTACCAGTGAAGTTGACACAAGGGTTGTGTTGTGCCATTCTGATTGGCTTGAGAACCCTTGTTGATTGGGTGAAAGGTCTACCAGGTGGAGGAGTTGATAGAGTTCTATTTGGTGGAGATGGAGACCTTTGAATTCTTCTTCCCTTCTCTCTTCTTCTTGGGGATAACTGCAGATACTAAGACAATCCCTCTTCTCTATCCCTTGACCTTGTTTGGATCCTTCTCATGAATCTTCAAACTTGGACTACTAAAACCAGTTGATTTATCCCCTTGGAGTCGCCAGATGTGCAAATCAGGGCTCTTTTTAAGCAATAAACTTAGAAAAAATGTACGTAACCTTTGTTGTAATGAAGATGAAGACCTCTAAGGTCCCACTGGGCATGCCAAAACTATTAGTACAAATTCACAGCACCCCTAGATGTTTTCTTAGATTTCTAGTTTGATAATGGGCATCCAGTGTGATTGCACAACATGGAATCTTTTCCCCAAGTGTGGGACTTGCAAAAATGGGAAAAAAATCTCCAGATTAAAGGTTGGTTCCTCTACTCCTCTGATTATATGTATGCATGAAAATTGTAGAGGTTTAACTCAAAATCCTACTCTAATTTCTACCAAGGAGACAAGGATAGAAGAGATGAAAAAGAAATAAAACTAAACCTAACAAGGTGATACACCAAAGGAGTGGTGAACATCTATTTCTACAGATTGACACAGATTATAAAAATGCAACACAAATCATGCACAAACTACTCAAAATTGTAATGAAAGAATCAGTAAGATGAAGCAAACAACACAAGAAAGGATTGAAAACTCATTCACAGAGCTTGCATTGTCATTTCCATTTTTAAATACAATGCATTACAATAACAAGGAGGTAGAAAACATGTTGTAGTCCTAAAAAAGGTCTGATATTCCACAAATCCACTTGCCAGGGTAAAGGAGGGAGCTTGTAGAACATAAAAATATGTCCAACGCTTTAAAAATGAGCCAAATCTGGCTTTTAACAATGAAAACATGAGCCAAGAAGGAGAAACGTGAGAAAAATGAAATGAATGATTCAACCACCGACCAAATCAATCAAAAATAGCATGGGTACCCTTAAAAGTTTATTTCCCAAGATTTTTGACCATGCTAGAAAAGGATGGAAGCCATACTTATTAAAAATGGTGGTTGAGTGTCGGTTCTGCTTTTTTCCCCATGCCAAAGGCATTTTTTCATTTTTCTCTAACTAAACTCCACCAAAAAAATAAAATTGAAGATTCTATCATACAAGAGACTTCAATAGCTTTCCAATGACACAAAAATCAAGAAAAACCAATATCTGGATCGAAAGATATGCCCCTCTGAAGATTTAGGGAAAAACTAGGGCAAAAATTGGGTCGGTGGGCTAAAACCTTAAAATTTTTCCCCTTTTTTGAATTTGGGAAAATTTCCCCAAAAAAATTCCACCCCCTGAAGCTCTCACTGCCACATGTGGCACACTTCCCATTGGTCGGCGGGTTCAAACAGTCATTTTACACTTTTTTGAATTTTAGAAATAATTCCAAAATCCCTCCACACCTCCCTGAAGCTTTGATGACACGTGTCATCCTCCTATTAGCCCTGTGGGCACGCGCTCCAAATTTTCCATTTTTTTCTTAGTGGGCTGCCAACCACTTTGCACCTGACACTTTGGAAAATTGTGTTGTCAAATTGGCGTCTCCGTGCCCTCCAAATTCCACTGCATCCTACTGGACACATGATCATCCTCTGGCCATTCATGGTCACGTGGGGCCTTGCTAAAAAAATTTTCCGATTTCCTCCTTGGCGGGCCCTGTGGGCCAATTTTTTACTTTCGCCATTTACCACTTTTGGCGAAAAAGCCAAAATTTTCTCCTACCCCTCTGACTCTCTGCCACTCTCATGGACATGTGGCATATTCTGATTTAACGTTGGCGGGCAAATTTCTTCCTCTACAGGGCTGTGACCGAAAAATTTTCCTTTGCACCAACTTTGGAACACTTTTTCAACTTTACCCCCGTCGAGTCCGATCTCTCGCCGCCACCTGGTGCCTCCCCATTTGACTGCGGGCCTCAAATCATTTCTTTCTCCTATCTGGATGGCGGGCACTGTCGGGCAAAATTTTCCCTTTGCGCCCCGCCACCGCTTCCTTGGCAAAATTTTTCAACTTACCTCCGCCTGATCCCACCATTCCACCGCCACGTGGCACATTCCTATTGGTCACGGACCTTCCCATGGGAAAATTTCCCTCAAAAACTCTGCCGAGCCATAATTTGCAAAATACAAGAAGTTAGAAGGAAAAATTTACCTTTCTAGAAAGGTGAGAAAATTCTGTATCTCATGAAGCCATTTCCAGATAATTTTTAGTGTCTGAAAAGTGGAAAAATTTGACTGGGGCACAAGGAAGGAAGGAATGAAAGAAAGTTAGTCAAAATAAGCAAGGGGCTTATTTTGGATAACAATTTTGGTGACTCAAAGGGGTCATCTGCCTACTGGATGAAGTGACCAACTGCCTGAAGCAATCCATTGGGCATGGAGTCATCAAATTAACTACATGGTACTATCAACTCATTAGAAAATTTCTAGAAAGGAGATTGTGAGAGTAGAACATCACTTGATCTGGAACATGGCTTGCAAAGATGCATCCTTAGGACAAGAAAGCTTGTGCCAAAGCACTTAGGGAAATTAAAAACTGAGACTACAACAAAACAATGTGCACAAGCACTTGGAGGAATGAAAATCTAAGCTAATATGTACAAGGTGAGGAGTTTCCCTTCTAGTAGCAATGCTTTAGATGGATTCCATTAACTGGAATATGCAGTTCTTCACCATCCAATGTAGACAATTAGAAGGCATTGTTGTTCTTACATTTTGTGACCATGTAGGGGCCACTCCAAATGGCATCAAACTTTGAATTCCTTCCTGGCTTTGCTCAGGTCTGCATCCCATTTCAACACTAAATCTCCAACTTGGAAGGTTCTAGCCTTAGCTTTCCTATCAAAGGTTCATCTTGATCAAGGCTTGGTCCTTCTCCATTGTTTGGGATGCATGCTCTCTGATTTCTTGGAGTTCCATCAATTCTACATATCTAACCTCCATGGGTTCAAACTCCAACAATTCCAATTGCTTCATGAGTTCCAACATTGGCAACTCAAGTGACATATGTAAGATTTCCTCTCTTCCATAAACAAGTCTGAATGGAGAGTTACCAGTGGATCTCTTGGGAGTTATCCTATCAGCCCATAAGGCCATGATTTAATTTTAGTGTGCCAAGTCCTCTAATTTTCATCAAGAGTCCTCTTGATGATCTTTAATAGGTTCTTGTTGGTAGACTCAGCTTGGCCATTACCTTGAGGGTAATAATTTGATGAAGTGCTAAGATAAATCCCATTCTTAACAACCCATTCAGTTACCTTTGATCCTATGAATGCCAATGCATTATTTGATATTATAGTGGCAGGTATACCAAATTTGGTTACTATCCCCTCATAGAAGTCTAGAATGCTAGATTCATTTGCCTCTTTGAGTGCCACTGCCTCAGTCCATTTGGTGAAGTAGTCTGTTGCTGTTAGAATCCACTTGTGTCCTTGGCTTGAGTTTTGGTTAATGACTCCAATGAAGTCCAAACCCCATTGCATGAATGGTTGGTCAACTGAAATTGGGTGTAATGGAAGGGCTGCTAATCTTTCCTTGCCTGTGAAGAATGCACAATTTTTGCACCTCTTGATCCATGCATAACAATCACTGAACACCTTAGGCCAATAATAGCCATCCTTCATAATTTTGAGGGCTGTCACTCTTGGAGCAAAATTACCCCTAGCTGATCTACCATGGAACTCCTCTAACATTCTCTTTATTTTGATTTCTCCCAATCCATCTCAGCAACACTCCATTTATATCCCTTTTGAACAAGAGACCATCAACTAGTGCATATGGAATAACCTACAATATGAAGTGTCTTCTCTTGGTTTTGTTCATCTCTGGAGGGCATAGGCATGTTTGTAAGAAGTGCATTATGTCTTGGGTCCAACAAGGAGTGAGCATACCATCATTCTCTTCTTGAACACCTCTTTGTTCTTGGTTGTCTTGTAACACCAAAACAACATCTTTCCCATTGCTTGCTTCCATTGATTTGCTCAATGACCAGCTGTTCACATAATCCCTTTCCTTATACCAGATTGGTGAATTTGATCTCAATGTCATACTCCATGACACGAGTAATCCACCCTGCACATTTTTCATTTAAATCTTTGTTGAGGAGGAAGTCTTTAACTCCCATATGAGAAACCAGCAGTTGAAACTTATTGTTTGAAACTGAGATGCTTAAATTTCTTCAAGCTCCTAATCACTGCAATAAATTGCTTCTCAATGAAAGAATATCTCACCTCATATCCTCTAGGCTTTGGCTAAAGAAAGCAATTGGTTGCTCTGCATTTTCTTTGTTCTGTTGTACTAAAATTACAGAGATTGTAACATCACCTCCAAATGCATAAAGGATAAAATCCTTGGATAAATCTGGGTTAATGAGAGTTGGAGCTTGTGAGATAGCCTCTTTGATTGCCTCAAAACTTGCCTTACCTTCAATTATCTATTTGAAAGCCATACTTTTCTTCAACATCATGGTTATTGCCTTGACAAGGGCTGCAAAATATGGAACAAACCTTCGAACAAAATTGATCCTTCCCAAGAAACTTTGAAGGGCCTTCTTATGACTTGGTAATGGCAGTGCTTTTATGGCTTCAACCCTCTCTGGATCAATTGCCAACCCTCTTTTGGAAACAATGTGGCCAAGGAGCTTTCCCTCATGTGCTAGGAAAATACATTTTTTGGGATTCAAGGATACCCCAAATGAAAGAGATGATCTGCTGTACTTTTAGAAAAAATAGTGATATCATCTAGGTATACCAACACTATCTTGTTGATCAATCCCTTGAATGCCATATCCATTTCCCTTTGGAAGGTAGCTCTAGCATTGGACAACCCAAATGGCATTTTTCTATATGCATAAGTTCCCCATTTGGTGGTGAAGGCAGTCTTGAACTGATCATCCTCCTTTACCATGATCTGATTATACCCTGAATAACCATCTAGCAATGAAAACCTCTCAGAGCCAACAACAACTTGCAAAATCTGCTCCATAGAAGGAAGTGGGTAATGATCCTTGAGGGATGCTCTATTCAAATCTCTAAAGTCTACACACAATCTAATTTATCCACTCTTCTTTCTAACTGGAACCAAGTTTGCAACCCATCTTGAATGCTTGATGGGAAATATGATACTTTGCTCTATTAACTTATTCAATTCCTTCTTCATGAGAGGCTCCATGTGTTGATTAATCAGTATTTGTTTTTTCCTGATGGGTTTAGCACTTGGATATAATTCAATTGTGTGTTGATATAGCTTGGGATCGAAACCCCTCAAGTCCTCATAGCTCCAAGAAAATATATCTGGGAACTCTTGGAAAAGTTGCATGAATTCATACCTTTCTTTCTTGGTTGTCACTTTACCAATTTGAATTGATTTACCTTCTCCCACTAATATGGGCACTTAATCTTCTCCCTTGACTTGGATGTTTACTTTCTCCTTCCTAAATTGATCATTAGGATTAAAGATGGACTCCAAAGTGACAAGTCCTTTTGGCAATTTGTTGGTTCTCAGCTATACCACTTGATCACCATATTGTTGTTCTAACTTCTCCTGATTTTTGGCTGAGAACTCAGCTTCTTCTTGAAAGAAATTGATGATTTGTTGGTCACTTTTCTTTATTAAGGGAAAATAGTTTTGAAGGGACTATACCCTATATACAAAAGGGCTCAAAAGCCAACCAAGGAAGGCTCAACAGCCAGATATTACAATGTAGGAGAAAAAAGGATCTAAACGTACAAAGATCTAGAGAAAAGAAGGCAAGATCAAAAAGGAACCAAAAGAGAAACAACATAAGGAGCCTTGCCACAAAACAGCTCCAGAACCACCCGATGACAGCCACATCGCAGCCAAAAAACAGCATCACAACAGCCCTTTACTTGATGGCTCTGTCAATTTTGGTCTTGATAGCCTGTAGTGTTTGATTTACCTTCTCCCACTGAACTCAGCCTGGGTAATTGCAATGTTCCATTTCTCTTTAGGGCCCCATATGCCCTCATTGATCCCAATTAAACTACAAACACTATGGACATGTTGCTCAATGAAATTGTAAATGCTTTTGAGGGCAGACAAAATGCAGTCATTTCGGCTTTTAGCATTCCCCAGTCTACCATCTAGGGACTGTAGTTTCTTGAAGACTTCACCAATAACCCCCTCTTCCTCCTCACTTTGAAGGATCCTTTTACCCTTAGCTTTTTCCATGTTTTTTATAGCCCCTTTGAGCTCTTGAAGCTCATTTTCTAATCTGTCCATCCTTTCCAGCAATTCCTCCTCTTTGGGCTCCTCCACCGGCCTGCTAATATGCAGGAGGTTTTCAGCTAGTTCTAAGTCCTTGTGGCTCCTTAGGACTAGTTTGGAAGCAGGGATTTTGGCTTTGAGGCTCTTGCTTTTCTTTCTGGAGGTCGCATCTTCATTCTTTCTTTTTAGTAGGGGGGAGTGGGAGCAGTGTGGGTAGGTGTAGGTATGGAGGAGGGAGGTGGGATAGGATTCACGGGAGGGCAGCTGGAGAAATGGTGGTGAATCAAGAGGATAAGGCCCTGGTGTAAAGGGACAGCCCTAGAATGGCTTTGAACTTCCCTTATAGATTTCTCCAGAGAGTTAATCAGATAATGAGGAAAGTTGATAATGTTATTTCTACGAAAATGATTCAAAAAAATCAGATGTTTTTGAGGTATAGTCACATATCTTCCTTCAAGGGTAACATACCTTACCACCATTTTGGCTAGTTCAGCAAACGGTTTAGGGATCGACTCCACCTTAAGGCCAACAGTCACGAACTCAAGATTCTCTCCCTCTTCCAAAAATTTCTTGGTTTCAACCTCCCTGTCGACCTTCTTATTGAAAATTTTTGTGCCTTCTAGGCTAAGGCCCGTGATTTGAGCTATGAGCTCTTCTGTGATTTCCATTTTCATGTTACTATATTTGACTATTCTATTCTTCCAACCCTGGGTGAATTTGATAGAGATGTCTTGGTCGAATCCTTGGATCCTTTCAATGAAATTAGACAGGCCCCCGATTTGCAGGTATTCCCAAAGCTCCATGTTCTCTTTCAACTCAGGATTGTGGGTCGGTTCGGTTTTGCATGGTGGCCCCCCCATGTTTCCTCTTCACCTTTTCCTGTTCTCAATGGTAAAATAGCTAGCAATGTGCAGAATAGGCCAAACTTTGAACTTGGTATTTGAATCTTTCCTTCCTGTGAAAGCTGATTTCATTATTATGCTACACTTGTTATTATTGCCCCGCACCTTGGCTTTCCTCCTATGCCAAGAACTGATGACAGCCCAGCCTGCACAGATCGCAAAAATCATCCAAATATTTTGTGATGTCATCCACATGTACTTGGGGATCCACACATTAGCGTCTAAAAAAAAGCCATTAGTTATGATTTTCACTTCCATGAAGATCAATGATTATGGTTTTATTGACATGAGTGGGCAGAACTTCCCCTCCAATCCAAGTTTGAAAGGGATTATTAACACTGAAGTTAGCCAAACTGTCAGCTACCCTATTTCCTTCCCGGTAGGTGTGGGTGATTTGGACATTTACAAATCTTTTACATATATCAATAGCTTCTTCTATATAATCCCTAATAGAGAAGCTGGGGTGTTGCTTTTTATTTAGAAGATTGATAATATTTACAGAATCACCTTCAATTATGATATTTGGAATATTACAATCTCTGGAAAGTATAATGCCCCACAGAGCCGCCATGGCTTTGGAATAATGATTAGTCTGTCTACCCATTCTCCCAGAAAAAGTAGCAACATAACAGCCTCTTTGATCCCTGATGATTCCTCCTCCTCCAGAGTCACCCGGATTTCCCTTAGAGGCCCCATAAAAATTTAACTTGTGTCAATCAGTGGGGGGTTTAATCCATCGGACTGTGTTTATGTCAGTACCATTGTTATTTCTATTGACAGTGGAAATATTCCATTCAGTCAGAATGCATTCTTCATTCTCCGGGTAGAGTCTATTTTTAGGGGGTTTAAATCTAGCAATATTATCTTGCACAACAATGATAATTTCCTTATATATTTTGTTACAAGCCTGTCTATTATTTCTGAAAATATTATCATTACGAGCCTTCCAGATTCTCCACATAGTGTGGGGAAGAACAATTTGCCATAGCCTTTTCACCATGCAATGTTTGAACAGAGAGCTCCATTGCTCCCAAGCCTGAGGGCAGGTAAGAGGAAAAATCCATCTCAGATTAAATTTTACAAAAAAAATCTGCCATATTTTGGAAGCAATCTCACAATGTAGGAATAAATGCTTTATATCTTCAGCCTCTTGTTGGCACATGCAACATCTATTCGGCATGATGAATCCCTTCTTGATGAGGTTGTCATTAGTTAGGATCTTTCCATTAATAATTAGCCACCAAAAGAAGTTCACCTTAGGGGTTAGCTCCGGCATCCACAATTTGTGCCACTTAATTTCGCTTGCCATGGATGCAAAGAAAGAATTATATCCTGCTTTAACAGTGTAATCCCCATCAAAATAATCTTTCCAGATGAGCTCATCCTTAATATTTTGATTACTTATATGGATTGGGGAAATTTGATTCTGGAGAGATGTAATATCAGCCTAAATATTACACAAGTTGATTTGTTGGTCACTTTCAAACACATGCCAACTTACATTATTGTCTAGCAATGATGGCCTTACAATCACATCAATGTTTTTTGCACGTTATCTTCCTTGATACTCTCTACAACATCAAAGGCTACTCCAATTGCTACAAGCCTATCAGCAGCTTGGTTTTCTTTCCTAGGGATGGATTTGATGCCAAAGCCTTCAAAATCCTCAATGAGGTCCAATACCCTATTCTTATAACTCTTGAGTAGGTAATTTTTGGCAGCATGCTGCCCTTTAACTTGATTAACAATCAGCTTACTGTCACCAAAGACTTGTAAGTTTTTTATACCTCTTTTTCTTGACCAATGCAATCCTTGTATCAAAGCTTCATATTCAATAGTGTTGTTAGAACATGCAAAATAAAATCTAAAAGATGAATAATACTTAATGCCTTGAGGTGAAACAAGCATAGCTCCCCCATGCACCTTGTCTACTTCTTGATCCATCAAAGAACAACTTCCATACCTCATTGTCATCTTTATGGTCTGGCTTGGTGATGCTAGGAATAGGCTGATTTTCTTCATGCATGTAATAAAATCCTAGTTCAGATTCATATATTTCCTTGTAGGGATCAGAAGCATGTACCTTCTTTCCCATTCATCAAGAGTCAAATCTAGGATGGTTCTAACTTTGGTGTCAGCTTCATCGGTGCCTAGATAATCCTCTTGATCAAATGTTGAACAATTTGCATTGATTGGGCTTGGAGTATGATGCTCAATGTGAAAGTTTGCAATAGGTTCAGACCTGATTATGGCCTTAGTTCCATATCTGGTCTGAAACAACATGTGTGACCAATCAGTAGATAAATAACCTCCAATTCTAGCTATGAAATCCCTTGACAAACATAGGGCAAAAGGTGGTGGTAAATCTATCACTGACACATCTTGAAAAATAGTGACATTGGGGCATGCATGCAAAGTGAGGATCAAATCTTTAATTACCCCTACTGTTGTTATTTTTGTCCCATCCAGTTGCACCACCCCTTTGGATATGAATTCATATTGGAGGCCCAACTGATCAGCTATTTTCTTGGGCATCATAAAACTAATTGCCCTATAATCAGTCATACAATTATGTACTAGTTTATCCCCAATGATCAATGAAACATAGAATGGAGGGGGCTTCAAAAATTTACCTTGCGGCCCTCCATGCTTCCCCTGAGGCTGAGCAACATTTGTGAGTACCTTCTCTTGCATATGAGCTTGTTAGTTTGAATTTGACCAGTCCTTCATGGCAGCTTGTAGTATATCCGTTTAGCCTGGGATGGATAGCGATTCCCACATAGATATATTCACATTTGTCTTCCTCATTTGGTCAATGATGTTAAATGGGGATGAAACATCCCTTTGCCTCACCTTAGCCTACACATTCTTTTCTTGTACATGGGCTGCAACAACTAGCATTTGAGCTAGTCTAGTAGGTGGCTTGGGTTGTCTTCACACATTTAGAGCTGTATTTTGTTTGCCAAAACTTTGTGGAGTGATGGAAGGTTGTGAATCACCTGGAGATAATGAATTTCCTTCACCATTATTCCTCTTCTTTGACCATGTGTTAGCTGCTACATTATGACAAATTATTTGATTGATACTACAAAAATCTTTAGCCTACCAATTCACAAGTGTAGTCTCATTTGGAGCTGTATTTTGCTGAGATGTTCCTTGTTGTTGGTTTGTTTCTTAACTCACCTCATTCTCTATGCCAATTGTTGTCACCATCAAAGCTTGGTTCAAAGCACCATTGAAGCACATAGACTGGTTGTGAGGTTCATTGCGTGGGAAACACCAATCATACTCTTGAGCTATATTATTTTGCACTGGCACTAAGGCTTTAGAGGTAGATGCAACATTGGTGTTATAGGGCAGAAACGGTTTATTGGTAGGAGGCCTTACTTGATTTTGATTTGTAGTTGGATTGGGTGGCCTATTAGGCTGATATGGTTGCCTATTAGGTTGAATTTGAGACTGATAAAAAGGTCTAAAACTTTGGGCTTGCTACCTCTTGAGTGTAACCAACTCATTGCCTAAATTTTGTAATTGTTTCATGACTTCTTAAAGTTCATTTGAGGCACTAGAGGATGAAGTAGAAGTTTCATTTGAACTCTAATTTCTAGGAGTGGGAATAGGAGCTAAAGTAGGTTCTTGACTAGTGCTTGGGTTTTCCAAGTTTGGATATAAGGGCATATGAGGCCTAGGTGCTAGTTTACCAGCTTGGACCAAACAATTCTCAGCCCTAATGGTAATGTTATAAGTTGCAGGTTTATTTGCACCTCCTATTGATTGGATTAAGATAGAAATATCAGAATTTAAAGCTTTGAGATAGTATAAGAAAGCACCTTCAGCTGTTGTCCTTACTCTCACTAGGATTCTATCCTAGGTCCTTTGAAATATGAAATTGAAGTTCATTAGCTTCTCATTGGGATCTCTCTTGATAGTTGTTAGTTGTCCCAATAGAGACAAATTATCTCCCTTTTCTCCAAACTGCTCATGGAGAGATATGTACAACTGATTACAATTTTTGATAGAGCTTGCCCCAAGGCTCTTGAACCATTGCAAGGATTTCCCTTTGAATGAAGATTCCAACAATGTGAGAGCAATTTTCATCTCAAAAATCTCATGGATTGCACAAACATTAGCAATGTCTTTGACATGATCACCAGGAGTGGTTTGATTTTCTCCAGTAATGTATGGGATGTTCTTCAATGTTGAAACTTAATTTGGATTTTTTGGATTGAGAGTAAGTGGGCTGCTGCCAATGAAGTTGACATAAGGTTTGTGTTGTGCCATTTTGATTGGCCTGAGAACCCTTGTTTATTGGGTGAAAGGTCTACCACGTGGAGTAGTTGATAGAGTTCTATTTGGTGGAGATGGAGACCTTTGAATTCTTCTTCCCATCTCTCTTCTTCTTGGGGATAACTACAGATACTCAAAAACTCCCTCTTCTCTAGCCCTTGACCTTGTTTGGATCCTTCCCATGAATCTTCAGACTTGGACTGCTGAAACCAGTTGATTTTATCTCTTTGGAGTCACCAAATGTGCAAATCAGGGATCCTTTTAAGCAATAAACTTACAACAAATACACATCAAATTTCCTGTAATGAAGATGAAGACCTCTAAGGTCCCATGGGGCGTGCCAAAAATGTTAGTGTAAATTCATAGCACCCTTGGATGTTTTCTCATATTTCTAGTTTGATAATGGGCATCCAGTGTGATTGCACAACATGGAATCTTTTCCCTAAGTGTGGGACTTACAGAAATGGGAAAAAACTCTTCAGATTAAAGGTTGGTTCCTTTACTCCTCTGATTAGATGTATGCATGAAATTTGTAGAGGTTTAACTCATAATCCTACTCTAATTTTTTCCAAGGAGAAAAGGATAGAAGAGAAAAAAAAAGATAAAACTAAACTAACAAGGTGATACACCAAAGGAGTGGTGAACATCTACTTCTGCAGATTGACATAGATTATAAAAATGCAACATAAATCATGCACAAATTTCCAAAATTGTAATGAAGGATCAGGATAGTGTAAAAAACACAAGAAAGGATTGAAAACTCATTCACAAATCTTGCATTGTCATTTTCATTTTTAAATACAGTGCATTACAACAGCAAGGAGGTAGAAAACATGTTGTAGTCCTAAAATAGGTCTAATATTCCATAAATCCACTTTCCAGGGTGAAGGAGGGAGCCTACAGAACATAAAAAAAAGTCCAACCCTTTACAAATGAGCCAAATCTGGCTTTTAACAATGAAACCCTGAGCCAAGAAGGAGAAACGTGAGAAAAATGAAATGAATGATTCAACCACTGACCAGATCCATCAAAAATAGCATGGGTACCCTTAAAATTTTATTCCCCAAGATTTTTTACCATGCTGGAGAAGGATGGAAGCCATACTGCATTAAAAATGGTGGTTGAATGTTGGTTCTTCTCTTTTCCCCATGCCAAAGGCATTTTTCTCTTTTTTCTCTCACTAAACTCCACCAAAAAACAAGGTTGAAGATTTCATCGTGTAGAGGACTTCAATATATTTCCAATGACACCACAATCAAGAAAAAATGAGTTCTGGATCGAAAGATATGCCCCTCTGAATATTTAGGGAAAAACTGGGGCAAAAATAAGGTCAGAGGGCCGAAACCTAAAAGTTTTCCCCTTTTTTGAATTTGGGAAAAATTTCCCAAAAAGCTCTGTGCCCTGCTGCTCCACTGCCATGTGTCACATTCCCATTGGTCCATGGGTTCAAACAGACATTTTATGCTTTTTGAATTTTGGAAAAATTTCCAAAATCCCTCCACGCCCCGCCGCTCTGGGACATGTGTCATCCTCCTATTCGATGCATGCACGCGCTCCGAATTTTTCCTTTACGCTGCCGACCACTTTTGTAAAATTGCCAAATTCTTCCCATGCCCCCAACCTCTGCCGAGACCAACACATATGTCATCCTCCCATTCATCTGTGGGGGGCTACCAAAATTTCCATTTCCTCCTTGGCGGGCTTGATGGCCAATTTTTTCCCCTTCGCCCTTTGTTATTTTGGCAAAAAACCAAAATTTACTCCGCCCCTCTGACTCCTGCCGCCCTCGTGGACACGTGGCACATTTTGATTTGGCACAGGCCTTCATCAAATTTCTTTCCTCTATGAGTCCGTGGGAAAAAATTTTCCTTTGTGCCTTTTTTGACCACTTTTTCAACTTAACCCTCGTCGGTCTGATCTCCATCGCCACATGGTGCTTCCTCATTCGTCCACGGGTTCAAATCATTTCTTTTCCTTCTCCTTGGCGGACCCACAGGAAAAAGTTTCCCTTTGTGCCTTGCCCACTCCTTAGTGAAAAATTCCAACTTACCTCCACTGACCCGCCATTCCACCACCACGTGGCACATTCCTATTGGTTGCGGACCTTCCTAGGGAAAATTTCCCTCAAAAATCTTCGTCGAGCCATAACCTGCAAAATATAAGGAGTTATAAGGAAAACTTTATCTTTCTAGAAAGGCGAGAAAATTATCTATCTGATGAATCCATTTCTAGATAATTTTGAGTTCCTGAAAAGTATAAAAATTTGACTGAGACATAAGGAAGGAATGAAAGAAAGTTAGCCAAAAATAAGCAAGGGGCTTATTTTTTATAGCAACTTCATTGTAATATGACTCAGGTAAGTCCACTTAATGAAAATAGCATATGTTCTGTAAAGTGAAACTATAAAAATATTAAATTCCATGAAATATGAAATCTTCAACATCTATAACATCTTGGAATAGTGAGAA
The DNA here is from genome assembly GCA_019776745.2 of Taxus chinensis. Classification (NCBI taxonomy): domain Eukaryota; kingdom Viridiplantae; phylum Streptophyta; class Pinopsida; order Cupressales; family Taxaceae; genus Taxus; species Taxus chinensis. Next base: position 472,878,520 of record CM034148.1, on the reverse strand, counting down.
ATAACAAATAGGGTCAATTGGACATAATTCCAAAAATAACAGTTTGGGAAAAAGTAGAAGTATAAAAATAGTTTTTAAAAAATTAGAAAACCATCATCAATACAAGTATCCTAATTGGATTAGGATATTTATAGAATAAGGATTTTGTAAAATTTCCAAAAATTCTAAAAATAAAAGCTCCTAACCCTGCTTGTTAAAAATACAAAGTTTCTTATTTGAGCGCAGAAAGTTGTGACAACTCCTGTTCTACTTATATTTTTTCTTTTTTCCATCATCACAAGGTTGAAAAGTGTTATAGTGGCACAAAAAATAAAAGAAACACTCTACAAAATATCAAGGGAAATTTTTTGAAGTGATCTCTGTAAGGTAACTTGATGCAAAGAGCTAGAAAGATGAGAAAAGGACACTGTGAGTGATGCTAGCAATCATCTTATGCTCTCAAATGAAGCATACCTCCCGAGTGTTCTTCTAAACACTTAATTAGTTCTTGGTTATAATATTAGTATAATTTATAGGTTGGAAACATGTGATTCATCTTCAATTTCTTCTCTCATGACGAGAAAATTGATGGAAAGGGTGTTCAAATGTTGTACGCATTTTTTAAATCAAGTAGTATCTTTGTCAAGGAAGTTAATTATGAAGTGGGAAAGGGTGTCATCATAATCAAAAATGAAACAAGAGATTCATTGAGCAATATGAGGGTCATTTATTTGAGAATCAAGTCAAACTAATCTAGTAAAATTATCCATGCACTCAAACCGTTATGTGTGAAGAATTAAGGAATCATCGTATTCGATGGGAAACATTTGAGAATGAAGGTATGTAAACATCCCATGTTTTATTTAATTAAAGTACTATAAAGTTAGGAAGGTAAAATATGTGATATTCACATGAGGCACCATCTATGCAAGAATGAGGAATCATTCTAAATTTCATTTGATGTCATTCACAATAGTGTTCTTAAGGAATCAGTCAAACACTTGGTGATGTGGGAATTTCTCCTCAATGGAAGAAAAAACTCAATAAAATCTCACTTTAGTGCCATCAAGGGCCATTGGTCAATAATATTTGAAAATAAATATGAGGAAAATAGGGTGCATAGAGGTTCCCTATTATTTTAAGCTTCATAAGGAGGTAAGAATCATCAAACATCCCATAAATCCTATTGAATAATATAATATTGATCCATCACAACCCCTACTCTTCATTGGAATAAAAAATTTTATCTCTTGGGGGTGGAACCCTCTCACAAGAGGCATACGAGAAAGAAAGTGGAAGGGAATTCTAAGGATTTTTCTATTTAAAGAATGTTTTAGAGCTAAGAAAGGTAAGAAAGTTGTGATCTTCTTTCAGGGTATCACATTTATAAGAATGTGTAATCATCCTTATCTCAATTGTTTCTATCAACTTGGTAGTGTTCTTAACCACTCACCTAAAACCTTGTGGTGTGGTCATGCCTCAAGAAGGAAATATATTTCCACTTCCTCATTTCATTCCAACAAGTGGACACATGATAAGGATTTCAATCAAGGGTAATCATTTCACCTGCATGATGAAGACCCATCTTAGCAAGAGGAGGACAATCATAAAAAGATTTATAGCATCATGGAGTTGTTTCTTGTGGTCATTAGGGTAAATTGTTAAATCCTAAGAAGAAATAAAGCGATCCTTATGTCCTAACTCCTGTTACTGAAACCATCATGTTTCCACCTCACTACAAATATCATAATAGTGTTCTTTAACACCAATTCAATGTCTTGGATTGTGTTTACATATCATTAGAGGAGTAATTTGGTGTTTTAACTTGACATATGGTCACTTAGGTAGAAATTAATATCAAGAAAATTTTGAAGCCTGTGCAAGTGTTAAGCCATCAAAATGAAGGTCATTAAAGTGACATTCATAAGAAGCATGATGAGAGAAGATCGTCATGGATGATGTAAGTGGCCATCCCAATTTTACTTTATAATGCCTCATAAATATGTTTATAAACACTTATTTAGCACTTTATAGTGTTCTCGTATCTCACAGCAAGAGGAAACATATGTAATCTAAGTTTTCCAGTTTAACTAATGGTCAAAGGTCAATATTCTCATTCATGAAGCATTCAATATAAGGATAGGAGTTCATTTTGATAACTCTCCCTCAAATATTATGAATGGATAGTGCTTCATCAACATGGCTTTACCTTCATTAGATCAATCAAGTTTTCTCCCATTCTCTTCCTTGTTCTCTCTCCATATTCTAATTTCTCATTAAGAATGTAATTTTTTCTATTTTTTCTTATTCAATTAAAAATTTAAGTGACCCTCAATTAAAAATTGTAAGAGTCCTTTTTCACTAATAATAAAAAGACTCACTCATGTCTCCTAAGAATATGAAAGGTCACAAGTGATGGGGTAATGTGAAAGGTTGTGTGGGGTAGATGAACAGACATTTTTGTATGCTATAAATTGGAATGGATTTTTTTGTTTTGTTGAGATTTGTATCACTACTACATCAAGAATTAAGATATGAATTTATTATATTTCTTTGCTTATGTTCTTATAATATCTCTCTACTTTCCAATTTTGTAAGCATTGTGATCTTATACAACCATGAAGGAAATTGTTGTCCTTGATTGATATATATGCATAACTTATTGTCTCTTGTTTATTGGTTTTTATAATGGCTTGCATTATCGTGTTATTATAATTTAATGTAGACGTACTCTAGTTAGTGAATGTGAATTCTATAAGCAAACTCACAACAGTAACCTTCTCTCCTTATTTATCCTACTCCACTTTACCTATCTTCCCTGCAAACTCCTCCTTTGTACCTAGTACAAGCACTTTTCCATAGATTTAGTGGAGTATTCCTCTGTGATTCTGGCCTATTTTCCACCCCATAGATTTAGGTGGTTTACATTCAATAATGGGAGCCTCCCCATCCATAACAAGGAGGGGCTTAGCCCCGTGACTGTTTATGGAAACCAATAGTTTGCAACATGAAAAATTATTTCACCAACATCGACATATATCATTTCTCATGGCATAATTATGGTACACATTAACTTATCATGGGAATCATGTATCCCAAATCCATTACCCTTGCATGAATCCTTACTCAAGGAAACATCATAACCCTTTACGTAAAATGACATCATTTGGGTATTAATATAGGATAAAAATCATATGGTATGCATTCAAAAACATTGTTTGTTTGAGTGTATTTCATCAAATTTGTTTTCTTCCTTTTATATTTGATTACTTGCATTACATTGTAATTTTCTTTAAGTTCGTCCACTGGCATCTTTACAAACATTGGCATTATGGTTATTCATATCATAGTAAATTGGTTGTTGTATGTCAATCATGGAATAAATGTTATCTCAAATCGTATTATGTGTGTAAGATAAAATGCAAATTCTAATCCATACTCATCATCTATAACTGCATCCCATGTCCTCATACATATAATATTTTACCCATTTTTAACTAACATATAATCTAGCTAACATAACCATTTATTCTACTCTGGTGAGGTAGGGTAGTTTAGTGTCAACAATAAATAAAATTGGTTAAGTAAAAAAAACACATATTTTGTAGCGAAGTATGAGACTCAAATGAAAAACATAAATGAGATCAATAATGGACACATAGATACATTGTTAATAACCCATTATCACATATAATTATCTATTATACTCATCTATCAACTAGATCATCATATAATAAAATTTCATCCCCTTCTTCATCTATCATCCATTCCATTCCAGATTCCTTCAATAATCACTTATTTAAGTTCAAAGTGGTCTATATGAACCAATCTTACATCTAATATCAAATCCATAAATAATCATTAGGTTAGGATATTATGAGTTGTTAGGTATTTATTTACAATTATCATAAAGCTTGTGTGTGGATCTTTTTATGGATATTAGAGAAGTTGTTAGTTATACTTATTTCCTAGATGAATAATAAGGGAATGGTTATTGACTAGATCCTTGATGTCTAGTTCCTCATAAATCTATGGACTTGATAGTTCATTTGATGACTAGTTCTTTCCATGATTTATGGTTTGATCTACAACCTTGACTGGTTCTTAGATTTTTATTCCTTTCCTATATAAGCAAGGAACATTCTCATTGTCTTTCATTGAGTTCCATAATAATATATGATATTGTTGCTCATTTGTTTGTAAAGGTTTTATGTAAAGTTATTCTGGTGAATTTATTTCATCTTATTGATTGTGGTGTTTGATTATCATCCCACTGTGTTTCCTTTTATGGTATCAAAGCAGGTGATTGCTATTGACATCCATCTGTAAGTTTTATTTTGCAAATAAATTCTTTATATATTCATATATTCGGGATTTTCTCTGTATTTTGCTGTTGCGTGCGTTTTTATGCAAAACAGAGGCTTCCATTGGATCCAGAAGGTGGAAAACCCTAAGATCGACTATAAACTCAACCATTTCTAGAGGCAGTCATTTTTTTGGTTTTTTTGTTGTGGAGAGAAACACTGGGTTTGCCTCGGGATTCATGTCAGCTACAAAAGAAAAACCAAAAATTATTTTTCTAGGTTTTTTGGGTTTTTCGAGATCTGATCTGGGTTTTTTTTTGCATGTGTAGTTTTTGGTTTGCATGTAGGAGGTCTTTTCCGAAAAGACATTTCTTTCCTTTTTCGGCAGGGGTCCACGGATGGCTGTGCATGATTTGCTATTTCGGGAAATTCTGCAGGCTACTATTTTGGGCGAGGTCACTTTCAACACAGTCCAGAAATAGTAGTTTTTTACCAGAAGAAGCAGTTGGATGTGACTTTCTCGAAAACCAGCAACACACCCCCAAATAGTAAGTTGCACACACCCATTGAAATCCTTAGCCCCTGGTCATATGGTATGGTCATATGAGGGCTTAAAGCTTGTGATTCCTACTAGTAGGTGCTTAACTCCAGCCCCCTTTCATTTTATTTGTGTGGTGAAGGCAAGAGCATTTTATTCTATTTTAGTGGCAACTAAAATAAATAGTAGAGCATAATATTGAAAAGCTTGTAACTTTTGATCGGTAACTCGGTTTTGAGTGTCATTTTTTGCAAAAGTGCTTGTTTTTTTGTGCTCTTTCCATTGGAAATATTTATTTTGAGAATCACACTATAATTATAAAGTGCCATATTGTAACACACACTCATTATAAAGTGCCAAAATCTGGGGGGGCTCTTGTTGCATTGTTTGGGGGTCTTGTTGCATTGCTTGGTTCTTGCATTTCTTTTGGTGATTTTTTGAGGATGGCATCTTTATCTACTTCTGCATTAGATCATGTTGAGCCATTAACAACACATAATTACCACACATGGAAACCAAGAATGGAAACAATAATTAAGCGGAAAGGATTATGGGCTTTAACTTCTTCAGAACAACCAGTGTTCACTAGAGAATATGAGAAATTTCAGTACCAGTGCAAATTTGATGAGTGTATGGGTTTGATAGGAACTTATGTAAGTGACAGTATTTTGTTTCATTTGGAAAAATGTGACTCTCCTTTCAAAATATGGGAGAAATTGGAGGATTTATTTGGTAAGGTGGATCATATGAGAGCCATGCAACTTGAAATTGAGATCACCTCTCTTAATCCTGAAGATTTTCCAACAATTATAGACTATCTTACCAAGTTCAAGCATTTGTTGACACAGTTGAAGGGGAGTGGAAGAGATAAGAAAGATGAAGAGTGTGTTTACTTGATTCTATCCAAGTTGAGAGGACCATTCCAAATTTTTGCTTCTACCTTTTTCTCTAGCATGGATGCCTTAGGTGACACATTCAAAATGCCTAACTTAGAAACATTTTGTGAAAGACTTACTAGGGAAGAATCCAAATTGTCTCACCTTGAGTCTTCCACCTCTCAAAAGGCATTAGTTGCATCTAATCCTAAGGGCAAGGGAAAACCAAATAGTAAAACCAAATCCACACCTTCTCCATCTCAAAATGCTCCTAAACCCAAAGAAAACAACTCAAAACCCAAGGAGTCTTCTAAATCCAAGAATAAGTCTAGCCTTTCATGCTCTTTTTGTGGGGGTAGTAATCATGAAGAACATAGGTGTTATAAGCGAATGCAAGCCTTAGAGGATGCAGTCAAGAAACACAAAATTTCTATCTCCACTCCACCTCCTTCTAATCAGCATGGAAAAGCACTTAATGTTGTTGGGAGATCTCAGTCACCACTTGCAGACAGTTGGGTTATAGATTCTGGTGCTTCTCATCACATGACTTCTTCCAAGGAGTCTTTTGTTTCTCTAGGTTTGAGTTCTACTTCCAAAATTGAGGTTGGAGATTCTTCCTTTCTTTCTGTTAAAGGAAAAGGTGATATACAACTTGATGGTGGCAGTATCCAAGATGCACTATATGTTCCTAACATCACTACAAATTTGCTTTCTGTATATCAAATTTGTCATTCTGGTCAAGGGAAAGCAGTGACTTTTACACCACATGGCCAGAAGTATGAACTTTGTTGGATCCTAATTCACTTGTTGCTTAGGGTATTGATGATTAAAGTTCTAGACTATATCACTTTGAGGGTTTTGATGACACTTCTTCTATAGGGACAGGATTGGTTTCTCATGCAGATTCAGAGAGTAAGCTTTGGCATGAAAGATTTGGACATCTCAATTACAGATATTTGAAGGAGTTGAGCACTCATGGTATGGTAGATGGTCTTCCTAGAGTTTCTTGTCTTGAGGGAGTTTTCTCATGGTTGTGCATTAGGGAAACAACACCAAGATCCTTTTCCTAAGAATTTTTCTAAGAGAGCTTCTTCACCACTTGAGCTTGTGCATAGTGACTTGATGGTTTTTCCTACCCCATCTTTCAATGGAGCTAAGTATGCACTTACATTTATTGATAATTTCTCGAGGCGTACTTGGGTTTATTTTCTCAAGTACAAAAGTGATGTTTTTTCACACTTCAAAGTCTTCAAGGCTTTGGTCGAGAAACAATCTTCTAGTTGCATAAAGAACCTTCATACTGATAATGGGGGGGAGTACTTCAGCAATGAGTTTTCTGACTTTTTGGCAACTCAAGGCATTATTCACCAGCATTTTGTTCCTCATACTCCACAACAGAATGGCTTAGCAGAAAGGAAGAATAGAACTTTGAAGGAAATGGCTAACTGTATGATGCATTCTAGAGATTTACCTCCTATCTATTGGGCAGAAGCAGTTAATTGTGCTAACTACATTCAGAATCACACACCACACAGAGCACTTGAGCATTTGACTCCAGAGGAAGCTTGGTCCAACACTAAGCCAGATGTCTCATTTTTTTGAGTCTTTGGGAGCCATGCTTGGGCCTTTGTGCCAAAGAAGAAAAGGAAAGCTTTGGATAAGAAGAGTAAACCCTTGATCTTTGTAGGGTATTGTGAGGACATGAGAGCTTATCATCTTTTAGATCCTGATACACATGATGTTCTTTTTCAAACACATGTTCAGTTTGATGAGCACTTCACTCCTCATGATTCTTCATCTTCTTCCATGCCTCCTTCTTCTTCATCTCATCTTGAGGATCCTTTCTTTGAGGAGATTGATGAGGAGGTTATAGATGTCATTGAGGATCCTATTCCCACTGATGTTGTCACTATGCCTAAGTGGGCTCGTACTACAGTTTCTGAGGCAACACCTTTCATAGAGGATCTTCCACCCACTAGGCATCATCACACACATTCTACAGGTTCTGGACTTTTGTGTCAGGTAGTTTCTGAGGATCCACAGTCTTTTTCAAAGGCTCATGGGATACAGGAGTGGGATGATGCGATGGCAGCTGAGTATTCTTCTTTGATGAAGAATCATACTTGGGATTTGGTATCTCTTCCTAAAGGAAGAAAGATGGTTAGGTGTAAGTGGGTATACCGAACCAAATACACAGCTGATGGGTCCATTGACAAGTATAAGGCTCATCTTGTTGCAAAGGGTTTTTCACAAGTTGAAGGTATTGATTACTCTGAGACTTTTGCACCCGTTGCCAAGATGGATTCTGTACGCCTTGTACTTGCTATTGCTGCATCACAGGGGTGGCCCGTATACCAGATGGACGTGAAGAGTGCCTTCTTACATGGAGATCTACAAGAGGAAATATACATGGAGCAGCCGGCTGGATTTGTTCAGGATTCTTCTCTTGTTTGTAGGCTCCGAAGGTCTCTCTACGGTCTCAAACAAGCCCCTCGGGCTTGGTATGAGAAGATGGATTCTTTTCTTCTATCTACTAGTTTTGTTCATTGCCACTCTGATCATACAGTGTATCTCCAGCATGTTGGTGAGGATATTGTGATACTTGTCTTGTATGTTGATGATCTGTTACTTACTGGCAGCTCTTCTTCCCACATTCAGAGTATTCAGAGGGCTCTTTCTACACAGTTTGACATGACAGATCTTGGGCTATTGCATTATTTCCTTGGTTTGCAGATTTCTCAGACAGATTCAGGGATTCATTTGAGTCAGCAAAATTACACCCATGATCTTCTTAGGCACTTTGATATGGCTGATTGCAAGCCAAGTCCATCTCCTTTTCAGTCTGGAGTTACTCTTACTTCCACATGTACCACACCACTTTGTGATCCTACATTGTATAGGCAGTTGGTTGGGAGTCTCATGTACTTGACCCATACTCACCCTGATATTTCATTTGCAGTAGGGCTTGTATCTCGGTTTGCACATTCTCCTCATAGTAGTCACTGGCAGGCTGCTAAAAGGATTTTGCGCTATTTGCAGGGCACTTCCCACTTTGGCCTACACTACACTAGGGGTTCTACTCAGTTGGTTGGGTATACAGATTCAGATTGGGCAGGTTCTATTGATGACAGGCGTTCCACTTCTGGCTATCTTTTCTGTCTTGGTTCTTCTCTAGTTGCTTGGGCATGTGCAAAAAGCAACAGGCTATTGCACTTTCATCTTCAGAGGCAGAGTACATGGCAACAGTTACAGCGAGTCAGCAGATTCTTTGGCTTCGACAGTTATTGACAGAGTTTGGATTCCCACAGGATTCACCGACTGTACTTTGGTGTGACAACCAAAGTGCAATTCACATTTCTCGCAACCCAGTTGAGCACCAGCGGACCAAGCATATTGAGATACACATCCACTTCATTCGTCAGCACATTCAGGATGGAGTTCTTTGCTTGGAGTACATTCCGACTCAGCAGCAGGTTGCAGACATCTTTACGAAGCCTTTTGCATCACCTCGCTACCTTGAGTTGCGTGGAATGCTTGGGGTTTTGGAAGTTGTTCTTGGGGGGTGTTCGTGAGAACATCTTCCTTCTTCTTCTTCTTTCTCTTTCCTTCTAGCAGGATTCTTTCCTTCTTTTGGTTCTTAGATTTTTATTCCTTTCCTATATAAACAAGGCCCATCCTCATTTTATTTCATTGAGTTCCATAATAATATATGATATTTATACTCATTTATTTGGAAAGTTTTTATGTAAAGTTATTCTGGCAAATTTCTTTCACCTTATTGATCGTGGTGTTTGATTAGCATCTGTGTTCTTGGCTTGGTATGATTTGGTTATCGTTTATTTTATCCAACATTCTAGGAGCATATCCAAATATACTTTTCTACTTATATTTTGGCTTACTCTGTTGTATTTTTCTTTGACTATACCTATCATTCTCATTTACCATTGACCCAATCAGGTTTGGTTTATTATCATTTATTATTACTAGATCTACATCTTATCTTGTTCAGTTTATTTCAGATCTCTATTTCAATTCAGTTATCTACTACATCATATCATTTATAAATTATCCTTTTATATAATATTTTATCAAATTGGGTTGATATCCACCCATATTGAAGTTATCACTTCTTGGTACTAGCATTGTCATGTAAGCCACCATCCTATCTATTAATCATTTTCTTGTTTAAGTTTCTTCTTGTTATGTAGGTCATCAAGAACACGGTGAGACGAATCTTTCACACTTGTATCTTTACCATCATCATCTTATATTGAGGTATCCTTAAACCATCTCATCATTTGGAGTTTCATATTTTATTGTATTTCGTTGCACTAATCTGAAATAGAAGCAAAAAAATTGATCAACAATTATTTTTCCAATAGTAAAATTAGGCAGCATAACAACTATAAATGGAGATTTTACCTAGTTTTGGATGTGTAATTTTCCTAAGGATGCCTAAGTAAAATTGGGTAGTATAACAATATAATTTAAATCAAGAAACTATTTTTTTGGAAAATTTTATCTTTGGAGTCAAAATGGTTGGTCAATTTTTGATAGATTTTTGGATTATTGTGTGTGAAAAATGATGGTGAAAACTAAAAAAGTGTAAGGTCTTGATGTAAGATACACTTGGTATATCTTTAAAAAAATTCCCTTTTTTATTGTTTTTTTATTATGGGTAAATAGTTTTGAAGGGACTATACCCTGTGTACAAAAAGGCTCAAAATCCAGATACGAAAAGAGGAAAAATCAACACTAAAAATGCTTCTGACATCCAACATCAGGGGGCTCAACAGCCAGATAATACAATATAGAAACAAAACAGGATCAAGACAGACAATGATCCAAATAAAAGTAGAAGAGACAAAATATGAACAAGAGATATCCACCACTAGTCTTCCTAGCCAAAAAACAGCACCAAAAACACCAATCAACAGCAACTTCACCACCAGTAAACAGCAATAGAGCTCCGCATCACTTGACAGCCTGGTAAATCTTGGCTTTAATCATTTGGAGTGAGAGAAAGAACGCAATGGTGGTGGCCTGGGATGGATCTTTCAAATCTGCCTGGGCAATTACAATATCTCTATTCTCCTTGGAACCCCAAATATCCTAGGTAATACCACTGAGACTGCAAATACTATGCACATGTTGCTCAATAAAATTGTAGATGCTTTTAAGAGCTGAGAGGATACAATCATTATGCCCTTTTGCATTGCCAAGCTTGGCATCCAGAGATAGAAGCTTCTTGAAAACTTCAGCAGAGATATCATCATCTTCATCATTTTATAATTTCCTTTTTCCCTTTGTTTTATCCATATCCCTAATAGCATTGCTTCTTAGGTCTTGAATCTCCTTTTCCATATTTTCTACTCTGACCAACAAGTCCTCATCTTTAGGCTCCTCCACCGGATTACTAATGTGCAGTAAATTCGTAGCAAGCTCCAGGTATTTGACTTCTAAGAACCCTCTGAGAAGAAGGAGCCTTTTTTATTGTTAAAACACCATTTAACTTCAATAAAATTTATCATTGTAGGTTGTAAAAATCAAGTCTAGATTTGGAGAGAGTAATATATTTTTACTTTGTTTACAAATAGGTTGGAAAGTTAATAAACCACACATTAGACTAATTTTGACCACCTATCTAGGATAAAACATATTTCTATGAGGGTCCTCAATATACCTTTTTGTATGTGAGACACAATTCCTTGAAATCAAGAAATAATATATAACCATGTGGCTCAAAGGGTCAAATCCCCCTCCCCGTCACTCCATACAATTCAGCGGAGCTTAACAAAAAATGATAATTGTTTCCTATGGGGTCCAGTCTAAGGCATAGTTATTGGAGGAAAATCCATCCCTCACTTCATAGGATCTATGTAAAAGTGAACTCCTACTTGGAAAAAAATGAATGGTATTCCCACAAATTTATATATCCTATCGAAACACAAGAGTTTTCTAAATGACTAGGTAATAATGCCCTAACCACCAAACCCTACTAATAAAAATGCCCCACTATTTATGATTTCTAAGATCACTTCATGGTACAAGGAAATATCACACACATTTGAGATGATGTATAAACAAGTATTAAAAGATGTGGAAGGGAAACAAACACCCCAGTAAAGTGTTCATAAAAAGGTTAATTCAATATATGACATTTTTGCAAGAAACCTAAGTTGTCATGGAAAATAATTAATCCAATATGTTTAAACTTTTTGAAATCAACCTAAATGATTAAGGTGATGATGAATCTAATATTATATGTAAATATTTTGAAGTGAAAGTGTGAACTACTAACAAAAAAACCAAATTTCCAGGAAAAAATAAAGGAAAGTATGAGCACACAAATTGTTTTTTTGTTAAATTGTTTGTTTATTTTAGTAATAATGATATTTGACAAGAAGATATGGTAACTTGTGCACCAATATTAGTAGTTTCAAAAATATTAAATAGTTCCCAATAAATAATGAAGTGGCATAAAGAGAGACAAAGGAAAACCTTTCTCTATCCCGAGGTTGCTGATACAGAGAGCGAGTCCACTGACAAAAAAATGCTACAAGATATCACAAGGCCACTAAATTTTAGTCAATACCATCACCAATTGTGGAAAGGTTTATAAGGAAAAACAATATCAAATGCACCGAATCGGCCAAATCAATATTGAATCTACTAAACAAAACAACAACTTCATGGTTTAGTGTACTTAACTCTATTTTTAATCTCCCAAAGACCAATTTTTATATAAAAGTAGCTACCTCCACCTAGTTATAGAGTGCTACTACATAACCAAACATTATTAAAAAAACCTATAAGTTGCAAAAGCACAATAAGTATCCATAACAATCTAAAAGGTGGATGTAAATAATTAAGGTAAGCCTAATATTTGTAAAACCATAAAATCAGCCAAGTAGAGCCATAAAAGAGTTAAATAGATGCTAGAAGGACCAAAAAAACTAGAGAAAGTTAAAAGTGGAGTATAACCTTTATAATAGAGCGAGGCCATTAATACACATAGTGAGACCACTTCTTAGTATCATGGGTCCATTGAAAATACAAGGTTACTTCTCGAATTGTCGAGGACACGTAGGTAAATGAGACCATTGTGTGACACTTCAAAGATGTTGATAGATGTAAGGAAATTGTAAAAAATTGTTAAAACACTAATAAATTCCTACACATAATTGTAAAAACATAGATCAAATCCTCCATAATCTAAATAAAGGTCGTTGTTTACCAGAGTGAGGCCACCAATTTTAGAAAAAATAGAAAAATGTGATAAAAACACCAAAATCGAAGGATTTTTCTTGTCAAGTTCGAATTTTAGAAACACCTAGCCTCATTTCCAAAAATAATCAACACTACCAAACAAAATAAAATAATACCAAAAAAATGGAATTTCAACACAAATTCAAATACCTTGAAGGAAAAAATTCATGTGACACAAATGGGTGTCCTAATGGGCATGTCATATGTATGCATGTAGATGAAAATTGACAAAAACTAAACAAGGATTCAATGCTAAGTAAACCCTAATCTATTTTCCATCACAAATACATCAAGATAAATCTAAGAATAGAAATTAAAAAATAAAAGAGACATAAACATTGGAAACACAAAACTCCCTTTGTTGTGTGGATTTACTTTAGAATGTGGGTATCCTTATGATCCAAGTTCAATCCATGAATAGTTTTTGGATCAAGGAGGGAGATTGGTGAAGGAATATATCTCCTCAAAATGGCCAAAGATCCATGTTTTATTATCCTCCTAAGTAAAGGTTTTCTCACTTTTGTAAGCTCTTATGAGAAAATGGATGTATACATCTTGCAAAGACATGGTGTGTTTTAGGAAGGGAGTACTAGGTTGATTTAATTGCATTCCTCTCTAGGAGAAGTGAAACTCTTAGTGAATGTGGGATAATGGATATGTAGAATATCATATCCCGTAATAATGTCTATTTTAATAACTGTATATCATTGTCATTTTTTTGTACTTGGCATGGATGTTAAACACCTACTTGGTTTCATAACTGTTAATTTTGTAATCATATGATGAAATTAACCCATTAATCCAATTTTTGTTACTTCAGTGTTATGAAATTATTATTGTGTAAATATTTTGACTAACTTCCTTGTCATTATCGGTCATCGACTGATTGATATTATAATAGTATTTTTTTTTGCTTAGAAAGGGTTATGAAATATTGACATGGTAAAGGTTACGTGCTTGTTTATATTTCTTTGTAATGTTTAAAAATGTAAATAGATGTTGTTTCCATAATGATTTGATCTCGATACGAATTATAATGGTTGCAGACCATAATTAATATCAATGTAAATGAGCACATAAAATAATGAAAATTGTCAAAGTTTATTTTAATAGACATTGACCATAATTGCAATTGTAATTTGATGGTTGTAGACTACTGTAACATCCTCATTGTTGCTTTTCGTAACAAAGGATAAGTTTTATTTTGTTACACTTGATGGCCAGGCACCATGGAAAAATGATTAAGTGTAACATTTTAAATAAATGGTCCTAGACCTTAGTGATTTGTTAAAGGTTATGTGGAGCGTTTTGGGTATAACCCAAGCTAACATATTGTTTTGTTGATGGTATTCGAAAATGGAACAAGGAGAAAAGGAAATATTTTGGTTGGTATGGTTGATAACCCAAGGTATATGTATATATTTTTTGTTGAAAGGTCTTCAACCATATCTTTTAACAAAGTGAATATAGTATTCGGTCATTGATCAACCATGCCATGAAAGGTTTGATTTTTATTTAAATTGGTTTGAAATGATATTAAACCATAAGTTGGAGGAATTAGAACTGAGAAGAAATATGGTCCCCGGCCATATTCATATGGAAATTTATTTGTTTTTGAGTTTAATAGGGTCATTGACCACCATGTAAATTTGAATAGGGTTATAATGTATTGTATTGTTTAAACACTATCTTTGACCACCCATTCCACCACCATGCATGATTGGAGGGAAAAGAAGGAAGTTAATTTTTTTAAGCCAAAATGTAGCATTGCAAAAATTATTAGTAATTAATGTTTAGGAATTTGGTAGAAGTTTTTGGGAATATTGAGCTTCGTTGCAGAGATAAAGCATGAAAATTGAATTTTGCATATTTTTTTTATCATTTATTATGGATAGCTCTTCCTCCTTCGATCTGTGCATGTTTAAATATTTGATAAGGGTTTTTGCATGAGATTTTATTAGTTTTTGAAAAAAATAGATGCTACTATTTTTAGATTCATGGCACTAATTTTTATAAATCTAGAAGGGAATGGAGGTTTTTTATGGTTCGATTTATGAGATATTTTTTAAGGAAATTGTGTTTGGTTTTTAGAACCTACTCATATTTGGAGGTAAGAGAAATCAAGAAAATATTTGTGAAATATAAAATCAATCACAAGAATAAATTATCTTAAATTTTATCTGTTGATTCATTATGAGATATAGAATATATTTGTATCCTCTTTTCTATTTTAAAATATAGAAAATTTATGACAAATCACTACATTTTGGAGGATAAACTTAGATTGGAACATTACCAATTGATGGGTAATTTTTTATGTGGGTTGTTTTTTCTTAAATCAAAATGGGCATATGTATTTTGGTATATTGTGATTGTTTGTTTAATAGCGTAAGTTTGTTTTGTGTGTTCATAGGATTCTTTACTATATTTGTGTTTGAACAAATAAACTATGACCTAGATAATGTTAGGGTAATGAGTATGTATTGCTCTCTTGTTTTAAAAAAATATGGATTGTAGAAAACGTATTACTCTTGTTTGGTTTGAGAGTGGTTATTTTGCATGTGTATGGGTACAAATCTGAATTTCACAGTGTCATACACATTTTTGGGTTATGGGTTAGTGGATAGAAGTTTTTTACTCCACTTTCTATGCATTATTTCAGTCATGGAGTCTTATTACATGTACTAAGTTTCCTTGGTTTATTGATGCAAATTGTAAAATTTCCCTTATGGGTTGATCTGGGTATATTAATAAACATACTTGAAATGTCTATTTTTAAATTCTTGCATTCTTGTAAGTGATTTTATGAGCTTTCCAAGTAAAGTAATAACATACTACATAAATTTCTCAAGTGGGGACGTACTATATTTTTCTTTAATAAGATATATAAATATAAATCAATTGATTGTAGTACACGGTTTGTGAATACTTTAGATTTGTGTTATATTCTTGATTATTGGATTATGAAGTATATATCTCTCTCAAGTTCACCAATAAATTATTGTGTGTTAGGATAAGTTTTCTCGATCTAGGTATTAACATATTTTTGGTGTTATTAAGAAATATACTTTAGTCAACTTTGTTATAAGGATGTTTGATCCTTTAGCTTTGTAAAGTATTATATTCCTATGTTATGGGGAATTTACTGACCTTTTCATATATAAGAAAAGAGTTTACTTGTGTTTACAATAATGACTGATTATTCCTTATCTAAATTACATATATTTTAATATTGATTATAAGTTATGAGACTCATGCACAACTGACTAGTGTGGTAGAACTTGATCATAGATTATTTAATTAGAAACATTACCTTACTAGTATCTTCATTTTGATAGGACTGTATGATTCTAAATTGTAGTTTATTATTGGATATAAGAATAGTAATAATATTGCAATATTACATTGTTTGATTTTTGTGTGTTAATTGATTCAATGCAATATAAAGGAAAGGGTTTGGTAACCAATTTATATTCTTTGTTTCATAATGATGCAACATGATTTAGAGTTGTCAATTCATGCCATTTCAATAAACTAAACATGTAAACCATTTTCTCTCCTACAAAATGTAGGACAACGTATTCATTATGAAGTGACTGATTTGATTATTACGCGTGAATTTTTTCATGCAATGATTAATGTTATTAATCCAATTTGGATTATTGTTTTGAGTTGAAATGTAAAATTATTACTTTGTAAGATTGTGTAAAAGGAATTTGGCCTTATGTATTATTCTAACTTAATGATTGATTATTGTTTCAAGAAACATGGAATTATGTCTTATTTTTATGAATTATAAACTATGTTTTTTTAAATATAAGAATATGAAATATTTAAAATTATGTTTTACAACATCGTATAATTATCTTTGATTGATGTTATTTAATGATATTATATTTTTTATCATTATATCATCATGAATGAACACTTATATTTTAAATAGTCATTATATGATATGACTATTTAAGACGAAACAATATATTATATTATTGTAATTTCAAAAATGAATGCATTGTTATGATAGTATGTTATACCCATTTCAATAAGATCATCAAGAAATTTCTCACCTTGATGATCTTATTCAAGTAAGGGAGCTAAAACATTGGTGCTAATCCTCTCTACGTAGTGTATCCAATTTAAAATATTTGATATGTATCAATTATATGTTATAAACAAAGTGGAACATATTGTAGTTTTTTAACAGTGATAAAAATACATGTTTATGATAATGTATATCTGATATGGAAATCATATATGTTTATATTGAAAATTCATGGAAAAATAATTATGTCATTAATAAATGAAGTATGAAAGGTATGTTGTAACAATAAGAAAAATTATAGATGTACTTAATAAATATTAATGTACTAAAGTGATTAAATGACTATAATTGGTTATAGGTACAATTTATCTTATCATTATGAATTAGTTTATCTTATGCTTAGCTATGTTAATTTCAATCATTGTAGTGTTGGCGAGAAAATTTTTTAGGGGGAAAAATTTGTGGGTTTCTTTCCAATGCTCTGGGAATATAAGTCCCTCTACTTAACTAGTGTAACTTCCGTAGATGCATGCATGAGTGAAAGTGGGTTTTCTTCAGGTGGCCTTATGGTTGGGGATCCAATAGGCTCATTCCAACGACCCTGCAGAAAAGCTAGCAATCTCTTACTAGGTAAGACTTTATCTGAAGAGTGGGAAAAGGAGTGAGAAAAGAGGTAGGAGAACTAATTTTGCAGGTAGAAAATCAGATTCCTACACACACTAGTTAGAAGTTTCATCACATGCACCATGCACTAAATTTAAGAAGAAACAACTCTGAAAGTAGTAATAAGACCAAATAGAATCTGTGATCACCAAGTATCAAGAAATACCTTAGTCAAAGAAAGCTAGAAACTCCTTATTGTATTAATTACTCAAACAAAAGTTTTACATAATGGAGAAAAGGAGGAAATTGAGAATGGGGGAATGAAAAAATTTGGCTCTCCTTTATTCTCTCAATGCAATCTTGAGTATACAAAATCAATCACCAACCCTTTAAAATGGGAATGGATTTAAAATTTATAAGAATATAAATTACTCTTCACATAATCCCCAATAAATCTCCACATGTCTCAACATGACTTAAGACTCTTCGCCTTCCTAGGAAAACATTAAGTCCTTTTTTATAACATAAAGGTGACTTATTACATTAGAAACATTAAGACATACGAAAAAGTGTAACCCCAACACAAGATTAGAATATTGAGGAGAGAGAGAGTTGGGGGAGAGAAGAGAGAGAGAGAGAGCAGAAAGAAGAAGGAAGAATGACGTCGATGATGATAAATTCCACCTCTGATAAACCTCATTGATCCTTCTCAGATGACTCAATGAAAATCTCCAATGTGATGAACTATGAATCTCCAAACTCTTGCGCACACTAAGAAACTTCCTTTGGATGACATGTGAACACCGTGAACTAAGTTTTTAAAAACACTGTTGAATGACTCATTTGATGGCCATGAGTATCACTCATGAAAATCCTTCTATGAAGGGACTGGAGCCTTGGAATGAATCTTTCCCTGACTCCTTACATCGCTGCCACACTACTCAGCTAATTTGGACATGATCTTGATGAAGCATCTTATGAATGATCTGACGGTGTTGACTATGAATTCCACCTACTGCATACCAATTGAAGCATGAAATGAGTGTCAAAAGGCATCGTCGACATCCTCAGTGTCACCTACTCTGTATAGTATGATGATAGAGACTACATTTTTAACATCTCTTACTTGGAAGCAAAAGGTTGCATCTGCTTCTGCCCTATCCATTTATGCTTCATGATTTCTGTAGAAAAATCAACTTACTATTGTTAGTAAGTATGAAAAATCAGCTACCTCAAACCTCAACTGGACGTTGCAACTTAGATTTCCCTTTCTCCCTGGGTTCCTCTCACCTTCTGAATTAATTTTCTATTTTTGGTAGGTGCTCATGGGACCACTTACTATTTTTATTAAGTGTCAATTTTGGACCAAGACGACCACTTCGATGATCTCTCATTGCAATACATCTTTTGTGTTTAATGCCTCTTTCACAATTTCTTTGATTGACGACTTTCCCGAAATGGTAGTTCTCCATGTAGAAGTCCTGTTATTTTTGGAAAGTGAACCTCTGGTGGTTGGATCACTGCAAAACAAATTTTTTTGATATGGTTTTTTTCCCAATATCACCCCTCTGAAATCTTGGACCTATCCACTTGATAGTTTGGGAGATTTTAAAGTTTTGAAATTTTGACCTGGTAGTGCTTCTGAATGTGGAAACCATTAATGGACCTCAAAAATTGTAGGTCTGGTTTTTTCTTCTCTTTGCAAAAAAAATTACATTCTTGTTGTGGGTTTTATCTTCTTATTATGCCAATGAAATCTTGCTTCGATTTGGCTGCTGATTTGATGGGAAATCAAGCTTTTTCCCCCGTTGTGCAAAGAGATGGATTTCTTTGCTGCAAACATTTTGTGTTGTAAAAGAAGGGTTTGAAGGTGAGGTTTTGATGGTTTTTTTTATAGGAATGACCATAAAAAAGGGTTTTTCATTCCATGTAGTGGTTTGCAAGATCTCTCCAAATTTCTATTTCACGGTCATGGAGGATTTCTCTGTTTCTTCTTCTTCATTCTTCATTCTTGTTCTTCATTTGATCAATCTTCCTTCTGAGAACTACATATTAGAATGAGGTATAGGATTTCATTTCTGTAGAAAATATGGTTTTGAGTTCATCAATGGTGGAGTGATGGCAAGAAGTTATAGAGAAATTTGTAGAGAAAGTTGTGCATGAAAAAGTTAGAAGTTAGAAGCGGGAAACATGAGGGGTTTTAAAAATTTGAAATAAAGTTGAGCATGGGTATGAGGTGAAATTTCATGTCCTTGATGTCCCTTAATCATTAAGGGATACATGAGGGATATCAAATTACATGCGGATCCTGGTTGCAACATGTGGCAGAGATTCGACGACAGGGGATGAAGGCTAAGAAACAACTTTAAAGCACTTGGGGGGCTGAGAAGTGGTTGCATGAGGAACCATGAAACTTCCTGGAGGGGCTAGGTGCATTTTTTAGACCCTGATGTCACTCATCACAAAGGTACATGAGGGAAATAAAATTGCACAACATGCCAGAAGATGACACGTGGCACTTAATCCGACAGCAGGGGATGAAGGCTCCACTAGCTCCTAGGAGCTGAATTAGCGGTCCGAGAGGTCACATGAGGATCCAAAGGGCTTATAGGGGCTAGGTGAATTTTTTTTACCTTGATGTCCCTTTTCTTTAGGGATGTAAGGGACATGAAATTACACCAGGCTCTTGGAGCTGACACGTGTCCCGTTCAAAATTTGACTAACTCTCGAACTCGCTCCTAGAGGGCAACTTGAAACAGAGATAGCTTGAGCTCCCAATGGAATTTTTTGATGAAATTGTATATGATATTGAATTAAAATGGCCTTTTGAATCCAATGGTAGGGCTATCAGGGATTTATTTCTCCATTTGATCCCTAAAAAAATGTTTTTTTGATCTAGCTTGCTAGCTGTGTATGGAAAAAACAAGCTATAAACCTATTGCGCTAAGGTGTTGTGAAAAATATGATTTCACCATATTGTAGGGATTGGAATTAAATTTTTGAATATATCTTGTTTTTCTCCTGACTCAATCTAGAGCTCCTAGAATCACCTTCTGAAGCTCAGTAACTTTTTTTGCCCTGTGCATTGTCTAGGCATGTGAACCCTAATTTTAGTGAAACTATCCCAACTTCTCCAAATCCTTCCTAAATCCTCCTAAATCACTTTCATGATGTTCCAAGGAATTTGATTCAATTTCGTGCCAATTTTGGATTCTATGTTCCACTCTATGGGGTTGCTTTAGTCCTAGGAAGGCCAATTGATAACCCTTCCCATAACTGCCTGAAGTTTGCTTTTTTCAATGAACTCTGAAAATCACATAGGGGTTTTGAATTGACCTTCCAAATCACCTAGGGGAATGAGTTAACATAAATTGGGAGGTCACTGGACTGACTGGGTAGACCCAGGGTGTCTCGGAAGGATAAAACCTGAAATTTTTTTACATGGGGGTATAGTTGTCATACTTGGAAATTGTCAATTTCCTTGTTGCACATTTGTATGAAAACACGTAGGTTGACATAGATCACCTTAAAACATGTGTTAAGAGGTATTTATAATAGTTGGTGACTCGATGATTTACTTTACACCTTTATTATGAAAAGGATAACATAAATAAATTTTGAATAACCTATCCCTAAGATGAAAGTATAAAGGGTAGGTATCATGAGATGAAATTTGTGTCATATAAACCTTATCCATGCCAGCTCAGGATGGCTATAAGGATGGTAAAAAAAAATTAATAAAGTAATTCATTACATGAGCACAACCTTTCCAGGAGGGATCCTAAGATGGGACTTACAGGATTCATGTAGCTTGAGTATCGAGTCATGATCCCTGTAGCTTTAGAACTATAAAATTCACAGAGTAAAAATAAAAAAAGAATCCTAATAAAATGTATTTATATGGTGATGCGGTGAATGGTAGACAAGTTTCATAGGCTAGTGTGTAGTATTAAAGCTAGTTTTCTAGTGTAATGCCTAATAACTATGGCCACATTAGTGCAAATGACTGATTGCATTTTATTTTCACCATTTATTTTTTTAGTAGTATTTTTCGTTGGAGAGAAGCACTTGCATACTTCATTAGCTAGCACTAAGAAGATTCTGAGGTTCTCAGGACCTATAAAAAGGTTTGACCAAGGTATGAAGGATCATATACAGTATTGAAGGGAAATCGAGAAGGATCTAGAACCCTTTCCAGTTGTACATGGTTAATGCATGTTATCAAGATGGAATCTAGAATATTAATAATTCTAGATTACTTATTACTGATATGAGTAATAATGTTATTCATTACAACATAAAAATAATTGAGGGATTTGTAAATATTATTATGTTAGATTCTACCCGTTGTGTGCTGACAATAATTGAAGGCATAAAAAATTAATTAAGGGTTAAAATTAAAAAAAATCCCTTAGTTTGTTGAATTATAACATGGGTGTTACATTTTGGTATAAGATTCAAAGTTTTAAAACTCTTGTACTTAATGGGTCCTTATGCTAACAGAACAAATTATTATCGTTTAACATAATACAATGAATTTGAGAAGGATGAACTGTGGGAAATGAACCAAAACAGATTATACTGTAGGTTCATTGGTTAAGAAGTTACATAAAATTCTAAAAATTCTTCAAGACACCCAAAATAGGATAACTACCTTAGAGTAGCTTGTAAGGGGTGAAAATGTTAAGTTCAAAGAAAAACAACTTGAAGTTATTGATAGCAATAACCGAGGGAATCGCTTGACTATTGAACTGTTAAGTGATGACATGTTTTAGATATATAAATTCAATATGGAATTCAACCCAAATGGGGTAGATGAAATAGATATATATAGAATATCTATTGTGGAAGCAATGTTCAGAAAATCTAATGAGATAGAACATAATATTCAAAAAATTACAACTCATAAAAAGGAATAGTATAATAAGAGTGTCAACTCTTCATCACCATTGACTTCTAGGAAAATGTGGTGGAAGAAATATAGAAGTAAAATAAAGACTGCTTTAAGTAAAACATGTTGTAAATACAAACAAGAAAGTTTTGGTGTGATTCATATTCTACATCATCAGGAGAGTCATCTCACTTAGTTGAGGTCATAGGTGTGTGTGTCATTTATGGTTCATCATGATATTCCCTTACGTATCAATGTTTTAGTTACATCATTAGGAGTTACTTCCCATTCTAGGAATGTAACTCCCCCTTTCCACTTGAGAGGTAATAATTGCATGCATTGGGGGTTATTCAACACCCTATATATATACACCCCTTTAGATATATGAGATTAGAGTGGATATTTTTTCCTTAACAAGGTTCTTCCCATTTTTTGAATCTTGCATGCACTTTCAATTGATGTATTCTCTTCATGATATCTTGTCACGATGTCATTTAGACTTCCATCGATGTTCATACTATCCCTTATGATTCTCTTACTTTTTGTTTTCACACTCTTTCATGGTATTAGAGATCACATTGTGTGGATCCATGTAACTCTTCAGTTTTTGCTACTCTTTGTTTTTCAGTTTGTGATAAACAGGTCTTGAGAGTTTTTCATAATGGATATTCTAGTTATGTTCTACTTGCATTGATTAGGGGTTTTATACTTTGTTCATAGTTTTTATTTTGTGTGTTCCTATACATATTATGGAGGTTTATAGGTGTCACAAGTTGTAGATCAGGTTTTATGGTGTAGGTTTTGAGAGTTTCTCTTGTGGTTTCAATTTTTTCTTAGGCCAACTCAGCTTCATCTCATTGAGTTGGAAACTGAGACTCCCCATCTCTCCACTCCCTCAACTCACCCTGCATGCATATTCTCAACTCGATTTGAATTCAGTTCTTTGTTGTTGTATTAGTTTAATGTTTATCATTTGGTGTTTAGTTTTGTGCCTTCAACCGTTCATCTCCTGCACTACGTGATTCTTCCAGATCTCCCTTAGTTTGTTACCATACCAACTTTAGGTGATGTGTTTTGGATCTCTTCATGGGCCCTCCTACCTTTCTGCCTCTTATTGGTGCCTCCTCTATGCATCTTATTCATCTCACTCTTCTCACAAACCGACTCCCTCTATGGATCTTCCTCACTCTTTTTTGACTCTATGGTTTGAGTCTCCATGTGGTTGTTCTTGTACTTTTGTGACCTAGTCAATATTTGTGTTCCTTTCACACACATTCTACCTAGTTCGAGATTCATTCATCCCACAATGTAATTTTTCCATTTACTCACTTGGTGCTTGACTCATGAGTAGTTCACTCCACCTGGTCACCTCTGTATCAATCATCATTCATCGCAGATCTCACTGGATCTTCATTGATCTTTGTGCTAGTTCATCCCAATGTTAACTCTACCCTGAATCCACATGAATTCCACTTGACCTTCAGCACCTACCATCGGAACCCACCTCAGGCTCACCACTTTCTTGAGCCAATTTAGTCATTCCTCTCGGTGTCCATGTTCCTTCTACTCTTTTCTTATCAAGCTTGACCTCTCCAGTGATCCACTTTATGGTGGGTTCACTCTGGCAAAACCAACTTGACACAAAGCCAACTTTCCACAACCCTTCTTTATCTACTCCCCAAATATCCTAATCAAGTTCAGTCGATGTGGTAAAACTCCCACCTCAACTCAGTATATAGCTCACTAACCCAACCAGCCATCTTACTGAGCTGGTCACCCTACTTCATCCCTTTTTCACCGAGACCCCCCTCTTAATCTGAAAATACAAGTAATAATTTCAATTTCTTAACTATTTTCAAATATATTTTAAATTCATCAATTTTCCATATTTTAATTAATCCAAAATTGATTAGAATATAGTTTATGTTTTTCACTGCATAGGAGTACAATATGAAAAAATGATTTAAAAATATAAGGGTAAGGTACATCAGAAATAATTGGGGGTCGTGAAGAGGTTACACACTGTTGTTAAAGACCAAGCCGATTGTAGAGCACTCCTTTTTGTCTAGGAAGTGCTACCGAGAAGTAAATCAAGACCACAAAATAGAGTTAATAACATAGGTTGGTGGATTGCCTAGCATGTGCTAGATATGAGAAGCGGGTTTCTTCCTCAAATTCAATCAATCTACATCTTAATAAAAATTAATGATGATAAATATCATGAAATATAAGGTCCTCCTCTAGTTATATTATTTACGTACCTCATAAAAATACAATACTCTAAATATAATCTAAATAATGAATATAAGATCGAATTTAGAAAGGGTAGCTGATTGACATGGTCTGCAGTTGTGGAAGATGGTATTATGGAGGTCATGGTGAAGTTATGGGAGGTTTTTATAGGTTTTGGGTGAGGAAATAAGCTTGTTGTTATGAGGGAAGATGTCAAACACATTTCATTAAGGGAACTGCTACCAGTAATTGGTTATAGCTGGGATCAGTTGGTTAAATGATCACGGTAGGGGAAATTGGGTGCCAAAGGTGAAAAGGGGTTGGTTTGGACTCTCTATCATTGCACAAAGTGTTAGGAAGGCTTAGGCATGGTGTTGGAATTTAGGTGAAGGCTCAACAAGGGTGAAAGATGTCGTTAGAAAGGAAAGGAGGTTCGTATAAGTAGGGTGTTGGGTAGAGGAGCTACAAATGTATTTAGGGGAGGAAGGAGGTGATCGCAAGCCAATAAAAAATTCAAAACCAAAGTTAATGGAACCAATGACTTGTTTAAGAATACCTATTTTAGATTGATAGGTGATGGTAGTTGATGGGTTCTCGGAGGAGAAACATGTCTCGATCCAGTGCCACAGCAATGGAGACTGAGTGCTTCCCTGTGTGAATGATCTAAGGCTATGGAGAAATAGGTTGGTTTATAATGAAGAAATTGAATTCTCTGGTATTGTGTTTGATCATCAGATGCCCAATCAAATGAAAAAGATGCAATATTAAATAATACCAACCAAAAGAAGAACTGAACATGGGAAAAGATTTTAAAATGCTTATTTAAAGGAACCAATGGTGGTTCCTTGACCGGCGTTGGTCAAGGAATAATTGACATTGGTTAGGAAGAAATAGTCTTATTTGCTAAAAATAACCTTTTATCTCCCTTTTTGGTGTGACTCAAGAAATGATTATGGGCTAGGAGTTTTAATTATTGTTAAATCACATGGGAAATAGGTGGGAGAGGTAGTTGACAATTAATATTAGGTTTAAAATAATTCTCAGTTGGTTAAAGGGAGTGATGACTTAGTCTTAGTTATTAAATGGGATTGAAATGGTTCTAAGGTGAGGTGGAGAGGTAAGGTAATAATTAATCTAATATACATAATTAGATTAATAAAAATATGTGAAAGGGGTCATGGTAAGGGGGTACGTAATAAAAGGGGACCTAAAAGGTGTCGTCCTAATTTTGGGTATCTACATTTCCCCCTTTTTGTCGTTTAGCTTGTACTAATGAGCGAAGATGACAAAAACAAGAAGTGGGTTTCCCCAGATAATGGTAGAGGTGATCCCCCTCAAACCAGGAAATGATGTAGTGGAAGGAAGAATCAATTATGGGTTTGATAAGGTGGTAGGTGATGAAAATGGGGTAATGTGTAAGTGTACACAATGGTGATGATGTGGTGATCTAAAGGTGAATAAATTGAAATACACACATGCACTCTAAATATAACAAGGCAAGAGGTTGAAGAACACACAAACTTGAACTCATCAAAGGTTGAAATTTTATCTAGACAAAGGTGATGTGATCTAGGTATCCAAGGTATAGGATGTGATCCTGGAAACACAATGAGGTTAGGTGTAGGAATGGGTATAGGTGTGTTCTGAAACACTAAAAGGTTTGGTCTGGTTGAGATAAAAGTCAAAAAATAAGGCAAGGTAAGGTCAATAGGATAACAAAACAGGTAACATTATCGCATGGTAGAGTGATTAAATGAGTTTGATTTTCATATAGGTGAGGTAGGTTCGGTGAGGGTATATAGGTGAGGCCATGGGTAAGGAAAACATAATGTCAAACGTTCATCCAAGTACTCTTAGGGAGGTGATAAGGTGGTGAAGCTGGTAGGTGAGTCTATAAGGATGTTTTAGGGTCATGGTAGAAAGAAAAATGTACCATGCAGCAAATATTATGTCAAATAAGGTTGTCTGGGTTATATGCAGGGTGATCGATGCTGGTTTAGGGGGAATCGATACCGGTAGCATGACCGATGCTAGTCACCTAGGTCATGATCTAACCAACATCAATCGCCAAAACTGTGAGTTAAAATGAAAATCCCACTCAAAAGTGCTCATTTGAGCATTGATTAATGTGGAAAATGATTTATGGAGAGCATATTCACGAGAAAAATGAAAGATAGGCCTAGTAGAGTGATTTGGAAAGAGACTATTAGTTAGAAGAGGTGATTTTAAGGGCCCGCTTGCAACCACCTAAGTGATTTTTATTGGTTGAGAGATTAGAGAGTCATTTCATATGGCAGAGGTAGGAGAAGGCTCTGGGGATGATCTGGTTCAAGCTCTATCCATCCCACCATGGAGGCACCGACGAGTAGAGGTATGATTCAAGTTGGAATTTTGATTTTTGTTGAAAAATAGGCTAGGAAAAATGAAGATTTTGTTTTTTGAAATTTTATTGAAATGAGGGTGAAATTAGGTTATGGGAGGGTGGTATTAGGTTAACTAGGGGTAAAAATGAACTTTGGGGCAATTTGGGTGTATTTGGGTGGGTAAAATAGGCATTTTGTCAATTTGTTGCATTAGGTGGACATGGGGGTTTGGCCTTGGGGCCGAATTAGTAACCAACATCCATCGGTTATTGGCTAACATTAGTGGGTGAATCAGCAATGGCTGAAAATGGGGGTAGACATTGGTAGGGTGACCAATGTCGATTTCTCAAGGAATGGTTAAGTTTTAATAAAATGGTGTTTTTGGGATGTAAAAGGTATGTTTAAGTTAGAGGGAGTTTCAAAGCTAGGTCTAAGGTAGATGTAGGATGGGTGAGATGTCCAAAATAATGTTAAGGGGAGGTTTTAGGTGGATGATGATGCAATAGGATGATTTTGGGAGGGATGGGGAAGGGTAGGTAAAATAGGTGAAATAGTGGGAAGAATATGATTCTGGGAGGTAGGTTAGGTAAAGATGGATGGTATAGGTAAGGATAGGGAGAAAATAGGCTAATTCAAATTTTGAATAGAAAGTTGAAAAGGTAAATAATTAACTTGTTTGAATGTTGATGATGCAAGCTAGGAAACAAATGACTATGAGAGACCGAATTCCACCCTTGCTAGTACATATGAGACCCACCATCTCAGATGAGAAGTGGGATCACATGAGGGAAATTGGGTTAGGTGCAGTGAGGAGATATAGGAGAATTGTCTGAGATCACAACATGATGGTAGCCCTCATCGATAGATGGGACCCGATTACCAACACCTTCCATCTACCGATGGGAGAGATGAATGTCACCATAGAGGATGTATACAAGATTTTCCAGCTTATGATCATTGGGGAGCCACTATATCAAGTGCCATCTTCAGATGTGGTGGGTCATATGGCTATATGGTGTTTAGGTTGGCCATGAAAGAGCTGACATATCATAGTGTGAGTATCAATTATGGTGTAATGTATAAGGTGCATCCACAGAATACTTGTCTGTTAGTGTTGATGATGGTTGGTGTCGATTGTTTTTCCCTTCCAGAACCAAAGGGTGGGAGGTTTACACTGGCCTTGATGTGATTCTCAGAGGAAATGGTGTTTAATAAGGTTTGTTTTACATGGGCACCAGTGTACTTGGTTTAGTTGTATAGGGAGTAGTGGGCTTACAGGAGGATACAACAATATGGTTTCTATTGTACCTATATGTTACATTGTTGGGAGTATGAGCACATTGTGTGCCTTCATCCACTTTATCTACCATGACAGGGGTGGGAGGTGGGTACATATAGGGTAGGATATAGGAGGTGTTTGTGGACTGGAGAGTAGGTCAGGATGGATGGGGTGACTTGGGATATAACATATTATCAGATGGTATTGGATAGCCTATCACCGGTAGAGATTTTATGGAGGCCATACATCATGTATCCAGAGTTCACATGCATGGAGGAGGAGCTAGAGGGTATAAAAATTCTGAGATGGGTCCAAGGGCACAGGTCTGAGGAGCATGAATACATACCCATATATCGGATCAGATGATAGTTCAGCCTACAAAAGGGTGTACCCCTGTCATTCCTAAAGTACCGACAAGATGATAAGGAGATACCCTTACCTATTCCACAGCTAGCATCACTAGCAGGAGTGGAGGAGTAGGTAGTTGATGAGATAATAGACAATGATGGGTGCATAGTTGGGTATAGGCATTGCTTGACAACAAAGTTATAGGAAGTACCAACCATACCAAGACAACCTAATTTAGCCATTGTTATTAGTGAGAGAGACAAGTTACAGGTGTAGGTTACAAGACTGCAGTCCTAGGTGACTGCTTTACAGGAACATGTGGTCATATTACAAGCATAGTTAGCAAAAACATAGGGACATGTCAGGGATGGGGGATAAGTTACATGACTACAGGCCTAGGTGACTACTTTACATGCAAGGGTTTCCACATTACAAACATAGTTAGTGACAGCACAGGCACAGGCCAGCATTGGGAGACATGTGGTTTCCCCTCCTTCACCTCTAAGGGCACATGATGGGACACATATATAGGGACAAGGTCCATCATCATAAGTACATGTATCAGGATAGGGTCCACAACATTAGGTACATCAACAGGGACCAGTACCACTACCATTGGGACAAGGTCCACATATAGGTAGTAGAGTGGTGCCACCACCACATGTGATATCAAATGACCGATATATGGAGTTTGTGGTTGAGGATAGATATTATGAGGATCGGATTGTAGAGATTGATCTCCCTATTGTGAGAAATGTAACCTATAGAGCACAAAAAGGAGCCATTTAAAGGTCTTACTCATGGACTCATAGTTCCAGTAGTTTAGGGAATTGCCTTACTCATGGTCAGGGCTAGCAGGAGGTGACTAGTACATAGAGATAGAGGCTAGGTAAGGGGACAAGAGAGAGTAGTAGAGGCACAGGCCCTCCCATAGATGATGAGATGATAGAGATTGTTCTTTATTTTTGATATATGAATTATATATACTAGTATGTGTGCCAAAGAGGTGAGTTGTATATGAGATTTTTTGAGAGACTTATTTATATCTATGTATACAGTGTATTAACACACATAATTCCCAGTATATAAATGATAGTATTTATAGCTATTGTGTTTGGTTTTATTTCCATTATATTGTTATCATGAAAATTAGAGGTAGGTATGATTGATAATGTTGTGTTTCAGTTTAATTTACAATGTATTGATATTATGGAAATTAGATGTGTAGACATGGTGATGATGTATGGCTTGGTTTGGGTTTAATTTTCATTGTATTGATATTATGGAAATTATATGTAGGCATGGTTTATGATGTTTTTGTTTGGGTTTAAATTCCAATGAATTTATATTATGGAAATTATATGTAGGCATGGTTGATGATGTTTTGGTTTGGTTTAATTTCTAATGTATTGATATTATGGAAACTAGATGTAGGCATGATTGATGATGTTTTGGTTTGGTTTAATTTCTAATGTATTAATATTATGGAAACTAGTTATGGGGTGGAAGAGTAGATAGATATGATAGGATTAGTCAGAAAAATCACGTAGGAGGGGGAAATAATGGCCAAGCTAACCTCGAAGACGCCATTCCTTCAGAGTGCTACATACATAGTCTTTGTAAAAGGGGCCTCAGGATGATGTAGTTCTCCCATAAGATAGGGAAGAATAAGATGGTGGTAGGTAAGTTGGGTAAGGTTGGGTAAGATAGATTAGGTTAAATAGATTATGTAAAGGTAATTTGGGTAAGATTGGGTAAGGTAGATTATGGTAAGGTAGATGTTATTTTATTTAACTGTCAATGAATGATGGGTTTATGGGAACTAGAAAGTGGGTAAAGGTGTGGGTGAGATGATAATAAAACCAAGATATCTGATGTTGATGATATTGTCCTGTTGAAGAAGAAACAAATAGATAGAAGGGAACCAAAAAGAAGTGAAATGATCCATAGTTGGCAAGGAACATAATGGCCACACTGAAGAGGCGTATTAACATAAACCCCTTGAGACATTTCATGAGTGATATGTCTAGGGTTGAAACAAGTTGCATGATCACAAAGTGTCACATGAGCACCACTTCCCTTAAGTAGATAGGAGAAAATAAAAAAGGGTAGGGTGGAGTGGTTTTTTTAGCATAACCTTGTTATGGGACAACATGCCCCTTCTATGTAACATTCCCATTTTAAGACTTTAGACACAAGGAATTTTTTTTTTTTTTTACAGCATGTTCTCTATTCTAAATAATACATTACTTAGAACACACATTCAATGCCAATCAATCTTATCACAGATAACCATATGCAACTGTAAAGACTCGGTATCTTCCACTCTCTCATTTCATGACTTGGTTTCAACCCAATCTCTCATGCTAATATGAATACTTAGTGTATACTACGTATACTTGGTTACTCACCCAGTTCCAGGTTCTGACTGATCTATTTAAAGAACTTATCTGAATACTTGTTACCAATATTAATCTGATATCTGTTCTACTAAAATATTTGATATACGACAACGTAACCAGCATCTTGCGATACTTTGGCCAAATATTTTCAACATACCGTCTATGTGGTTATTCCTAGATGGCATACATGTCGACAAAATATTTCCTTCACTTCACTCTTCTGTTATCTAGAATGGTCTTTACTGACTTCTGTCATTCCACTTGTCCAAGATTTTATCCTAACCTAAATTAGTGACCTGATTTAGTATATTGGATCATTTACGTTAACTAAGGGTACTTAGCCATATTCAATCGACCTAAGTTGATTGCATGTGCCTATTTACCTCTAGTTAGTGGGAGTCATCCCCTATACTAAATCATATTCCTAATTCAACTTAGAAGGAAACCAAGACAAATCCCCAACATATGTAGATCTAAATGGTCAAATGTAGAAGGGTGTTGCCACATGTCAATTGTATTAATGTATCTTTGAGAAGACCTTAGTCTTCTCAAAGGTACATATCTACAGTTGGCGTGTGTCAACATCCACCAGAACTTCCTCATCGAGATGTACATACTACAAGGAGAACGCTAATATTTAATTAATTAGTGGCTTCAGATTCATTTTACATAACTTGCGAAACGTTAAAATCCACACTCCTTAAGTTCTTTTTCAAATCTAATTTGATTAGTCATTTAAGAACTTTACTTAACTTAATATTTCTTTATAAGTTCATTTAATTGGCTTAACAAGTAGTAAACCAACAAAAGGGATAACAACATCATAAGTTCTGTTCAAATGGAAGTTATTCATTCAAGAAGGTGTAGTAACCACATAGGTTTATCTAAATAGACTTCATTAAATGAAGTCTAATAAATTAACAAATATATCACCTTCCCTTTTTTTAAAAATTCTTTTGAGAGAGGAAGAGTCTTCCTCTCCATGATTAAATATTTAATATTTATCACCCTTATCATATTTTACAATTTCAATATTTTTACTGCATGTTTATCACCTATCATGTTACCATGTTAAATTATTTAGATAATAACATCATATTTTACAACTTATCGAGCTATATCTGAATTAGGAATTTTGAACTAAATTCCCTTATCCAATTCATCAAAAGATATCCAATCAAGTTTATAAATAATATGAATATTATCAACAAGATAGAATTTCATTTCATACATAAAGGTTCTAGCTAGTTACACAACCAATGAAAGTAAGTTTCTAACTTTCAATTCATCTTTGTAACTTAGATAATTACAATACTATGCATTTTAGGCATGCTGCCGATACAACAACCTCCCTTCAACAAGAATACAAATTCTCTTTCTAAATACAACTCAAGAGAGAAATAAAAATTCTTCACAAGAATCAAACTTAACAGCCAATGTATCATATAAGTTTTGCCTTCTTTTTACCACTTACGAAATCTATATGCAAAAATTGCTAGCACAGGTCAGTTCAAAGAACTAAGCATGATAAGTATCAAAAATTAAAAATAAATGCTTTCCACTAATTGTTCCATTAAAACAACTCTGCTTTAATGAAACAATTAACATATAAAATATAAAAACATAAGTAATAACAATCAGAAAGAAGTGCAGTAATAAATCTAAATTTACTCTTCCAAGAGAATGACAGAATGCATTCTACAACATCTGTCCTACTAACTAAAGTTTAATTGAACCTATCACTTATCTTTTAAACTATAGCATTATTCCTGATTCTATCATCTTAGAACACAACAATTATCTTCACCAAAGACAAATAAGTGTTTATATTTCCTATTCCACAAACCAGAACATCTAGTCTCACCTTACATTACTTTTTTGAATAAAATAATTAAGGAAGACCAAATAAATATAAAATCTTCGTTTCAAGAAAGTCAATTATTTCATTTTATTGAACTTAATAAACAAACTCCCTTTCTAATCCAAACAACTTAGTTCCTACACTAGTTTCCATAAAAGAGAGCACAAGACCATTTCTGAGTAAGAAGAAGACATACTACAAGTCCTTTTTGCATTCCTTATCATATAGAAGCATAAGTTTCATATTTTAGTTCAGAGTAATATAAGCAGGCAAGTACAGAACAACACACTTCCCTTAAGGTTTCACATCTATTTTTTTTAAAAGACGGTAATAACTTAAAGAACTCAGTAAGAGTAGAGGATAAAATAGATAAACATATAATTCACAAGTGCCTAAGAACTTAGTAAGGATTGACACTATCTTATAAAATTTCCAAATTTATTATACAAGTAAGCAAGCCTTTGTTTCAAGTGGGAAAATAATCCAACATCACACAACCCACGATGCGGATTTCATCAAAATAGTGAAGAATAGACTATCTCCAAATTACATACCATTGCCAAATTCAAGGAACAAGAACGAACTATACAGCAACAAGATGTTCCCCCATAAGATCTCGAAGAGATCTTCCTAACAGTTTAAACAAACCAATTCCCCAGAACTTTTATCTATCACGAGTTTAAAAATAGAGTTCATGGCTAAAACAAATAAGCAAGTATGAGGGGAATCCCAATTCCTTATCAAAACTAGATTGAACATAATGATAAAGAAAATCTAATTCAGAACTCAAGGTTCCAAAACCCAAAGTCACAATCCTGAACACATATTTCACACACTGGTTCAAGACTTCATAAGAGATTCATCATGGTTTCAGGTATCACTAGTTCCCATTCTAGATTACATTCAAAAATGAAGGAGACTTGAGCTAACTAAACAATGAAACACGAGCATCAACAGTAAATCAGAACCACACAAGGAATGATTTATGAGTACAGTGTTACCTAAATACCTCAACAACAGTCCCAAGTTTTCACTATCCCATTCCTAAGTTTAGAGCATCAAAACTACATTGCAAACTTAAATCAAACCGATTCCTGAATACCAATTAACCAAAACACGCATCTAAAAAAAGTCTAATGAAACAAGGGTTTCAAATACAGGTTAAAGTGAAATGAAGGCTCTACACAAGCTATAGCCCAAATGAATACGAGCTTTGAATACCATTTCAAGTCCCAAAAAAACATGAACTCCAAAAATGAATAGGCAGAACCCTAATACTATTGAGGTTTAGAAAATCATGAAATTATAGTAATAGCTCATATGCGGATCCGAATACAACCTATTCAAACATGAGCCCAATACAACTCACAGAAAACACAAGTTTATTACAAGCTTAAGCCCAACATGGCCGAATACTAGCTAAACAAAATAAAACAGTTTCATTACAAGCCATGGCTTAACATGAGCTTTCAATACAAACCAAATCTCAACATGTACATGCATTCAAACTTCAAAGAAGAGTATATAGAACCCTTATTTCCATTGAAGTTTCCGGTCATGTCCTAAGTAAAACAACAAAGGTCTGTTCCACACAACACCTCATTTTCCACTTCCAAAAGACGAGCAAAGCCACAAAATTGAGGTTCTCATGCATGGTTCATTAATATCTTACACAACAGAAGTTTCCAAACTTATCATCATTTGCAGTGGGTTTCATACCCAGATTTCAAGAAATATCAAACCCCATAAGCAAATATCCAGTTTAAAACATGCAAGTCAAGAATCTCATTCAAACAGAGTTCTTTTAAAGAAACATTTCAAAGAAAGCAATCAAATTTAATGGTTAGGGCCTATCAAGCATGATAGCGCTTCTGCCAAATCGAAGGAGCTTCCAACTTCCTTTCTCTTCCATGCAAGGTCAAACATCAACCAACTTTCCTCAGAATGCCTATTATAATTTCCCATGATCAAAAATAGATCAGAAGAGCCAAAAATAACAACTAAGTGCAAGTCAAACTGCTAGTTCGAAGAACCAGTTGGCCCCATGTAAAGAAAAATCTGGAGAGAGTGAGAAAACAAATAACTTCCCCAAAATCCACCTTCCTTGTTTCCAAGGCTATTTGGGCACCTTAACTGAGGCCATTTAATTTCATTAAATGCCATTTTCTTGTTTATCCTTATTTCCCACCACCATCTAAATCTGACGATCACTAAAACAAATTTAACATGCATTTCCAAATTTAGTGGAGCTTCCACTTATCATTCTTCCAATGCCAAATAGCCCTTGCCAGAACTGGTAGAACTTGGCATTAAAAACCTTATCACCAAATAAATTCCCATTGGGAACCGTCGCCTGAGACATATGACCCTTGCTCCTTAGCATATAGTTTAGGATAGGTCTCATTAAAAATTTAGGTTAGTTTATGATTATTCACCCAGGTCTTTACACGTAGGTTAATTCACATCCCCATAGTTTTAGGAATTAGGTTAGTTTAAGTTCCACCTTTATAGTTTTAGGAATTAGGTTAATTTAATTCTTAATTGTAAAGTTTTAGGAATTAAATTAGATTAATTCACGATTATATAGTTTTAGGAATTAAATTAGATTAATTCAGAACCATATATATTTAGACATTAAATTAATTTAATCAGTATATCAACCTTAGAAATTCCATATTAAATTTATTTAGCACAAGAGCCTAGGTTAGGATAGAACCCATTTAAATAACACAGTTGAGAAGTAGATAATCTTTCCCAACTTAGGATTCTGAATCCTTCTTAAGTCGTGAAATGACTGTATTTTATTTACGCTTGATTTCCCTACTAAGATCGATCTCCAAATACCCAAGCATATCCAAACACAAACTTGAAACACATTCTCACACGGTCAAAGAATTTGTAACAAAAAAATTGAATCCATTATGTTCCCTAAATTATTGAATGTCAATTTACCACTCATTCAATAAAGAAGATTTTAAAACACTCCTTGGATCAATTCCATTAATCCAAGGATGAGTCAGATTAAGAGTTAGGTTTACAACTCCCAAGCCAGACTACAACTTACCTACAAGAAGCGAATAATGGATTCAAAGAAGCCATTTTATTTCAAACCTTTGATATAAAGAACAAAAATGATTTATTCATTTCAAGCATGATTTCCTATAAACATAAGAACACATCTTTATAAGGACAAATCACATGTCAACACTTGAAATACCAAGGAGGAATTTAACAACTAACAAGGGTGTTACATGCTTCCATCCTAAAAATAATCATCATCCTGATGATTACCTTGCTTTAACAATTAATATCAAGGATAACTAATTCGTTCATTTTTCCTTTTCATATGACAATAACATATCAGAATCTTATAGTTCCAGAAATCAGTGTTCACACCGCTATTTATTAAAAGAATTAAGTAGTCATCTACCAAAAAATGGCAGATTTATTGACATAATTATATAAAATTTTGGATTTTATCAATTTACAGAATTAATTCTGTTCAAACAAGAATGGAAAAGTAGTTTTCATATCCTCCAAGTTATCCCAGGTTACACTTTCCTCATTAAACTAGTCCCACTGGACCTTACACTACCTTAGGTTACGATTTCTTAAATGCAACTGACGAGTTTCTAGCACTCGTAACAGTTTAACCATGATTATTCCTAGGTCTTGGACCTACAAGGAATTCTAATTTAGCACATGTGATAAATCTGTAACATATTTCTTAAGCAAGGAAATATGGAAAACATCATGCATTTGTGATAAAGTAGGAGGTAATGCTAAACGATAGGCTACTAGGTTGATAACTTCCATAATTTTGAAAGGTCCCACATAGCGAGGTGATAACTTGGTAGCCTTGCCAAAAGTTATTGAACTCTTTTTTGGTTTTACTCAAAGAAAGACCTTCTCACCAAGCTTAAACTTCCTATCAACCTGCTTCAAGTAAGCATAACTCTTTTGTCTATCTATTGCTTCTTTCAAACATCCAAAAATCATTTTAACTTGTTCCATTTCCGTAACGATTTTAGGTCCAATTACTTCTATATCCTCAATGTTGTCCCAACTGACGGGAGTCCTGCATTTCCTTCCTTAAAGTGTCTCGAAAGGTGCCATCTTAAGAGAGGCGTGATATGTATTATTGTAAGCAAATTCAACTAGTGGAAGATACTCTTCCCACTTATACTATTGATCCATACAATACATGCGTAACATATCTTCTAAAACCTGATTTACTCTTTCAGTCTGTCCATCCATTTCCGGATGATATGCAAAACTAAAATTCAGCTTAGTTCCTAGAGCTGCATTAAGTGTTTTCCAAAACCTCGATGTAATTCTAGGATCTCTATCCGATATGATTAATTCAGGTACTCCATGTAATATGAAAATGTCATGTATGAACCTTTTTTCCAAAATAAGAGAATCATCTTTTAGATTTCCAGCAATAAAATGTGCTACTTTTGTTAGTTTATCAACAACTACTAAAATAACATCATGTTTGTTTCTTGTCATAGGCAAACCTTGTACAAAATCCATGCTTATTACTTTCCATTTGTACTACGGAATGTTGTGCGGATATAATAAACCGGCTGGGTGCATGTGTTTAGCTTTAACACGTTGACATTCCAAGCAATGTTTTACAAACTCAATAACATCCTTTTTCATTCCCTTCCAGAAATATTGTTGTTTTATATCAGCGAGCATTTTTGTGATGCCAGGATGCCCTGAAAAAGGTGAACTATGAAATTCAACTAGCAATTTTTTTATCAATTCGTTAAGTGAAGGTATGTACACTCTGTTTTCAAATCGTAACATTCCTTCATTAGCAAAGTGAAAACCTTTATACCTTACGTATTTTGGATCTGCAGTAAGCATTGTTTTCACTTGCTAAAAATAAGAATTATATTCCATAACATCTTTTACTTCATTCTTAAATTGTGTTCTTAATGTTATAAGAGCATAAATGTGCTTCCTATGACTTAGAGCATCAACAACTCTATTTTCCTTACCTTTTATGTAACTTATGTCAAAATCATATTGAGACAAAAAACTCTAACCATCTATGTTGTCTTGTATTTAGATTTGGTTGAGTGAAAATATACTTCAACCTTAGATGATCAATTTTTAATTCAAAAGGTTTACCAAGTAGATAATGTCTCCATACTTGTAGTGAATGAATAATGGTAGAAAGCTCTAAATCATGTGGAGCATAGTTCAACTCATGTAACTTAAGTTTTCTACTTTCATAAGCTATGACATGATCATTTTGTAATAATATTCCTCCAAGACCTTCACTAGAAGCATCTGTCACAACTGTAAAATCCCCATTAGGATCAGGTACAGCCAAAATAGGTGCAGAAGTTAACTGATTTTTCAAAGTTTCAAAATTAGATTCGCACTTCTCACTCCATAAAAATTTCTTATCCTTCTTCTGTAATGAAGTTATTGGTGC
The DNA here is from genome assembly GCA_019776745.2 of Taxus chinensis. Taxonomy (NCBI): domain Eukaryota; kingdom Viridiplantae; phylum Streptophyta; class Pinopsida; order Cupressales; family Taxaceae; genus Taxus; species Taxus chinensis. Next base: position 472,840,082 of record CM034148.1, on the reverse strand, counting down.
AGCTACCTTAGGAAAATCCTTAACAAATTTTCTATAATAACCAACAAGTCCCATGAAGCTTCTGACCTCATGTATGTTCTTAGGTGTAGACCATTTTGTTATCACTGCAATTTTAGAAGGATCTACAGAAATCCCTTCTTTACTTATAACGTGGCCCAAATAGTGTACTTATGTATCATAGAAAGAACATTTAGACAACTTACCAAATAACTTCCTCTTTCTCAGGATTTCCAAAATGATCCTCAAGTGCTCATGGTGTTCCTCAACACTCTTAGAATATATGAGAATGTCATCCAAGAATACAAGCACAAATTTGTCCAAATATTCTTGAAAGATATTGTTCATCAGATTCATAAAAGTGGCAGGTGCATTTATTAACCCAAAGGGTAAAACAGTAAATTCATAATGCCCATAACTTATCTTCATCTTTAATTCGCAACTGATGATAACCATACCTAAGGTCTATCTCAGAATACATTGATGCACTACACATTTGATCAAATAAATCATCAATTCTAGGAAGTGGGTACCTATTCTTGATTTTCTATTTGTTCAACATCCTGTAATCAATGCACAACCTAAGTGTCCCATCTTTCTTTTTCACAAAAATTACTGGTGCTCCACAAGGAGAAACACTTGGTCTGATAAAACCTTTTGATAAAAGCTTTTGCAATTGTGCTTTAAGCTCTACTAATTCTGTAGTATTCATTCTATAAGGTTCCTTATAAATAGGTTCTATTCCAGGTTTAATCTCGATTGTAATATCAAATTCCCTTTTTGGTGGAAGCCCTGGTAATTCTTCCGGAAACACATCACTGTAGTTTCATAACAGCAGATAACGATCCAAGAGATCATTGTTTTCTTCTACAGATTCAGAAATTTTTACTGCATACAAGGTACAACCTTTATTTTTGGCCTTTTTAAGTTACATAGCAGTCAATTTCCTAACTGAAATTTCACATTTCACACCTTGAATCTCTGTTGTTTTCTGCAAATCATCTAAACAACTAATATATTTCTCAAAACAGTCAACTTTTGCTTTGTGATCTGCTAGCCAGTTAACCCCTATAATTACATCATAGGATCCCAAAGGTGCTACATACAGATCAACCTCAGTGGAAAAAGTGGGTAATTCAAGGACTGCACCAAAAAGACACATACTAACTGTATGGACAACATTATTCCCATAATGTATAGTCCATGTTTTATCCATTTTTCCAGCTTTACATTTTTTTTTTGATGTAAGTTTATTAGAAATAAAACATTTAGTAGCTCTGCTATCAAAAAGAATAGTTACAAGTATTCCAAATAACTTACCAGGAACTTCTATAGGCATGACTTTCTTTTTAACCTGTTTGTCTGCTACGACAACATGTATCTTGTGCTACTAATTACGATCATCCTTTTTCAAAGGACAATTATTTGCATAGTGATCCTTTCTGCAGTTGTAATAGCCTCCTATAGGTCAGGTCCCCTTTTTGGCTCAAAGTTATTTCTAGCCTTAAAATTATTATTTTGACCTCCATAGGACTTTTGTCCATTATTACCATTCTTTACAAAATTGTTCCATGTATTTCTAGCAGGCTTACCCATTGTTGCTTTCTTATTGTTATCAGCTGTAAACTTATTTTTATTACTAAATTTCTTCCACGGCCCCTTCTTTGGTGCAAGCGAGGCTGACGAGGAGTTTGGAAATTTCTTCTTTACCTCCTCTTTGTGAGCAAAAATTTCCTCTAATGTTTGTTCCTTCCTTATAGCTTTTTCCACAACTCCTTCCACCATGGTTGGACTGTGAACATCCACTTCTCCTCCTATTACGGGACTCAATCCCATGATGAATTTCCTTATTATGAACTTTTCATCAGTTTGATACTGTGGAACATACTTAAGGAGTTTAGTAAAAAATTCCCAGTATTCTGTTACAGTTAGCTTCCCTTGAGCTAAGTTCTGAAATTTTGTCATTTTCTGGTCATAGTAAAGTTGTGGCAGCCAGCGTTGCCTAAAATAGCTTTTGAACTTATCCCAGGTAATATTAGACTCATCAATATTTAACTCAGCCTTTCGGTTGTCCCACCATGAAGATGCCTCATGAGAAAGCTGATATACTCCCCATATCACTTTTTTTTCCTCAGAGAAGTTTCGTAAAGCTTCTCCATTTCACTAAATTAGGTGGTGCCATCTTATCATTTCCTTTTTATGTCATTGTTGAGTTCAGCTGCTAACCTTGCCTTTTTTTTCTCTGGTGGATCAAACACATTAACATTATTATTATCAACCCCCATATTGGTGTTGTCCTATCAGGAGATGGTTGGTTTTTATTACTAGCATCATTTTCCTCCTCACTACCCATCACTTGTTGTTTTAGTACAGCTAGAAAATATATTGTGTCCAACAAGGCAACAAGGATCTCATCAAGTTTTTGGGCTGTTGCTGCTCCATCATCAGGTGGAGGGTTATTCTCAACATTTCCTCTTGTTCTAACCATTTTCTGTTAACAAGAAAACTTAAGTGTTTATTAGATAATGGGCTCAATAGGTCCAAGAGCTACAACCTTTTAGCTCTGATACCAAGATGTAACATTCCCATTTTAAGACTTTAGACACAACCAAAAAAATTTACAGCATGTTCTCTGTTCTAAACAATACATCACTTAAAACACACATTCTATGCCAATCAATCTTATAACAGATAACCATATGCAACTGTAATGACTCAGTATCTTCCGATCTCTCATTTCATGACTCAGTTTCAACCCAATCTCTCATGCTAATCTGAATACTTAGTGTATACTATGTATACTTGGTTACTCACCCTGTCCCAGGTTCTGAGTGATCTATTTAAAGAACCTATCTGAATACTTGTTACCAATATTCATCTGATATCACGTTCTACTAAACTAGGTGATATAGGATAATGCAACCAGCAACTTACGATACTTTGGCCAAAGATTTTCAACATACTGTCTATGTGGTTATTCCTAGATGGCATACACATCGACATGATACGTCCTTCACCTCACTCTTCAGTTATCTAGAATGGTCCTTACTGACTTATGTCAGTCCACATGTCCAATATTTTATCCTAACATAGATTAGTGACATGATTTAGTATATTGGATCATTCACATTAACTAAGGGTACTTAGACATATTCAATCGATCTAAGTTGATTGCATGTGCCTATTTACCTCTAGTTAGTGGGAGTCATCCCCTATACTAAATCATATTCCTAATTTAGCTTAGACAGAAACCAAGACAAGTCCTCAACATATGTAGATCTGAATGGTCAAATGCAAAAGGGTGTTGCCACTTGTCAATTGCAGTATTGTATCTTCGAGAAGACCTTAGTCTTCTCAAAGGTACAGATCTGTAGTTGGCGTGTGCCAACATCCACCAGAACTACCTCATCGAGATGTACATACTATAATGAGAACATTAATATTTAGTTAATTAGTGGGTTCAGATTCATTTTACATAACTTGCGAAATGTTAAAATCCACACTCCTTAAGTTCTTTTTCAAATCTAATACGATTAGTCATTTAATAACTTAACTTAACTTAAGATTGCTTTATAAGTTCATTTAATTGGCTTAATAAGTAGTAAACCAACAAAAGGGATAACAACATCATAAGTTCTATTCAAATGCAACTTATTCATTCAAGAAGGTGTAGTAACCATATATGTTTATCTAAATAGACTTCATTGAATGAAGTCTAATAAATTAAAAAATATATCACCTTCCCTTTTTCTAAAAATTCTTTTAAGAGAGGAAGAGTCTTCCTCTCCATGATTAAATATTTAATATTTATCACCCTTATCATCTCTTACAATTTCAATATTTTTACTGCATGTTTATCACCTATCATGTTACCATGTTAAATTATTTAGATAATAACATCATATTTTACAACTTATCAAGCTATATATAAATTAGGAAGTTTGAACTAAATTCCCTTATCCAATTCATCAAAAGATATCCAATCAAGTTTATAAATAATGTGAATATTATCAACAAGATAGAATTTCATTTCATACATAAAGGTTCTAGCTAGTTACACAACTAATGGAAGTAAGTTTCCAACTTTCAATTCATCTTTGTAACTTAGATAATTACAATACTATGCATTTTAGGCATGCTGCCGATACAACAGCCTTCCTTCAACAAGAATACAAATTCTCTTTCTAAATACAACTCAAGAGAGAAATAAAAATTCTTCACAAGAATCAAACTTAACAGCAAATGTATCATATAAGTTTTTCCTTCTTTTTACCACTTACGAAATCTATATGAAAAAATTGCTAGCACAGGCCAGTTCAAAGAACTGAGCATGATAAGTACCAAACATTAAAACTAAATGCTTTCCACTAATTGTTCCATTAAAACAACTCTGCTTTAATGAAACAATTAACATATAAAATATAAAAACATAAGTAATAACAATAAAAAAGAAGTGCAATAATAAATCTGATTTTACTCTTCCAAGAGAATGACAGAATGCATTCTACAACATTTGTCCTACTAACTAAAGTTTAATTGAACCTATCACTTATCTTTTAAACTATAGCATTATTCCTGATTCTATCATCTTAGAACACAACAATTATCTTCACCAAAGACAAATAAGTGTTTATATTTCTTATTCCACAAACCAGAACATCTAATCTCACCTTACATTACTTTTTTGAATAAAATAATTAAGGAAGATGAAATAAATATAAAATCTTCATTCAAGAAAGTCAATTATTTCATTTTATTGAACTTAATAAACAAACTCCCTTTCCAATCCAAACAACTTAGTTCCTACACTAGTTTCTAGAAATGAGAGAACAAGACCATTTCTAAGTAAGAAGAAGACATACAAGTCCTTTTTTCATTCCTTATCATATAGAAGCATAAGTTTCATATTTCAGTTCAGACTAATATAAGCAGTACATTACAAAACATCACACTGCCATTAAGGTTTCACATCTTTTTTTAAAAAAAAGATAGTAATAACTTTTAAACGAACTCGGTAATAGTAGATGCTAAAATAGATAAACATCTAATTCACAAGTTCCTAATAACTTAGCAAGGACTAACACTTTTTTATAACATTTCCACATTTATTATAAAAGTAAGCAAGTCTTGGTTCCTAGAGGGACAATAATCCAATAGCACACAACCCATGATGCGGATTTCATCAAAACAATGAAGAATATACTATCTCCAAATTACATACCATTGCCAAATTCAAGGAACAAATAGTCTCAAAGAAGAATGAACCATACAGTAACAAGACGTTTCCCCATAAGATCTCGAAGAGATCTTCCTAACAGTTTAAACAAACCAATTCCCCAAAACTTTTAAGTATCACGAGTTTAAAAACAGAGTTCAGGGCTAAAACATTTAAGCAAGCATGAGGGGAATCCTAATTCCTTATCAAAACTAGATCAAACATAACGATAAAGAAAAGCTAGTTCAAAACTCAAGGTTCCAAAACCCAAAGTCACAATACCGAACACATATTTCACACACTGGTTCAAGACTTCACAAGAGATTCATCGTGGTTTCAGGTATCACTAGTTCCCATTCTAGATTACATTGACAAATGAAGGAGACTCGAGCCTGCTTAACAAAGAAACACGAGCATCAAAAATAAATCAGAACCACACAAGGAATGATTTATGAGTACAGTGTTACCTAAATACCTCAACAATAGTCCCAAGTTTTCACTATCCCATTCCTGAGTTCAGAGCATCAAAACTACATTGCAAACTTCAATCAAAATGATACCCAAATACCAATTAACCAAAACAAATGTCCAAAACAAGTGCAATGAAACATGGGTTTCAAATACAGATTAAAGTGAAATGCAGGATCTGCACAAGCTATAACCTGAATGAATACGAGCTTTGAATACCATTTCAAGTCCCAACAAAACACGAACTCCAAACGGGGACCAGGTAGAATCCTAATATTATTAAGGTTCATAACATCACAAAATTACAGTAATAGCTCATATGTGGATCTGAATACAACCTATTCAAACATGAGCCCAATACAACTCACTGGAAAAAGATGAGTTTATTACAAGCTTAAGCCCAATATGTCTGAATACCAGCTAAACAAAATAAAACAGTTTCATTATAAGCCACAGCTCAACACGAGCTTTCAATACAAACCAAATCTCAACATGTACATGCATTCGAGCTTCAAACAAGAGCAGACATAACCCTTATTTCCATTGAAGTTTCCGGTCATGTCCTAAGTAAAATAACGAAGGTCTGTTCCACACAACACCTCATTTTCTAGTTCTAAAAGACAAGAAAAGCCACAAAATCAAGGTTCTCATGCATGTTCCATTAATATCTTACACAAAAGAAGTTTCAAAACTTATCATCATTTGCAGCGGGTTTCATACCTAGATTTCAAAAAATATCAAACCCAGCAAACAAATAGCTAGTTTAAAACATGCAAGTCAAGAATCTCATTCAAACAGAGTTCTTTTAAAGAAACATTTCGAAGAAAGCAATAAACTTTAATGTTTAGGGCCTATCATGCCTGATAACACTTCTGCCAAATCGACGGAGCTTCCAAGACAAGCTTCCAACTTCCTTTCTCTTCCACACAAGGTCAAACAGCAACCAAATTTCCTAAGAATGCTTGTTATAATTTCCCATGATCGAAAATAGATCAGAAGATCCAAAAATAGCAACTAAGTGCAATTCAAACTACTGGTTCGAAGAACCAGTTGGCCCTGTTGACACTAAAATTTTCCTCCGTAATTTCTATTTCATTAATGTATGTATTAGGAATAGGATGTTGTTAAGTATAATTAGTAGTAGCGTCTGATAGAAGATAACGGCACCGTCAGTACGGTGCCACCAATAATGTGGAGTACGGTAACAATCAAAGTACAATAGGAATGTTGTAAAAAGTAAATATTTGTCGTAAGTGGTCCGGGTAATGTTAAAATGTCAAAAGTTTGGGTAATTAGAGAAGTAGGGTCTACGTGATTATGAATTAGAAATATTATATTGGTAATAAGGACAAGGAGTGAGGTCATAAATATTTTGGGTATTTTATTTGTAAAAATTCTAAAAATGTGGAACCCATGTAAAATGATAAGGTTTATTTTATCTTAGAAGATAAGCTTACATGTACAGATAAGAGTTAAGGTATGGAATATGATTTGTCAGAGTGGATTTCTTATCCTATCTTAGAGATAAGATGAATAAGCCTAGAAGTTCTATAAATAGAGAGGCCACCCCCCTCATTTAGCATAGAAGGAAGTAGTGAGAAATATTGTAGGAAGTGTGCGAAGGAAGCCATCAATTTAAAGGTGTGTTGAAGAAGCCATTAAGAGGTGTAATTGTAAATTTTCTCCCATAGTCTTGGTGAAAGGCAAGTGAAGTCAATAACACTTGAAGTACCTCATGGGTGAGATTGTAACAGTTTCATGTTAATATTATAATTTATTTTGATATTTCAGATTTGTCATCATTCTGTCTTATCATAGTCAATGGTATTCTTGTGTTATGTTGTTGTTTTGTTTCCAGATTACATCCACCAAACTAAAGGCTGTGCATTAGTAAATAATCATAGCACAAGGAGTTCTCGGTGAAGAATTATCATAGTACCAGATTGGTGACGACATTTTGGTTCTGTTGCCGGGACCATTCCTCATTGGTGGATTTTCTAGAGAGATATTCCCACTTAGTCAAAAATCAATTAGAGGGTAGCCTTGTTTTTACTGTGCATAGTAGTTACCATGGTTAAAGTCATTTTTACCGTGAATAGTAGTTACCATGATAAAGTCATTTTTGCTGTGAATAGTATTTATCACAGTAAAGTCACTTTTTACCGTGAATAGTATTTACCACAGTAACTTCACTTTTTACCGTGAATAGTGTTTACCACAGTAAAGTCAGTTTTTACCGCAGTAAGTTAAGTTTTACCATAGTTTACCGTGGTCATTTCTATTTTACTGTAGAAAGGTGTAAAGTCACTTTCTAGTATAGTGATTTCCAATTATTTGTGCACATAAGTCTTGTTAATTGTACTTGTAGGTTGGTATTTCACGGTGGTTACTTTTGAAAATGTGAAAGATTCCTGTTTTTTCAGCTCAATCTAATGAAGATGCTTCTTCTTTCATTCAAGAGTTTAAATGATCTTGTATTTGTAATGGCCTTATAAGAAGGGAACAATGGACTGAATTTTTTCCTACCTTTTTGGATGGTTCAGCACTTAGGTGGTTTGAAACACTAGGTGATAATGTGAAAAATTCATGGGATTTATTAATTGAAAGTTTTCTTGAAGAATTTGGTGAACAACAAAAATATGCAGATCTCATGATCGAGATCACAAAGCTATCCCAAGGAGAGAAGGAGAAGATAAGGGATTATCATGCTCGTGTTCTAGAGCTAAGGAGGAAGCTCGATGCCTAGATCCGGAAGGAAGGATTAGCGGATGGGTTGATGAATGGCATGGATAATCTCCTCTGTAAGCACTTCATTCTTGGGATGAAGCCAGAGATCAGACAACGAGTGAAGTATGACCACCCAGCTACCATTGAACAAGCAAAGGAGATTGCAAGAAGGCAAGAAGAAAGCATGGAAGAGGAACCCAAAGAAATTGTGGCTAAAGTAGAGCCTACACCAGCGCCTTTAGTCCAGAATCCACAACCACTCCCGGTGAGCACAAATATTTCTCCTAGTACATCTACTGAGTATGAAGATCTGCTCAAAAAGATGGGTCAGTTAACTATTAATCTTCTTCAAGGAATTTAGTTCTCAGGGAGGAGATAGAAGTCCAAAAAGAAATATTTCTGAAGTTGTTTGTTATGGTTGTTATAAAAAGGGTCATTATAAGTATAATTGTCCAGATAGAGATTCTACATCTGGTAAAGGAGATAATGATAAAGGAAAAGTACCTGTGAATTCTTTTGATGTAGTAGATAAGTGCAGAAATAATGAAGTAGATGTGTTTGTAACAAAAAGAAAGAAATAAAAAGATAATCAAGATGGAAATGATCCGAAGAAGATGAAAGAAGAAACTAGCAAGAAACATAGGAGAAGAAAGTTGGGTGTGCAGGATTTTCTAATTTCACAGGGGCAAGGACCATACTCCATCTTGGAAGATATGTCTAAAAGGCCTGCAAATATTACATATGGTCAACTCTTGGCTATGTCTTTTGAGAAGAGGCGGGAGTTGTGAGGTGGAATCAATGCTTGAAGAAGGAAGGAGGTTGAGGTCCCTGTTTTGGAGGCAGAGGCAGATCCCTATGCTCCACAAGCTGAGGTATTATGTAATGGTATTTCAATTCATGATGTCTTAGTTGATGGAGGTGCTGCAGTTAATGTAATGACCGAGTCTGTAATGAATATGTTGGGTTTAAAAATTGATCGCCCTTCAACACTTATGTTAAGGTCATTAAATAAAGGAAAAACTAAACTAGAAGGTGTAGTTTCAAATGTGGCAATATCTGTTATGGGTGTGGTATGTGTGGTAGACTTTCAGGTGATAAAAAATGGTACTGTTGCGTACCCAATGCTGCTGGGAAGACCATGGCTAAGGAGAGTTCATGCAAGAAACTACTGGAATGAAGGTTTCATGACACTTAGATGTGGTAGAGAGAGGGTGAAGATAAATGTGATCCCTCAAAATCATAAGGCAAAACCTGTGGATTCAAGTGATGAAACTGATGATTGGACATCCTCTGATTACTCTAGTACCAGTGAAGTGGACACTGAAGATGAAGAAAGTGAGGTTGATGTTTCAGTCATGGATATCCTTCCAATCACACCAACTCATGACCCCATAAAATTATCTGAAGAAGAAGTTGATGATCGTCTCCAACAGATAAAGATTGGTGATGCTGTGATGGAGAGTGAGAAGGAATCCTACCTCCAGCTCTTTCGAAGGTACATACACCTATTCACTTTTGATTACAAGGAACTCCGTCAAGTAAGTTGGGTAGAACATTCTATTGAGCTGGTAGATGGTGCTAAGCCCATAAAGCAAATGCCATATATAATGAATCCTAATTTTTCCAAGACTGTAAAAGAAGAAATAGATAAGTTGCTTGATGCATGATTCATATTTGCTGTGGAGAATTCAGAATGGGTTTCTCCCATTGTGATCTCAATAAAAAATAATGGGAAGCTATGCATTTGTGTTGATTACAGGAAGCTCAATAAGGCAACAAATAAGGATAATTACCCTCTTCCATTTTCAGATCAGATCTTGGACAAAGTAGCTAGCCAGGAGTGCTATAGTTTTGCTGATGGATATAGCGGCTACAACCAAGTTCGTATAGTAGAGAAAGATCAACTAAAGACCACGTTCACCACTCCTTGGGGAACGTTTGTTTATAGAGTTATGCCTTTTGGGTTGTGTAATGCTCCAGCAACATTCCAGCGTTTGATGAATAGGTGTTCAAACCCTACATTGGGACCTTCATCAGAGTATTTCGGGATGATTTTTGCATCTATGGGAGCAAGTTGGACCACCTGCACCAAATGGAGACAGCATTTCAAAGGTTAGATGAAGCACAAGCCTCACTAAACCCTACAAAGTGTGTCTTTGGATGATCTAAAGGCGTTTTGTTAGGGCATGTTGTATCCAGAGATGGTATTGGTACTAATCCTAATAAAGTTTCAAAAATCAAAGATTTACCATTTCCTCTTAATAGAAGTAAGTTGAGATCATTTTTAGGCCATGTGGGTTACTATAGAAGGTTCATCAAGAATTTCTCAAAGATTTCATAGCCACTAACCCAGTTCTTGAAGAAGGATGTTACTTATCAACCAGGAAATAAGGTGCATGAAGCTTTTGGACAATTGAAGGAAGCCCTGGTGTCTTCCCCTATTTTGAAGAATCTAGATTGGAGCAAGCCATTCATTGTGTACACTGATGCCTCAGATGCAACATTGTGGGCATATAGGGCAACATCAAAGTCAGCAACAGGATACTCCCCAATTCAGTTGGCCTATGGCATTAATCCAGTTCTTCCTATTGAGTTTGATATTCCCACTGTGAGAGTTATGAAAAATGAAAGGATGGATGAAAGTGATTCAGTAAAAGAAAGGTTGGTACATCTTCATTTGCTGGAGGAAATGAGAGAAATAGCAAAGGATACAAGCCATAAGAAGAAAATGAAGCAGAAGGAGTAATTTGATCAAAAGATCCGGTGGTCTCCATTTCATGTGAATGACTTGGTTCTAGTATATGATTCCAGATACAAAAAAAGAAGACAGAGAAAATTTCTTCCAAAATGGATGGGGCCCTACAAAATAGTAGTTGTGCATGAAAATGGTACGTACCAACTGGAGGAATTGGATGGCACTCCCATTACGAAATGGGTCAACCACGATAAGTTGAAGATTTTCCAAGCACCAGAATAGTCTACTCCGAGGACGGAGTAGAAGCTAGGAAGGGGGAAGATGTCGACACTAAAATTTTCCTCCGTAATTTCTATTTCATTAATGTATGTATTAGGAATAGGATGTTGTTAAGTATAATTAGTAGTAGCGTCTGATAGAAGATAATGACGCCATCAGTACGGTGCTGCCAATAATGTGGAGTACGGTAACAGTCAAAGTACAATAGGAATGTTGTAAAAAGTAAATATTTGTCGTAAGTGGTCCGGTAATGTTAAAATGTCAAAGTTTGGGTAATTAGAGAAGTAGGGTCTACATGATTAGGAATTAGAAATATTATATTGGTAATAAGGACAAGGAGTGAGGTCATAAATATTTTGTGTATTTTATTTGTTAAAAGTCTAAAAATGTGGAACCCATGTAAAATGATAAGATTTATCTTATCTTAGAAGATAAGCTTACATGTACAGATAAGAGTTAAGGTATGGAATATGATTTGTCAGAGTGGATTTCTTATCCTATCTTAGAGATAAGATGGATAAGCCTAGAAGTTCTATAAATAGAGAGGTCACCCCCCTCATTTAGCATAGAAGGAAGTAGTGAGAAATATTGTAGGAAGTGTGCGAAGGAAGCCATCAGTTTAAAGGTGTGTTGAAGAGGCCATTACGAGGTGTAATTGTAAAGTTTCTCCCATAGTCTTGGTGAAAGGAAAGTGAAGTCAATAACACTTGAAGTACCTCATGGGTGAGATTGTAACAGTTTCATGTTAATATTATAATTTATTTTGATATTTCATATTTTTCATCATTCTGTCTTATCATAGTCGATGGTATTCTTGTGTTATGTTGTTGTTTTGTTTCCAGATTACATCCACCAAACTAGAGGCTGTGCATTAGTAAATAATCATAGCACGAGGAGTTCTCGGTGAAGAATTATCATAGTGCCGGATTGGTGATGATAGCCCCATGCAAAGCAAAATCAGGAGAGAGTGAGAAAACAAACAACTTCCCCAAAATTCTCCTTCCATGTTTCTAAGGCTGTTTGGGCACCTTAACCAAGGCCATTTAATTTCATTAAATGTCATTTTCCCACTTATCCTTATTTGCCACCGCCTTCCAAATCTGTTGATCACCAAAACAAATTTAACATGCATTTCCAAGTTTAGTGGAGCTTCCACTTATCATTCCACCAATGCCAAATAACCCCTACCAAAACTGGCATTCCTTGGCATTAAAAAACCTTATCACCAAATAAATTCCCATTGGGAACCGTTTCCTAAAACATGCGACCCTAGCTCCTTAGCATATAGTTTAGGATAGGTGTCATTAAAAATTTAGGTTAGTTTAGGATTATTCACCTAGGTCTTTACATGTAGGTTAATTCACATCCCCATATTTTTAGGAATTAGGTTAGTTTAATTTCCACCTTTATAGTTTTAGGAATTAGGTTGATTTAATTCTTAATTATAAAGTTATAGGTATTGAATTAGATTAATTCACGATTATATAGTTTTAGGAATTAAATTAGATTAATTCATAACCAGATATATTTAGACATTAAATTAATTTAATCAGTCTATCAACCTTAGAAATTCCGTATTAAATTTATTTAGCACAAGAGCCTAGGTTAGGATAGAACCCATTTAAATAACACAACTGAGAAGTAGATAATCTTTCCTAACTTAGGATTCTGAATCCTTCTTAAGTCGTGAAACGACTGTATTTCATTTATGCTTAATTACCCTGTCAAGATCGATCTCCAAAGACCCAAGCATATCTAGACACAGACTTGAAACACATTCTCACACGGTCAAATAATTTATAACAAAAAAATTCATTCCATTATGTTCCCTAAATTATTGAATGTCAATTTACCACTCATTAAACAAAAAAGATTTTAAAACACTCCTTGGATCAATTCCATTGATCCAAGGATGAGTCAGATTAATAGTTAGGTTTGCAAATCCCAAGCTAGACTGCAACTTACCTACAAGAAGTGAATAATGGATTCAAAGAAGCCATTTTATTTCAGTCCTTTGATCTAAAGAATAGAAATGATTTATTCATTTCAAGCATGATTTCCTATAAACATAAGAACACGTCTTGATAAGGAGAAATCACATGTCAACACTTGAAATACCAAGAAGAAATTTAACAAAAAACAAGGGTGTTACATTCTGCAAGATACCCAAAACCAACATAGGCAAGTCCATGACCAAATTTTTGTATTTTTCTTAATTCTTTCTCTTGTGTTTTTCTTTTTGCATTCATAAACTGATCAATGCAGGAAGTCTATATTGGGATGAATAGTATTGTCTTCCTTGAGGTCTTCATGAATATGATCGATTCCAGAAGCTCTTAGATAATTTTTATTTTGAGGATAGCATTTTATTGATGTCCCTCAAGGGATAAATCTACTTATAACAACAATAGAGAGATATAGATGTTCATTTGAGAGAGTCATCTATTTACGAGAAGTTTGACTCAAGGAGTAGAATTTTTTTTATCCCAAGTTTTTTTTTATTATTTCAAATTATAATCATGGAAAATAATATTAAAGGAGTATAGCAATATTTTATGAAGGAAAAATCATAACATGAAAAATGTTATCTATGAAAGACGGGTTTTAAGTGAAAAACGAGCATGGGATTCCATACTGAAAAGGAAAAAAAGTATCCATGAGAATAATCCCATGAGTATAGATGTGGTACTCATATTCAAGATAAGGATAAATGGTGACAGATAATCACAAAAATATATTTAATGTTTTGGTCCTTAAAAGAGGTAGGTAGAAGGAGAGGTTCTATTAAGGGATAAGAATTTATGAGACATAAAGTGATGTAGAACTATATTGAACAATAGAACAATTGAAGATGCTAAGAATTAAGGGGATCATGTTTGGGTTTACCTTTGAGGGAATATAAATGGTAAGTTCATGATCCATAGGTATAGGTGATAATATAAGGTCCAAGAACATTAGGAGAAAACATTCCTCATTTACTTTTCTCCGTTTTGGATACATGTTGATTTTCCTTTAGGACAAGAACGTCGATCTTGAATGATCATTTTAAAACATGTTTATCATGGGCATGCTTGATGCACTTTTGGTATATTTTGAGGTGGTCTAAAGAATTTAAATGACATTCATCTAGTAGATCAATTTGTGCCAAATTCTCTTGGTGAAAAGCATCATCAATGATGATATCTTTAAGAGATATACAGAGAGATGGAATTTGGAATTTAAGAGGTAGGATGACCTATGTACCATAGACCAAATAGAAATGTGTGGTAGAGGTACAAGTGTGAATTCTAGTATAATAAGCCCATAAGGTGAAAGGAATGTGTGTGTGTCAATCCTTACCAGTGTTTTCAACCACTTTCATAAGAATTTTGGTGAGAGTTTTGTTAGAAGATTTGGCTTGACCATTTGCTTTTGGGTAATATGGTAAAGAGAAACTAAGTTGAATACCAAATTTGTCACATATTTGTCATAGGGTTTCATTTTTGAATTGTTTTCCATTATCAGTGATGATGCAATGAGGAACACTAAAGTAAAAATGATATGGTGGTTCATAAATTTGACTATTTTCCTAAATTTGGTAGAAATGCAAGGGATTTATTCCACCTATTTAGTGTAATATTCAATAACCATGATGATCTAATGATAATGTTTGGATGGATTAGGTTTATGATCCCTAATGAGATGTAAAATCCACTGAGAAAAGGGCCAATAGTCTCAGGTGACTTGTAAGGTGCGACTAGGAGTATGATGAAGGTTATCATGTTACTAGAACTTCACACAAATCAACATAGTCACAAAAGTATTGGTTAAGGGTTGGCCAGTAGTATCTGAGTCAAAGGATATGATTTAAAATAGTGAGGACACTAAAATGTCCCCCAAAAATCCCATCATGAGTTTATTTTATGGTGTAGGGGATTTTAGAACTGGTGAGGCATCACAGGAAGTGTGATGCCCACTAAAACAACCCACTTGAGACCCAAGAAACAACCTAGGGTTGGTTAGGAAAATTATGGAATAATTTTTTTTGTTTAAAGGAACCAACAACCAGGTTACAAGACAACATTTGTAACCAACAGGTTCCAGAATAAGTCTAAATTACACTAGAACATACTATTCTTTTATTAGCAATTATCAGAGGTCACAAGGTCCAAATTTTAGGGTTAGAAGTTTTAGTTAGGTTCAGGGGGTAAATTATCACCATACCCACTCTCTAACAGGATCTTAGTTTCAAATTTTTTTTCTCACACTTAACACATTCAAAATTTCCCTAAACTATTCCCATTGGATAGAAAATTTTCTCACCTTTTCGATGATATGAATAAGTCCTCCTAACTCCTTGTAAAACTCCAGTTATGGGCTGGAGGGCCTTGGGGTGAAATTTTCCCCCAAGAGTGGGCCCATGGAAAAATTGCCCAAAAGGGACACATGTCAAGCGGGGGTGAAAATAACTTTTTCAAGTTGGCAGGTCACAAGGAGATGTTTCAAAATTTTCCAGTGCATGGGGAGAAAATTCCAATTTGTGCCTGCCCCTCTGCTGCGCCGTCAAGGACACGTGGCGCTCAACAAGCCAAAGCGGGGAAAGAATGAGGGAAGGGTGGGGCAGCGGAGAAAGTTGGAGAAATTTTCCAAAGGGGAGGGGAAAAGGGATAGTTTAACATGTGGGTCCACGTGTCTATGGAAGATATTTTCCCAAGGAAGGGGTGGGAGTGCGGGGCTGCGGGGGTTTTTTTCAAAAAAATTCCAAATAAAATAATTTCAAAAAGGAAAAATTTTGTGAGGTTTCTTCCCCTCCGTCATGCCATGTGGCAACCTCTGATTGGCTGCGGGGTAGTGGAGGAAGATTTAAAAAATTTCCAAATTTTTTTCTAAGGTTTTAGGGAAAATTTCGGGCTGCGGGCCTGCCAGGGAATTTTTTTCCAAATTTTCCCGCCATGGAAGGACTTTCTAGAAATCTCTCGACTCCCTCTTTGTATAGATTTCATAAATTTTAGATTTTGATAAATTTTAAGGGGCCAATTTCATGAAAACGTTCTGTAGAATTTTTAAAAAGCAAATTGATAAATTTTAACTTATAAAATTTTGTTCAATTTGATCTCCTCCTTCACTCAACATGTCAAACAGACATGGAGGATTATTCTGAGAAGTATTTAGGATGTTTTAGGAAGGTAAATTTTCTCAATTGATTTCCAATTTGAATTTTTCCAACAATTGACAGAAAAAGGCTGCAAAATGACTGTGAAAGGTTTGGGCCTGATTTTGCAATGTTTTAAATGATTTCCTTGATTATTTTTTTGTCAAAATGATTTCATTGATATTATAGCATGCTAAATTTTGATGTTTCAATGTTGATTATTATTTACAAGTTCGAACTGTACATTTTAAATAAATTATTTGCTAGTTTTAAAATTTACAATGACAGGGATCAATTATTGAGGGATCTATTTGCCATTTCTTCTTCCAAGTATGAAAATTCATTTCTCATCTAGTCTAATACATTTAAGTGATTTAAATCAAACTATTCTAAACCCAAAATGCAATTCTGATATCAATTTTACACATTTCCAAAAGAGGCAAAATATTGTATTTTTTCCACATACATTTCTTCCTTTCAAATAGAGATTCCCAAAAAATTAACATGATCATATTTAATTCAACAATACAATTTGGAAAGAACATTTCATTCATTCATAGATTTCCAATGGAAATATTACAACTTCTTTCTTTATATATTTTCAAAATACATCATATAGAATACATGTCTTTATTTTCTAAATACATAACTCATTACAGAGCATATCTCTTTTACATTTCAAATTTACAACTTTCACAACTAATTACAAACATATTTTCTTCACAAAATACATTAGAATTTCATCCAATTCAAAGAGGGAAAGGTTATAATAAAATATATTTCAGAAGGTATTGTCAAATTGTATTTTCCTTTGCTCTAGAACAACAACATGAAGATCCTCCATTTTCAATTTTGATCACTACAAAAGTGGGGGAAAGGAAATGCTCTCCACCCAACCAAGGCATCCAATGAAGAGGAGAAGCCATCCTTCTTTATTGGCCCCTGAGCCCCAACCACAATGCAATAAAAGGTGTGATTCAACTCATGGAAACAATAAGCTTCCACAAAATATACACACAACATTCTTTCAACATGCACATTCCAAAATTGAAAACACGGTCCAAACAAAACAACAGTTGTAGTGCATGTTTAAACAACCACTTGAGACCCAAGAAATAACCTAGGGTTAGTTAAAAAATTATGGGATATTTTTTTTATATGAAGTGTCTATAATCAGGCTGTAAGACATTAGTTTTCAGTAATAGGTTCTGGAATAAAACCTATTTACCAAAACACAAGTTTCTTTTATTAACTAACATCAAGTTCACAAGGTTCAAATTTTAGGGTTAGATAATTTAATTAGGTTCAGGGAGAAATCTACCCTCATTCCCACTTTCTAACATGATCAGAGTTTCAACTCGATCTTTCTCATACCTAACACTTCCAAAATTTCCCTAAATTATTTCCATTGGATAGTAAATTTTCTCACCTTTCTAGTGATATAAAGAAGTCCTCCTAAATCCTTATAGAACTTAAGATATGACTGGGCAGAATTCTTAGGTCAAATTTTATCCTAGGGGGACACATATCAAGAGGTGGAGAAAGTGCCTTGAACGGGTTGGCAGGTCACAGGGCAGCTTAGGGAATTTTTCCCACAGCGCAGCACAAAGTCACAAGTCCTACCACGCTTCTGCGGGTCCCTAGTGGACACATGTCATCACATGATTTGACGCGGGAAAAAAGGAGGCGGGGAAAAGTTTGAATTTTTTCCTGAGTCAAAATCCCAACTTCAAAGGAAAACATTTTTCCGTGTTCCTTGGCAAAGCCGGGTTGTGCCACGTGTCAACCCATGATTGGGTGTGGGCGACGGGGTGGCGAAGAAGTCTAAGGGATTGAGCCAAAAGGGTTTCAAACCCAAAAAGATCACGTGGGCCCGTAAAAAGAGATTTTCTAAGCAAGGTAGGGTTGTGGGGCCACGAAGTCAAAAGATAAAATTTTCTAACAGAAGAATTAAAAGTTAAGTTTTAAATATTCTACCATGCATCCGTCGAGCCATGTGTCAGTGTGGGATTGGTTGCAGGTTAGCAGGGATACGGGAAAAATTAGGAAAGTTTTTCTGAGGTCCAAAACTTAAAAGGTTAAGTTAAAAATTGGTTCGCCACTCTGCCATGCCATGTGTCAGCACACGATTGGTTGTGAGCTGGCAGGGATACAGGGAAAAATGGGAAAATTTTCCTATGGTAAAATTTTCCCAGGGTAAAATTTTCAAGAAGGATAAGTTTAAATTTTTGGTCTACCCCTCCGATGTGCCACATGGCAGGTCTTGATTGGTTGAGGGATGGTGGAGCCGTGGATTTTTTGTGGAAATTTTTCCAAAGTCAAAAATTAAAGTTAACAGTTAGATTTATTTTAATTTTTGAATGCCAAATTGAAGTAAAACTTCAAATGGCCATAACTTGAGCTAGAAAGCTTGGTTTTAGGAAAAAAAGGACTTTTCGAAAATATCTCAATGCCCTATTTTCAAAGAAACTAAAAATTTTACTTTTTGATGAAATTTAAAGGGTAAATTTTGGAAAAATGATATGCAGGTTTTTAATTGTCAAACTAGCAATTTTCAACTTTCCAATTTGATTAAATTTGGTTTCCTCCTTCACTCAACATGTCAAACAAACATGGAGTGTTGATCTAGGAAGGGTTTAAAGTGTTTAAGAGAAGTTAATTTTCCCAATTTATTTCAATTTGTATTTTTTCAACAATAGACAGAAAAATGACTGTTATAGGGATTGTATTCAAATTAGCAATGTTCGAGTTGTTTTCTTGAATTTTCTTTGTCCATTGGGGTTCATTAATGTCTTAACATGCTAAATAATAACATTTTAAAGTTAATTATTAGGTGAAGTTATGAACTGTACATTTTTATGAAAAAGAATTGTCAGTGTAAAGTTTATAACAGTGATCTTTTTCTTCTAAATCTGTATATCAATTTTATCATTTAACTGTGTGTATAGTTTCTAAACTAGTCTAACACATTTGATGAATTAAATTAACCATTCATTTCTAAGTTAAATTACAATTCTTATTTCATTTCTAATTTATATTTCATGGGAGAACAATTACAGTATAATTTCCACTTACGTGTTTCTTCTTCTTGCATTTAAACAAAGATTACATTCACAATAGTAATTCAATTCCAATACACAACACAATTTTGAGAACTAATGCAATCCTTTATTCATTTCTAATACAATTTTACAATATTTCTCTTTTCTATTTGATTTCTAAATTTAAAATACAATGCATGTAACAACCTTTTACATTTCTTTCAAATTAGAGAGTAAAATAGAACTCCTTTACTTTTCACATTCCAATTTTCAATCTTACATTACCAACACAATGTCTTCTCATTGATATTATGCTATAAAATTCATCCACTTAAAAGTGGGAAGGGTTACAATGAACTTGATTGAAATAAGGGACTATCAAAACTATATATTCCTCTTGCTCAAAACAACAGCATGCTAGTTTCTTCATCTTTTCATCTTGATCACAACAATGAAGGGGGAAAGGCAATGCTCTCCACCTAACCAAGACATCCAATGAGAGGGAAGAAACCATCCTTCCTCATTGGCCCCCGAGCCCCAACCATATTGAGATAGAAGATGAGAATGAACTCATGGAAACAAGTCTTCCATAAAACATACAAGCAACATTTACACATTTAAACAACACAGTTCAAGAAGAATGTAGTTCTACACTACATTATATACATGCAAACAAAATTGAGGCTTCTTCCAAGAAAGACAAAAAGAGCAAGGATCTATGTGGGAAGCCACTTATGCCTCCCAATTGGTAATTGGGAAACCACTAATAATCATACCGCCAATATCAATATCATATCCCATAAACCTTATGCCTCCCAACCCTTCCTTATGACATCCCCAAAGTTTCTCCCTTATGCCCCCCCAAGAGTAAGAAATGCAAGATATTTCTTTTTCATGGTGGATCCCAATCGCAAACTCCATCAAAAATAAAATTGGTGCCATTTCCATTCCCTTATGACCCCCCATTTTAATCCCCATATCCTTCTCCTACACCATGTCCTAAGCAGTCTACCCAACCAGTCAACACACACATAACAACAATCACCATTTCCATTCAAGCATGCAAGAGAAAGACGCAATTTAAAAAGGCTCAAGTTCCTACCTCTCCATAATGGAGTTTGTTCCAAGATAAAAAATATTTCCAAATGCCAAAATGCAGTCCAAAATCAGCAACACACAACATACAATGGTCTCTAATCTTCTTTCACCAGAAAAACTCCAAAATCAGCAAAAAATTCACCCCCAAGGAAGGTATGCAAAGTTTCAACAACCTCAAACAAGCAAGGGGGTTCAAATTTTAAAGGAGAGGGAAGAGAAGAGGATTATGTGGATCCATGTGGGATGCCACATCATTCATCCTCAACCCCAAGAACAAAGTCAACATCATTCACCAAAACATAATAAATAAAATGACAATTTAACTTACACACTCCAAAATAACCCATACCCCAAAAGGACTGAATTTAAAACATGTAAGAGAAGTGCTATTAAAACTTAAAATTAGTCATTTCAAAATGTATTAAAAAGGCCTAAATTTAACCTCCAAACCATAGGTATGGTTGGTGAATAATTTTAAGAGGTGTGGGACAAGTTTAACTTGTCCCACAAGCCTCCAAATATAGCCCCCAAGGACAAATTCGAATTTCCCAAGAGGATGAAGTGTTTCACACTCCAAATCTATCTTAAATATTTCTTACAAATTCTTACAATATTTATTACACACTCTTACAACCTTACATTTAAGATCAACAACTTCATTAATTACATTCTTATAACATATTGATTTATTTATTTTAACACATGATTATTCACAACATAAAATAACTAATGAAAGGGGTAACAGGTCACAAAATAAATGCATGCAACATTAATAAATAAACCACATTAATAAATACACAAACCCATGGTCACATATAATGGAAATCCCTAACAAAACATAACAGACAAACACAAATTTTTTTTGCCATGGTGACCTTGTTGAATTCACCCAGAATTCCAATATGGTTAGTCTCTAGTCCCTCGAAATTGTTGTGATATTTTAACCTACAAAACAAAAATACCTCCTTCAGCCTCATGGCCATATCAGAACATCCAAAATGATATAAATATACTAACAAAGCCATCTATCCATATAAATCACAACAACATCAAGAAATCAACATTATCATTTTCAGTTTAATTAATCAACTATATCATCATCAATTAACTCTCATGTTAGTCCTATTCACAATATCCAAGATCACATGTCCAAATCAACATCTATAATATGTCCATGTCAAACAATATATCATCATCCACATATAAAAATGTCTTTAATAATCATCATGTATAATAATTGAATCCAGATCAATAATAATCCCCGATCTAACTTCTAACCATCATACTAAAACAAAACCTAATAGTTTCCATAATAAGATCAACAATATTAGGATCAGTATCTAAAAGTGTTAAAGGGAAGTGGGCACTACATCCCCCTCCCCTTAGACTCAACTCCCTCCTAGAAGTCACTGGAACAAATATTGAAACTACACTCATAATACTGTGTCATCCTCCCAAGTGGTTGTAGTCTTGTCGTATTTGTCCCACTGCACCTGTACCTAGTCGATCTCTCTACCTCAAAGGCCTAGGGTCCTATGATCTATGATATGGATGGGCTCCACCATCACTTGCCCCTGATCCTGCACCTGCAATGATTTCCAATCCAACACATGAGACTGATCTACAATATATCTCCTAAGAACCAAAACATGAAACACATCATGTATGTAAGACAAGCTGGGTGGCAATGCTAGATGGTAGGCCAAAGGGCCAATACACTCCAAAATCTCAAAAGGTCTAATGAATCTATGAGATAACTTAGAACCTTTTCCATAATGGATAGGTATCTTGTGTGGTCTGACACAAAGGAACACCTTCATGCCTACATCAAAGCTATGGTCAATCCTATGTTGATCCGCATACTTCTTTTGCATATCTTGCACCTCTTGTAATCTTTTCCTGATTAACACTACCTTCTACTCCATGTCCTACAAAAGAGCTAGTCCAAGAGATACTTTGTCCTCTAACCTGTCCCAGCTAAGAGGTGTTCTGTACTCTCTACCATACAGAGCCTGAAAAGGAGCCATGCCTATGGAGCTTTGAAAACTGTTATTGTAGGAAAAATCCACTAAATACAGGTACTCCTCCCACTTAGACTACTGATCCATCACATACATCTAGAGCATATCCTCTAAAATATGATTCACTCACTTGGTCTGTCCATCTGTCTCAGGGTGATATGCTATTCTGAAGTTGATCCTCGTCCTGAGGACATACTACATGGTAGTCCAGATAAGTGAAGTGTACAATGGATCATGGTCACAAATGATCTTCCACGGGATCTCATGCAACCTGAAAATCTCATCCAAATATACTCATGCCACTAGTCTAGCTGTATAGGTGGTCTTTATTGGAGAAAAATGAGCCAATTTTGTCAATTTATCTACCGTGACCATGATGGCATCGTGGTGATATATCGACATAGGTAGCCCAAAAATGAAATCCATGGAAATGGTTTCCCCCTTCCATTCTGGTATGGCATGAGGATAAAGAAGACCTGTTGGATGTAGATGCTCAACCTTAACCCTCTAGCACTATAAACATCATGATAAAAACTGGGCCATGTCTCTACGAAGTCCTCTCTAATGGTACAATTGTTGCAAGGTGGCATACATCTTCACCCCAGGATGGGCTGAATAGGGTGCATGATGTGCCTCTACCAAGATGTCCTTCCTCAAGCCTCCATCTCTGGGAATGTATATTCAGCTTCTGTGTCTAAGAACACCATCTACCTCTAAGGTTAAACCATCAAAATTCCCCTCAAGGGGTCTTTGTGACTCGATCTCTTCTCATACTACAATGTAGAAGTTGTCAAGAGGAAGCTGTTGAAGAATCTTGCTCCGTAAATCTGTGCTCACTTTAGTGGCCATAGCCACATGTCTCTACCTATTGAGAGAATTTTCTACCACATTATCCTTCCCCTTCACATGATCTATCTCCATGTCATACTCACAAAGAAACTCCATCCAACGCCGCTGATGAGCATTGAGATTGGGTTGCGTGAAGAGGTGGCAAAGACTCAAATGATCAGTCCTAAGTGTGAATCTCTGTCCAATAAGAAAATTTCTCCATCTAACCAAAGCATGCATAACTACCGCAAGCTCAAGATCATGGGTTAGATAATTAAGCTCGTGATCCTTGAGTTTGTGGGACTCAAAAGCTAGTACTATGCAGTCCTACATCAACACACCTCCAAGTCCTGCCAACAAAGCATCTATGTAAATAAAGAACTCACCCTGTGTATCCATAACTACAAGGATGGATGTTGTAGTGAGGCACTCATTCAATGTCCTGAAGGCCTACTCGCATCTATCCATCTAAAAAAATTTCTTCCCTTTCCTCTAAAGGGAAGTGATAGGGTACACTATCTGAGAGAAGTCCTGAACAAATCTCTGATAGGAGCCTGCTAATCCCATGAAGCTGCATACCTCGGTCATTGTAGTGGGTGCTGGCCAATCCATAATGGCTCTAATCTTGGAAGGATTGATGGCAATACCTTCCCCAGAAATGATATGGCTGAGATACTACACCTTTGACTGAAACAAAGCACACTTATCCAAGTTCCCGTAAAGTTGCTACTCATGAAGACACTACAGAACCTATCGAAGGTGCCTCTCATGCTCCTCACATGTACGTGAGTATATCAAAATGTCATCTAGGAAGATGAGCATGAAGCGATCTAAGAAGTTCCTGAATACCCCATTCATCAAAATCATTAACACTGTGGGGGCATTCATCAAGCCAAAAGGCACAACTGTGAACTCATAGTGCCCATATCTCATTAGGAAGGCGGTCTTATGAATGTCTACCTCTGAAATCCTCAACTGATGGTATCTTGACTTGAGATCAATCTTAGAGAAAACTATGGCTCCCTTCATTTAATCAAACAAGTCATCAATGTGAGGAAGAGGATAACCATTTTTATTGTTACCTTGTTCAACTAGCGGTAATCAATACACAACCACAAGGATCCATCCTTCTTCTTCAAAAAGATGGCCGGTGCACCCCAAGGGGATACACTAGGATGGATAAGGCCCTTCTCTAAAAGGCCCTCAAGCTACAACTCTAGCTCACAAAGCTCTAGGGTGGTCATTCGATAGGGTTCTCATGAGATAGGATCTGCTCCAGGAACTAGATCTATATGAATATCAATCTCACATGGGGGTGGAATCCCCGGTAGCTCCCCTAGAAAGAAATTAGAAAACTCTCTCAAGATGGGATGGTCATCTAGCGATGGTCCACTAGACCCATCCTCTGATCTGTCACTGACTGTAATAGCATACATCTGACAACCCCATCACACACACTGCTTAAGTTGCATAGTGAAGATGGTGTGAATAGAAATTGGTCTCTTGACCCCAAGATCACTGAATCAACTCCTAAATCATCTACAAAAGATATAGTCTTGTGATAACAATCCATCCTGGCCTTGTGTGCAGATAACCAATCCATACCTAAAATGACTCCATACAAGCCCAAAGGAAGAATACGGAGATATGAGGTAGTGGTGAAAGGTCCCAAATTTACAAAACACTCCTTAACTAAGGAGTCCATAGATATCTTGGCTCTAGAAGCCATCTTGACATCCCAACTAAGACCTTTCCTAACTTCCACCAGCCTACATTGCTCTACTAAAGATGGTGTAATGAAAGAGTCAGAAGAACCAGAATCAAACAATATAGAGGTAAGAATACCACCAATGTTACATGTGGTCTCAATGAATGTGCTCTAATGTTATGCTTAGATTTTCTCAACCACTACATAAATCCTGTGGCTGTGTCCCATGTCACCAATAGTTGGCTCTAAAATCTATGCCTTACCCTTGTTAGGGTTATGAGGGAAATCTCTCCAAAAATGTCCCACAACTCCTCATCCAAAGCAACCACCTAATCCTCTCTAAGGGGTAGCACCTCCAGTAGGTTCCCTAGAAGATTGTGGTGTGGATCCCAATGATCCAACTACGGTCTAATGAGGTCTCTGATGGCAATCTCCCACTGAATGAGCTTTAGGTCCACCCTGTGTCCTGATGGGACCCTTAGGAGAAGGCCCCATAATCTGAGCTCTCTATGCATCAGCTCTCTGTGGAGGTCTATAAGGTGGGTGGGACTACTACTGCTGCTACTGCTATGGTCTAAAGGATGATTGTGTTGTACCTTGGCCACCATGAGGAAGAGGTAGTGACCCCCTCGGTCTACCATCCTATATCTGTTAAATTTGGGTCTGGACTCGGTCTCTAGCCTGTTGGGTCTTACCCCAAGTCTCCTCTGTAATATAGGCCTTTTCAACGGCCTCTGCTAATTTATGTGAATAGTGGATCCACACTGCACCTCTGATATCCAAATTCAGGCCCCGACTGAACCTGTGAATCCATACCTGCTCATCTTGCATATACTCTACATACTAGAGTAGATTTAGAAATCTAATCTCATACTCTTCTACTAAAAGAGAAGCCTGTCAGAGTTCATGGAACTTGTCAATCATTTAATATATGAGCCTCCATGATAGATACCTACTCTTGAATCTCTCCTCAAATATCTCTCAGGTCACTGACTCTGAATCTACATGGAGCTTCTACTCCTCTGTCCTCCACCATACTCCTTCTCCATCCCTCAGTAGATGGATCGCAACACGAGCTTTCGTGTTACTAGAACAAGGAAAAATATTGAAGCAACTACTCAAGCTCACTAGCTAGGCCTCTGCTTGGAATCCACCTATATCACCTAAGTAATGTGATGGCTGAAGCTTTAGGATCTCCCTGATGTGATCCAATGCTGTGGTTTTTTGACCTCTAGGTCTCTCAATACGCTCATCCCTAAGCATAGGGATCCAAGACCACTCTCTATGCTCTGGAACTCTATCACTCTACCTCCCAGGTGGTGAATCAGCTCGGGCTAACTCCACATGGGAGTTCTCTCCTCTATGCTCCTTGCTGAGTCAAGGAGATACCTAACCCTCAATAGAAGGGGCTCTATCGTGACTAGCTGCATGTCC
This sequence comes from Taxus chinensis, assembly GCA_019776745.2. Classification (NCBI taxonomy): domain Eukaryota; kingdom Viridiplantae; phylum Streptophyta; class Pinopsida; order Cupressales; family Taxaceae; genus Taxus; species Taxus chinensis. The sequence continues at coordinate 472,813,440 of CM034148.1, read as the reverse complement.
TCCTCCTAATCCCCTGTGTATAGTGACATTAACATCCTGCAGGGTTTGTATAATATGAGGTAGAATGGATGCCACACCCTGATCTGATGGTGGTGGTGGTGGTGGTGGTTAGTCTGAGTCTCTGTGAAGGTTCCTCTCGCTCCTTCTGAGCCTCCTACACAGACCAAAGCAAGAGTTAGTTCATTTGCTAAGTTTTACACAGCTTCCATGTTTTACTAAAATATACATATTCTTGCTAAGCTGTTTTCTAGATTTAAAGTGTGCTAGGTTTAAGTTTTCATGTCTCAAGTTTTCTAGTGTTCCCAATGGTCCAAGCCTTTGAACCACTACTCTGATACCAAATTGTATTGCCCGTTTAAACAACCACTTAAGACCCATGAAACAAGCTAGGGTTAGCTAGAAAATTATGGGATATTTTTTTTTATATGAAATGTCTACAATCAGGCTGCAAGACATTAGTTTTCACTAACAGGTTCTAGAACAAAACCTATTTACGAAAACACAAGTTTATTTTATTAACTAATATCAATTTCACAAGGTTAAAATTTTAGGGTTAGATAATTTAATTAGGTTCGGGGAGAAATCTACCCCCATACCCACTTTCTAACAGGTTTAAAGTTTCAACTAGATATTTCTCATAACTAACACTTCCAAAATTTTCCTAAATCATTCCCATTAGATATAAAATTTTCTCACCTTTCCAGTGATATAAAGAAGTCCTTCAAACTCCTTATAGAACTCAAGATATGACTGGGCGGAGTTCTTAGGTCAAATTTTCCCCTAGGGGGACACATGTCAAGAGGTGGGGAAAGTGCCTTGAACAGGTTGGTAGGTCATGGGGTGGCTTAGGGAATTTATCCCACAGTGTGGCACAAAGTCAAAAATCCTCATGCACTTCCATGGGTCCCCGGTGGACACGTGTCATCACATGATTCAGTGTGGGTAAAAAGGCAGTGGGGAAAAGTTTAGATTTTTGCCCGAGTCAAAATCCCAACTTCAAAGGAAAAAAAATTTTTGCGTTCCCCGGCGAAGCTTGGTTATGCCATGTGTTAACCCATAATTGGGTATGGGTAACGAGGTAGTAGAGAATTCCAAGGGATTGAGCCAAAAGGGTTTTCATGCGGGCCCACGTGTCCGCGAAAAGAAATTTTCTAAGCAAGGCAAGGTTGCGGGGCCGCGGAGTAATAAGGAAAAATTTGCCAAAAGAAGAATTAAAAGTTAAGTTTACAAGATTCTCCCATGCATCCATCAAGGCAAATGTCATTATGGGATTGGTTGTGGGTTAGCGGGGATGTAGGAAAAATTTGAAAATTTTTCCCAAGGTCCAAAACTTAAAATGTTATGTTCAAAATGGGTTTACCCCTCCACCGTGCCACGTGTTAGCACATGATTGGCTGTGGTCCGACGGGGATGTGGGAAGAAATGAGAAAATTTTCCCAAGGTAAAATTTTCAAGAAGGATAAGTTTAAATTTTTGGTCCACCCCTCCAATGTACCATGTGGCAGGTCTCGATTGGTTGAGGGATGGCGGGGCCGCAGACTTTTTGTGGAACTTTTTCCAAAGTCAAAAATTAAAGTTAACAGTTAGATTTATTTTAATTTTTGAATGCCAAATTGAAGTAAAACTTCAAATGGCCATAACTTGAGCTAGAAAGCTTGGTTTTTGGAAAATAAGGACTTTTCAAAAATATCTCGATACCCTCTTTGCACATAGACCAAAAAAATTATTTTTCAATAAAAATTTAAAGGGTAAAGTTTTGAAAAATGATCTACAGGATTTTAATTGTCAAACTGGCAATTTTCAACTTTCCAATTTGATTAAATTCGGTTTCCTCCTTCACTCAACATGTCAAACAGACATGGATTTTTGATCTAGGGATGGTTTAAAGTGTTTTAAAAAAGTTAATTTACCCAATTTATTTCAATTTGTATTTTTCCAACAATAGATAGAAAAATGACTTTTAGAGGGATTGCATTCAAATTAGCAATGGTTGAGTTGTTTTCTTGAATTTTCTTTGTCCATTGGGGTTCATTAATGTCTTAGCATGCTAACTTATAACATTTTTAAGTTAATTATTAAGTGTAGGTTTGAACTGTACATTTTTATGAAAAAGAATTACAAGTGTAAAGTTTATAACAATGATATTTTTCTTCTAAATCTGTATATCAATTTTATCATTTAACTGTGTGTATAGTTCATAAACTAGTCTAATACATTTTTTGAATTAAATTAACCATTCATTTCTAAGTTAAATTACAATTCTTATTTCATTTCTAATTTATATTTCATGGGAGAACAATCAAAGTATAGTTTCCACTTATGTGTTTCTTCTTCTTGCATTTAAACAGAGATTACATTCACAATAGTAATTCAATTCCAATACACACTACAATTTTGAGAACTAATGCAATCCTTTATTCATTTCTAATACAAATTTATAATCTTTCTCTTTTCTATTTGATTTCTAAATGTAAAATACAATGCATGTAACAACCTTTTACATTTCTTTCAAAACACAGAGTAAAAAAGAACTCCTTTACATTTCACATTCTAATTTTCAATCTTACATTACCAACACAATGTCTTCTCATTGCAATTATGTTATACAATTCATCCACTTCAAAGTGGGAAGGGTTACAATGAAATTTCTTGAAAGAAGGGACTATCAAAACTGTATATTCCTCTTGCTCAAAACAGCATCATGCTAGTTTCTTCATCTTTTCATCTTAATCACAACAAGGAAGGGGGAAAGGAAATGCTCTCCACCCAACCAAGGCATCTAATGAGAAGGGAGAATTCATCCTTCCTCATTGGCCCCCGAGCCCCAACCATATTGAAATATAAGATGAGAATGAACTCATGGCAACAAGGCTTCCATAAAATATACAAGCAACATTTACACATTTAAAAAACACAGTTCAAGAAGAATGTAGTTCACCACTACATTATATACATGCAAACAAAACTGAGGCGTCTTCCAAGAAAGCCAAAAAGACCAAGGATCTATGGAGGAAGCTATTTATGCCTCCCAATTGGGAATTGGGCATCCACCAATAATCATACCGATAATATCAATATCATATCCCATAAACCTTATGCCTCATAACCCCTCCTTATGCCCCCCGAAAAGTTTCTCCCTTATTCCCCCCCTAAGAGTAAGAAATGCAAGCTATTTCTTTTCCACGGTGGATCCCAATCCCAAACTCCCTCCAAAATAAAACTAGTACCATTGCCATTCCCTCATGTCCCCCCATTTGAATCCCCATAGCCTTCTCCTACACCATGTCCTAAGTAGTCTACCCAACTAGCCAACACACACATAACAGCAATCACCATTTCCATTCAAGCATGCAAGAGAAAGAAACATTTCAAAAAGGCTCAAGTTCCTACCTCTCCATAATGTAGTTTGTTCCAAGATCAACAAGATTTCCAAATGCCAAAATACAGTCCAAAATTAGTAACACACAACATACAATGGTCTCCAATCTTCTTTCACCACCAAAACTCCAAAATCAGCAAGAAATTCACCACCAAGGAAGGTATGCAAAGTTTCAACAACCTCAAACAAGCAAGGGGGTTCAAATTTTAAAGGAGAGGGAAGAGAACATGATGATGTGGATCCATGTGGGATGCCACATCATTCATCCTCAACCCCAAGAACAAATTCAACATCATTCACCAAAACATAATAAATAAAATGACAATTTAACTTACACACTCCAAAATAACCCATACCCCAAAAGGACTGAATTTAAAACATGTAAGATAAGTGTAATTAAAACTTACAATTAGTCATTTCAAAATGTATTAAAAAGGCCTAAATTTAACCTCCAAACCATAGGTATGGTTGGTAAATAATTTTAAGAGGTGTGGAACAAGTTTAACTTGTCCCACAAGCCTCCAAATATATCCCTCAAGGACAAATTCGAATTTCCCAAGAGGATGAAGTGTTTCACACTCCAAATCTATCTTACATATTTCTTACAAATTCTTACAACCTTTCTTACAATATTACATTTAAGATCAACAACTTCATTAATTACATTCTTATGACATATTGATTTATTTATTTTAACACATGATTATTCACAACATAAAATAACTAATGAATACATGAAAAATTAGTAAAGAAACCACATTAATAAATACACAAACCCATGGTCACATATAATGGAAATCCCTAAAAAAACACAACACACACACAGACACACAAAATGGTTGCCATGGTGACCTTGTTGAACTCACCCAGAATTCCAATATGGTTAGTCTCTAGTCCCCCGACATTGTTGTGATATTTTAACCTACAAAACAAAAATACCTCCTTCGGCCTCATGGCCATATCAGAACATCCAAAATGATATAAATATACTAACAAAGCCATCTATTCATATAAATCACAACAACATCAAGAAATCAACATTATCATTTTCAGTTTAATTAATCAACTATATCATCATCAATTAACTCTCATGTTAGTTCTATTACCAATATCCAATATCACTTGTCTAAATCAACATCTATAATATGTCCATGTCAAACAGTATATCATCATCCACATATAAAAATGTCTTTAATAATCATCATGTATAATAACTGAATCCAAATCAATAATAATCCCTGATCTAACATCTAACCATCATACTAAAACAAAACATAATAGTGTCCATAATAATATCAATAGTATCAAGATCAATATCTAAAAGTGTCAAAGGGAACTGTGCACTATAGCAGTTCACAACTGCATTGACAGACATTAAAATAAAACCTAGGCTTCATCATGCAAGCCAAAGGAGCAAGAACTTTGGGGGAAGCTATTTATGCCTCCTAATGAAAATTAGGAATCCACCTGTAACAAACCACCAATAAAATTCACCACATATATCCTTATGCCCCCACAATCCCTCCTTATGCTCCCCAAAATTTTCCTTATGCCCCACACAAAGTAAGAATTGCAAGCTATTTATTTTCCATGGTGGATCCCAAACCCAAAATCCCTCCACAACAATCTGATGCCAATGGCATTACTTATGCCCCCCCCCCCCCCACATGGATTCGCCATATCCTTCTCCTACACCATTCCTAGGAAGTCTACCCACAACCCACAACAATAACAAACATACCAGCATTTACATATTCAAGAAAACGAAGGAAAATAAGATTATTTCCAAGAGCCAAGCTCTTACCTCTCCATGATAGCTTTTTTTTTCAAACAACAAGCTTCAATGCAAAAATACAATCCCAAAACAGCAATAAAAAAGCATTCAAATTTTTCCAATCTCCTTCCGCAAGTAGGAGCTCCAAGCACAAGAAAATTTTCTCCAAGGAAGCATTCTAAAGTTTCAACAACCCAAAACAAGGCAATGAGTTTTAATTTTATAGAAGAGTGAAGAGAAGAGGATGATGTGGATCCATGTAGGATGCCACATCACACATCCTCAATTCCAACACAAAAGTCAAAATTTCATTCTCCAAATCACAATAAAGAGGTGGGTGAAAATATGACAATTTACTTACACACTCAAAACAGCCCACACCCCAAAGGACTCAATTAAATAAAATGTAATAAGAGTACAATTAAAACATGCAACATGATTAATAAAAAACATGAAAAGGGTCTAAAATCAACCCTCCAACCATAGGTATGGTTGGTGAATAAACTTAAGAGATATGGGACAAGTTTTACTTGTCCCACAAGCCTCCAAAAATAGCCTCCAAGGACAAATTCGAATTTCCAAGGAAGTGGAGTGTTTCATACTCCAAAATCTGACTTACTCAACCCTTACACATAATTACACATCTCTTACATATTTAATACAAAATCCAACAACTTCTATAATTAATTTCTCATATCCCAATTTGATTGATGTATTTATTTTAACAAAATGATTACTCACATTAATCTACCACAATTTAATTAAATAAAAGAAAGGGACACATCACCAATAAAATACATACAAGCATTAATAAAAAGGAACCACATGAACAAATACACAAAACCCTTGGTGACATTTAAAGGTAATTCCCCCATGGGAATCCCTAACAAAACAACACACACACACACACACACAAAACATGTTGCCATGGTGACCTTGTTGAATTCATCTAGAATTCTAATGTGGTTGGTCTCCAATCCCCCAATGTTTGTTGTGATATTTTAACCTGAAAAATACAATACCACCTTCAGCCTTGTGGCCATATCAGAACATCCAAAATGAATATAAATATAATTCCAAAATCATCTATATAAATGAATCACAACAACATCTAAGTAAAAACTATATCATTTGTAATTTAATCAACAACTATATCATCATCATAAAATGTCCATTTTCTACATCTACTCACAATATCCACAATCACATGTTCGAAAAACATTCATAATATATCCATGTCAAATAGTATATCATCATCCACATATGAAATGTCTCTAATAATCATCATGCATCATAACCAAATCAAGATCACAATAATCCATGATCAAATATCTAACATCATACTAAATCAAAGCTATAATAATGTCCATAATGAAATCAACAGTATCAATATCAGTATCAAAAGGTGTCAAAGGAAAGTGGGCACTACAGGAAGATACTGTTACATTTGTGTTTGTAGAGAATACCTACCATGATGATGTAACGAGAGACACTTTTTAGGAAGGATTGTCATCCATTGTGGGTGAGATTTGTAGGTAGGATTAAAAGTGAGAGGTAGTCAATGAACTGCTTATACCAAATGTTGCGTGGGTTAGTATCAATACTACCCACAAAATTAATGTTGGGGATAATATAAGAAGGTGACTATAACTGTTGTATTGTGACAAATATTTTTGAGTTTGAAGGTGAGGCAGGTATTTGAGAAGCAAGACAAGTCATGGTATCTATGATTTTTTTAGTGGATCATGGAGTGGCTTGAATAAGGTAGTGATCAAACATGTTCAAAAGTAGGTGGACATGATGTTTATAATTTAAAATATCATCATTACAACACTGATATGAACCATTGACTTGGTTCACAACCAGTTGAGTGTCACCAAATATGTTAATATATTTAACATTTAGGGAAATGACAATTTGAAGACCTAACACAATAGCTTTATAATTGGCTGTTATTTGTGCACTCAAAGTCTAGTTTAAAGGATAGTGGCATAGGCTCACCATCAAAAGGAATGAGGATGACCCCCGTACCTCCCTCATGGTGACATTTGGATCCATCAAAGAATAATTTCATTTGATAAATAATATCATCAGTGGAGAGGGTGACGCTAGATTCATTAGGAAAATCAAAGTTTGAGAATTGATTCCCAGGAAGAGGAGAATTTACGAGTTGATCCGCAATGGTTTTTCCTTTGACATACTTTTGATGAAAGAAATCCAACTCCAAGTCTACAAGAACATGAGCCAATGAGTGGTGTGTTGGTATTGATAAGGTTTGACATACATGTAACGAAGAGGGTCCATGTTTGTAATGACAAACATTTTTTGATTAAGAAGATAGTGGTGAAGTTTGGTGGCCATGAAGACTAAGGCCAAGAAAATATTCTTAGCATGAGTGTACTGAATTTCATAGTATAGAAGAGTGTGGATTATGTAATGACCCACTTTTCCCCTATTATTCTCACCACAATAAGAGAGCATGGCACCAAGGAACGATTAGTAGTAGAAATGTATAAGTAATATGGTTTATCATATTTAGGAGGAATGAGTACATGATGCTGAAGAAGGTAGTTATTCAATGCTTTGAAGGCTTTGTGATACTCCTCATTCTAATGGAAAGAAATATCCTTTTTTAAGGAGATGGTGAAATGGTTGGCACCTATTTGAAAGTTGAGAGATGAAGCATCAGATGGATTGTAATTTTCCTTGCAATCTATAAATTTGATGAAGGTTAGTAGGTGGAGGCATGTCAATAATGGTCTTGATCATAGCAGGATCAACTTCAATACCCTGCAAAGAGATGACGAAACTCAGGAGTTTACCTAAGAGAAATATGAAAATACACTTCTTTGGTTGAAGGTGAACACAATATTGGATAAGGTTTTCAAAGATAACTTTTAGAATGGCCAGTTGTTTGGCATGACGCTTAGACTTACCAAGAAGTTAGTCAACATATTCTTCCAATATGTCATGTAAGATGTAAGTCATAGTGCATTGATAGGTAACACCAAAATTTTTCAAGATAAAGGGACGTGATAGAAGAAGGTCCCCCAAGGGGTGATGAAGTTGGTTTTGTGTTGATCTTCTAGAGCGAGTAATATCTAATTATAGCAAAAAAAAAAATCCATAAGTGATAGCATCTCATGGTTGGATATAAGATCAATTAGTTGGTCAATGTTTGGTAGAGGAAATTTGTCTTTTGGACATGTAAGGTTAAAGTCACGAAATTTAGTGTAGATACGAAGTCCCCTGGTCACTTTCAGGATAGGAACAATGTTAGAGATCCATTGTGGATAGTCAATAGGTAGGCTGAAGGAAACATAGATAAGGTGCTCAAGTTCTTCTTTCACAAGAAGAGTAATGTGAGGATGTATTTTATGCAACTTATATGTCACAGGTTTGAGGTCAGGGTTATTCATGATATTGTGAAGCATGATATTAGGGTCAATACTTGGCATATCACTATAAGATCAAACAAATTCCTTTCTATGATCACAAAGAAAATATGTCAAAGATTCTTATTCTGTAGACTCTAAAGATTGGCCTATCTTTAGAATTTGTGGGTCATCTTGAGTGTGAATTTTGATTTCTATGGTAGATTCATTCAACATGGTTTGTGTGTCAAAGGGTAAAAAACTTTGAATATAATAATACTCCACACCTAAATAGGCCAGAATAGAACCATCATCCTAACATTGAATGATGTTTATAGAAGGTGTATCATCATCCAACATGTCAAGCTAAAAAAGAGGAAGGGGAGAGGGAAGCTCACCATCACGTTGATAGGTAAGAGGTCCCAAGGAGATGGTGTTTAAAATTTTTTTAGGTAAAATAGATTTAGGATCCATAGAATCTAGAGGAGAAGGTAGTGTAATAAATTAGGAAGGTGAGGAAGGGATTTTGTCTTATACGTCGGTGATTCAGGCCTACTTAAGAGGAGGTTTCTTAGAAAATACAATACCACAATGGTAACTTTGTTTCCTAGTGGTGATTGGCATAATGATGTGACGACCTTGTTTGTAATGAGAAAATGTAAAACCCTTCCAGGTGTAATGGTGAAGGAAGGTAAGTACAAAGTTTCATTTGGTGAGGTAGGAGAAGTCAAATCAGAAAGGTCTGGTTTAGAAGGGAGGTTCAATAGAATAATAGGAAGTGTCGAGTTCCCCATATGTTAGGTTGGTGTGAAGGTGGAGATGGTTTTATGGTATGAAATCTCCTATACAATGATTGTAACATGCATGTTGGTGTATTTTTCCATACTCCTGAGGATTAAGGAATGTTTCAATGCTAAAGAGGAAGTATTCTCTGAGTGTAAGGTGTTAAAAAATGCCTACCAAGGGGTCTATGGTTGGTACTTAGGTAGGAGGTATAGATGAGCTATATGAAGCCTAAAGATAGGGAATTAGTAGAGGGCAGAATAGGTGGGTTGTATGAGGGAAGTGAAGTTAGAGAAGTGGTAGATGTGGTAGATGATTTAACTGGGATTAGAAAATCATTTGGATGGTAAATCATATTATAGTTTTTGAAGGGGGAAGGATTTTATTGAATGGTGTAAGGTTCCCATTCATATTCAAATTTGAGGCAACAGTGAAGGGTGGATAGTACATAAGCCATGGCTTGAATCTAGGGATGACCTAACAACATGTTTTACTAGAACTCTCCTTTGAGAATGTAGAAGAGTTTGGGAATAGTTTGGGGTACCACATGAATGTGGATGACAATGCTGCCAAGGGTAGTGGTCATGGAATCATTAAAATATCAAAGAATGATGGGGTTTCTAGACATATAATTGGCTGGTATGCCTATTTGTTTGTAGGCATGAGAAGAGATGATGTTGATGCTAGTGACCCCATAAATCATAATGTGTTTAACGTGAATATCATTTATATAAGTAGATATGAAAAGAGAAGGATCAAGATCATCAGGTTTTGAATGGGAAATATATGATTTGAATAAATTAATGGAAGTAATCAGAAGAGGGGTAATGTGGGCGGAAATAGGTGAAGTGATATTAGGTGGAACTTTGATGGATCGCAAGACCTCAATGAGGGCCTAACGATGAGAATCAGAGGTTTGAATCAAGTCATATAAATAAATATTCAATGGGGACTAGTGAATTTTTTTTATCATTGAATTAGGTGGTGCTAACTGAAGGATGGTTATCTTGAGGGGAGGTGCAAGTTTAATGTTAGGTGAAGACAAACTAGAAAGGTTACCATCTTTTTCCTTTCCTTTTTATTTCACATGTTGTGACCGAGTGGATACATGTACCATGTTAATTTCAAAGATAGGAGGAGGAAAAGAGGGTTATTGAGCCTTACCTTTATCCCTGGGTGGATGTGAAGGGAAATATCATAGAATGGGTTTGGGACTAGGTTATGTGGCTACAAGAAAAGAAAGAATGAAATCCTCCTCCAACAGATCATCTTCTTCGAAGAGAGCATCAGAATCACAAAACTAAAGGAGAATGTTTTTAAATACCTTAAAAATCTCGACATCATGCCCTAGTGAGCGATGATAAGCGTAAATTGTTTTCATCATAAAACCCTACTGGTTTAGGTTTGAGAGGATTGTAAGGCTTGATAGGAAGAATTGATATAGTAGATGTCTCTAACAATAGAGAAAGGATGTTAGAGTAGAATCCTATCAAAGGATCATAATGAGAGGTGAAGGTTGTCTTGGGTGAAGGGGTAGGTGACCTTTGTGAGGAGGCCGAGGTGAGAGATTGTGTTGGTGTTACTACTTTTTTGGTAGGTATTTAAGGTTTGGGTTTAGGTTGTTCCTTCTTAGGTAAAGGTGGTGGAATAACATAGTAGGGAAAAGGAGACTCGGAATGTGTAGGTATCTGAGTAATCCAATGAAAAAGTGCAGGTGTTGTAAAAGGTGAGGGTAAAGGTAATGATGAAGGTGTGGGAAGAATGAGAGGTGAAGGCAAGGGTATAGGTTGTTGCACTTTATATTTTCCTTGGTAAAGAGATAGGCTAACCAAGGTTGAAGTATGTGCATCCAATATCAACAACAGAGGTGAAGGTGAGTGAGAAGGTGTGGGGAATACTAGGGTGTGAGCCCTAAGAGGTTAGGTCTTCCTTTTAGGTGACAGAGTATATTTTGTGATAAGTAGTGAAGAAGTTGAAAAGTCTAGCTTCACAGGGGGTGTAACAGACTTGGTACCGATGAAACTCCTAAGGTAGTAGTAGGTTTTTGAGAAGATGGAGGCCTGAGTGTAGGGGGTGTTGATGAAGAAGGGGATAATACCACCGGTTGAAGCATAATAACCTTACTCACTTTGAAAATATTTGGATATATGGTCGAGGTACCAGGGGATGACATCTACATTTATGTGGAAATGGGGATTCTAAGGCATTCCTAGAGGGTGGTGAACTCGATTTACTACAAGTGGTCAACTAAATGAGAGAAGGTTTTTAGAGTGGATGAAGAGGATGAAAACTTGGTGTTAAATCCCGTGAAGAGATCTGAGGCTCGTGAGATAGGGAAGGTAGTAGCCTTTGAATCGGTGGGTAAGAGTGAGGTAAGAAAAGTGATGTGGTATTTGAAGACCTTCGAAGAAGTGTCACCAATAGGAAGAGTAGATATAATTTTCTCCTTTATGGGTTGAGGAGAAGGAAAAGTGGGTAATGTAGGATCCTCTATAGGTAGAGGGGATGATAAAGTGGGTTCCTCTTTAGGTAGAAGAATAGGTAGGGTGGGTTCCTATATGGGTAAACGACTAGGTGAGGTAGGATCTTGTACGAGAAAAGGAACATGTGAGGTAGGCTCCTCTATGAGTAAAGGAACAGGTGAGGTGGGTTCCTCTATGGGTAAAGGAACCAGTAAGGTGCATTAATATATGGGTAAAGAAACAGGTGAGGTGGGATCCTCTATGGGTAGAGGAGTTTTCGGAAATATTTCTTCAATAGATGTTATAGGAGGAGACTAGATAGATTGATCAGGCATTGTATTGAAGACTGCATGAACCACATATACATTGGTTTCTTCTTTAGACATCAAGTCAACATGAGTTGATAAAGGGGCATGGTTAGGAAAATGTTTTATGAAAATTCCAAGTTTGCATTAGTCCACGCGTTAGGTTTTTCAAGGATGAGATCACCACTATCTAACATTCCTTGCACAATGTTTTATAAGGTTTTTCAGTTTGCGTCACTGTGTCCTCTTACACGGTAGTAATTGCAGAATTCATTTTATTTATACCAAGATTGTGTGGGGTGATAAGGATCAAAACCAGTATGTGGTTTAATGTGAGGAACAGTGATGGCTCCACCCTTCAAAAAAATTTCTAATATGGAAGAATAAGGCTCCCCAATGGGAGTGTAACTATTTTGTTCATATCGATATTGAAAATTTTTCACCGGCGAGATATTGGAAGGGAGTTTAGGTTGATTGGTTGGATGAGAAGGGTCACATTTTAGAATTACTGTGTTAGTGGATCCTTTTGGCTTGGGATAATTTTTGGGTGGTTTGTAATAAGACTTGTTTGATTTGAAGGTGGATTTTTTGTTACACATTTTTAGTTTGTCTTTTTCGAGGGAATTGATCTCAAGCTTACTAACCATGGTAAAATCCTTTTCAAACATATGAAACATTTGAACCTGAAGAATTGAGGAAATGCGTCTAGGACACACCCTCATAAAAAAATATTTGAGCTCGGGTTTTGGAAGAGTGAAGAAAAGTTGATTGATTAGTATGTGCCACTGTGTGATGAAATCAGCGATAGACTTGTCATCATATTAACAAATAAAATATAAATCTATGATAGAGAAATTTTTATAAATATTTATTACAAATTGATCAAGAAAGGTATGCACCAATTTATTAAAGGAAAATATTGAGTACTTGGGAAAAACATTGTACTAGTCTAAGGTGGGTCTTGACAAGGACACGGGAAAGGTATGAAGGATCAAGGAATCATTGTGGCCTATTAGGTAACAAAGGTGTCTAAATGAATGCAATTTTTGTGTGGATCCTCCTTATTGTTGAAGCGGTTGAATTAAGGTAGCTCTCATTGCACATGATATGGATGAATAGGTATAGAGGGATGGATGTGTTCATTACAAATCTCATTATATGTTAAGACATTACGAGACAAAAAAAAGAGGACTCAAATGCCTAGATTTGATCCATTATCAATTTAATGAGGTACACAGTGGGATTTGATAGAGGGATGCCCCATGAGGTATAAGGGGCTTGATAAGATGAATGGATCATAAAAGGAATACCAGTATATGGGGGTTTTGAGTACATGAATTGAGACGTAGGTATGTAGGAATTAGTAGACGAGGAGGGCATGTACCCTGAATATTCAATTGAGGTGATGGGTTATATTTGAGGTAAGGTAGAAGTAGGATGAGCTTGTGGAAAGATCCTCATGGTGACAGGTGGAAGATTTTGGGGAATAGAGACCACTAAATTCTGAAATGGAGTGGACGAAGTCGACAAAACTAGTGGTTATGTAGGAATAGGTACATAAGATAGTAATGATGATATAATGGGGGAAAGGGATATGGGTACTGCATATGTCAATGGGAGAGAAGATGTCAAGGATGTAGAGGTTATGTGAGAAGTATTTTTTTGCAAAACAAGAGTAGGAAATGCTAAAGTAGTTTGGGTAGCCACATTAGCCTTTCCTGATATGGGAGAGAAGATAGAAATGGTGGGTATGGAAGTGGAAATTCCATAAAGAGTATTTCCTGATGAGTCACGCGTAGAAGTAGTAAGGTAATATTGTAAGGCCTTGGTGTTATGATCAAGGAATCTATTGAATTCCTCATCACCTATGGGTATGTTTGAAGGAGAATTAGGATCCATTGGAGATGAAATGGAAGGCGGAGAAGGGATATAAGGAAAAGGTACATGACTTGTGTGGAAATCAAGAGCTCGTGTCTGTTGGTGATTCCAAACTATACAGAAGGATGAAAAAAGGTATTATGGGATTTTTAAAAATGACAGAAACTCATAAACAAATGAACTCGTTGTTTTGATAGAAAATAAAAAACACAGACACTAATACCGATTGTTGAACCAATGATGCTAGGTAGAATAACTGATGTCGGTTACTGAACCAATGACACTAGGTAGAATAACTAATGTTAGTAAGGCATATTAGATCTAAACTTAATAAATTTGAAATTTCTAAGAAATATTTTTAGCAAAAGAAGATGAGAATCAGGCTGTGTATATCAATTCTAATCTAACACACTCATAGTACTAGAATAAACTAATTGTGATGGCCGAGTGTGAAAAAATAAATCAAAGTTATGAAATAAGATCTCACACCTCAAATAATAGAAGAAAAGAAATAAATTCACAAATCCAACAAGTAAAATCTAACAAACACGTTATCCTAGGAAGAATATTTTAGTGTTTTGATGGCTTAAGCCTTAGGACTAACTGTGAATATATAGAAATGAGTGGATTTAAGGTACATAGAATCCAATTATGGATGGTTTTAGGGATGTTTTGGTGGGGGTGTCCTCAATATACCTTTCGGTAAGTGATTTCCGATCTCTGATACGATAATCTGGCTAGAACACTAGTCGAGGCACACTATAAATAGGTGTTCAAATCCTTGATACCTTCTTCCTGGGATTTTGAGGAATGTTTAAGAAACATGTTGTTTGTTTGAATGATATGAAAAAGTGGACTACGTTTAATTACTCAATCATCAACTGATTATGACATCCATTATATTTGATTTCTAATTAGACCATGTGAGCTAAATGTAAGAATACACAGGATGTAATGCACCTATTTTAAACCCAAATCAAAAGATTGAGATTGGATGAAAGCAATAATGAATAGGAATAGAGTATGACTTTTAATAATGTAATCAATAAAGAAGAAAGAATGATTCATTTTAATTTACACCAAATGAAATGTGTCCTTTAGAGGAAATAGAAGAAAAAATGTTACCAAGGAGAGATTTAGTGAAGATTTTAGAAAGGAAACAATCAAAAATTCAATCCTAAATTAATATAAAGAACCCAAAATGATGAGGGTCCCATCGAGCATGCCAAATGTTTCACCATATAGGAGTACCGTATGATAAAATGATTTAAAAAGGTAAGGGTAAGGTACATGAGGAATACCTAGGGGTCGAGAAGAGGTTATGAACCATTTTTAAATACCAAGTTGGTTGTAGAGAACTCCTTTTTATTTGGGAAGGAATACCTGAGAAGCAAAATAAGACAACAAAATAGATTCAATAGCATAGGTTGGTGGATTTCCTAGCATGTGCTATATTTGGGAAGCAAGGTGTTTCCTCAAAGGCCACATGTTAATGTAATTTAATGTTGATAAATATCATGAAAGAGAATTTCCTAATGTAGTTATAAGATATGGGTACCTCACACAAATATAATACTCTAAATATAATTATTGGTGAGAAAATTTGTTGGATGGAAAAACTTGTGGATTTATTGTCAATGCTTTGGGAATCTAAGTCCCTCTACTTAATCAGTGTAGCTACCATGTATGCATGTGTGATAAAATGTGGATTTCTATGGTGGAATTTCGAATGGGGATCCAACAGGGGCACTCCACTGACCCTGTGGCAAAGATAGAAATCTCTTGCTATGGAAGACTTTGTCTGAAGAGCAGGAAAGGGGAGTAAGAAAAGACGTAGGAGAGCTAATGCTGTAAGTAGGAAATCAGATTCCTAAACACACTAGTTATAAGTATCATCACATGAATTTATGAGAAGAAATAACTCTGTAAGCATCATTAAGACCAAATGAAATTTGATGAACAAAAAGTATCAAGAAATCTCTTAGTCAAAGAAAGCTATAAACTCCTTCTTGTATTAATTTCTCAAACAAAGTTGTCCATAGTGGAGAAATGGAGGAAATTAAAAAGGGGGGGAAATGTAAGAAAATGGCTATATCCTTTGTTCTCTCAAAGTAAAATATACTCTTTACTTTTACAAGATCAATCACTAACCCTTTGAAATGGGAATGAAGTTATAATTTATAGAATGAGAGGTGACTTCCCATCTTCCTCATGACCCTCCATATGCCTTATTTATAACTTTAGACTATTCGTATTCCTATCAAATATTTAAGTCCCTTTTATAAAATCAAGGTGACTTAATTTACATTATGTTTCTAAAGTTACTTTTAGGTGACTTAAAGGCATATCAAAAAGTTCAAACCCCAACAAAGAATTAGAACATTTTAAGAGAGAGAAATTTGGGGAGAGGGAAGAGCGAGAAGAGGAGAAGATGTTTCCCCTGATGAAGTCTGATGTTCCTCTTTGATTGAAATCTCTGATGTGATGAAATTATGAATAATCAAACTCGTGGAAAAATCCTTCAAATGGGCTCACAGATGCTTTGGAATGAGTGTTTAAAAACATTGTTAAATGTTGTTTTTGATGACCACAACTTCTAAACCACACAAGATACTCCTACAACTCGAGCCATGGAGTAAGTGTTGGGATACATTGTTGAATTATCTAAGGTGAATCTCGCATTCCGCATGAGAAATTCCTATGATGATCTTACATAATGATGTTGACCTCAATGATCATTTCTTAGTGTCCCAGTGTGCCAAACTTGCCCTTTCATAACAACTTGTTATTTTTAGTAAGTGTAGATTACGAGACCAGATGAAATATTTGATGAATTTTCCTGTGATACTCCCCCTTTGTTCAAAAAATTCTTCATGGAATCTTAAAATGGTGGCTTACCTGAATTAATATAACCCTATGTAGTGAGACATGCTATTTTTAGTAAGCACGCCATGAATGTCAAATTGCGACAAAATGGGTCTTGAAATTCTGGGTTTTATTCTAGGGTTCCAAGCTCTAAATTTTGAGTAATTCATTCATTTGAACAAGTGGGAAAATTATATTTGCATTGGAAGGGGTAGAATAATGACAAAAAACAAAATCCTCCATATCCCTAATGAGTAAGGACTTCATCGTGCAAAAACTAGTTTGAGAGAAACTAGATTTTTTTGAGATCCTTCCCTCTGAATTTCAAATGATTTCACCTACCAGATCTTAGGTAATTTGATAATTTATTCGAAGAGGGAAGAATGATGATAAAAAAAATCCCTCCATATCCATAAAAAAATAGGGACTTCATGGTGTGAAAAATAATTCACGTGAAAATAGATTTTTCAATGATCATTCCCTTCAATTTTTGTGCAATTTCACCCACTAGAACCTTGAGAAGTGGAGAGGTAGCTTACTAATGTTTTCCATTACTATGTCATGGTGGCCATTAATGGAGCTTGAAAATTACAGGTCTGTTTTTTGTCTCCGTTTGTGATGAAATTGATTCCATTGTGATAGGTTTTTGCTTCTTATGGTTCATGAGAAATTTCTTTTCAATTCGATAAACGGTTTGATAGGAAATTCAATTTTTCCTTCGTTAAGCCAGAAATGAGATTTTTTTGCTGTGAATATTCTATGCACCACTAGGTAGGATTAAAAGTTTTTTTTTAATGGCCTTCAAGAGAGAAAAACTTGGTAATAAATGGTTTTTCATTTCACTCACTGGTTTACAAGATATGTTTGAATCTTCATTCTATGGCAATGGGAATTTCCACTGTTATTCTTCTTGGCTCTCCATTTATTTTTCTTATCTCAATGAATTATTATTCTAATACCTATGTGCCATCATGGATTAAATGATATTTTTTTGTGATGGAGCATGTTCAAGCTTTGGAAATGGTGAAGTGAGGTGTTCTGTACAACTTTTCCTCTAGCAGTGAGAAGCAGTAAGAAACAACGAGAAGCAATAAGAAGTAGCCAACAGTTAGAAAAAATTTCAAATTTTTGAGTTGGATTTGGGTACACTTTTTTCCCCTGATTTTTCTGACCTCAGGGATGTGAGGGACATCAATTTCCATAATGAGTGAGATGACGACACGTGGCGGAGATCCGACGACAGGGAATGAGTGCTCCAAAATTAGCTTTAAAGCATCGAGGGGATGGAAACTAGTCATATGGGTGACCAAAACACTCTCCTAGAGGTCTGAGCACATTTTTCCATGTTCGGTGTCCCTCACCTCAAAGGGATGTGAGGGACATCAAATTCCATGGTGGTCCTGGAGTTGACACATGCCCTTGATCCAACGATAGGGAGTTTGAGCTCCAAAAATACACTTGGGGGCTGAAAGTCGGTCATGTGGGTGACCAAAGACTCCCCATAGGGGCCGGTCACATTTTTCAAGGGCTTATGTACCTGACCTCAGGGACTTCGGGGACATAAAATCCCACCATGCTCTTGGTACTGACACCTGGCCTCCCAAAAATTGACTAACTCCTAGACTGTCTCCAAGAGGGTGACTTGGAATGATTATAACTTGAGATCCTGGTTATATTTCTTGGTGAAGTATTATATGATCCTAATTGGAAATGGAATTTTTGATCCAATGGTTTGGGTATCATGTCTTGATTCATCCATTTGATCCTTCAAAAAGTGGTATTTGTATCTAATACTCCACTTGTGCCTAAGAAAAACTTCCTTCAAATATTATGCGCTAAGGTTATGTGAAAAATATTATTTCACCATCATGTAGGTCTTGGAATCCTATTTTCAGAGATGTTTTTTTTTACTTATAAATCCATTCGGAGCTCCCGTAATCATCTTCTAAAGGTCAGCAGCTATTTTGGCATGTGCATTGACTAGGCCTGTGAACCCTACTTCTGGTGAAACTACCCCAACTTCTCCAAGACCTTCTAAAATCTTCCTAAACCATCTCCATGATGTCCCAAGACCTTGGATCACCTTCATATCCACTTAGGATCTTATTCTCTGCTCTGTGAGGTTGCTCTAGCTCTAGGAAGGCCAGTGATAGCCCTTCCCACAATTGCTTGTAGCTTTGCAAATGAACTCCTAAAATCACCTAGGGGGAATGAATGAAATTTCATAAATCACCATGGGGAATGGTATAAAATTATTTTAGATGTCATTTGGAATTACTAGAAAGAGTCAGGGCATCTTGGAGTGGTATACTTGAAAATTTTGGCATAGGGATATAATTATCGTGCTCAGAAATTTTCAATTTCCCTGTTGTACATTTGGATGACAATAATTGGCTCTAGCTTGGGGACATGACATGGACCAAGTGTAGTGAATACATGGAATGAGAACTCCTAGAATATCAACTTACAACATATATGACCAGTGCCTTATCCATTAGGCCCTGCAGAGTCACCTATAACTTACAACAAGAGAGAAAGAGAGAAGAAGGAAACACACATGCACACGAAAAGGAAATGAAACACACACTAGAAAGGGAAACACACGCAAAAGAAAGAGGAAAACACCTAGCAATCACCTATGGTATAAGGCGGAGGCCAACCCACTTTCACTGAAGAAATTTTCATTTCTTAAAATTTACCCCTAAAGAGGAAACACTGAATGATGATGTTCTACAAAGTCATTGATGGGTTCTAGAAATTACCCTCCCCTCCTCAACTACTTATTAGATCCAGTTGCTTTCACAATTGTCTGTGTACTTGGTAGGAGTGATTTCATGTGAGCTTCTTAATGCTCAGGTCCTTTCTTGTAAATTACATTGCCTTCATCCTCTTTGAAATTGATTTCATAGTGCTAGTTGCATTCCATGTTTATCCACATAGATGATTCTTTGTTGAGCATTCTATCGCTGCCCCAAGGGTGATTTTTGTTTAAATTTCTTAAAAATTCTAGATTCTTTTCTTTCCAGAGAGGATGAGATCATCATCAAGTTTAGTGGTCATCCTTTTTACTTCTACAAAGTTCCTTGGTTGGGATCTTCACAGCAAAAATCCTCTTTTTGATGATTGAGCATTGATGAAGAATCTCTTGACATTGTTATGAGACAGTGAATCTTCTTTCGGTATCCTGCGAAGTAACCATTTGAAATGATCCACAAAGTCTCTCATAGTTTCACTTTCTCCTTTCTTCATTTGAGTCAACTGCACTAGGAGGTCCTGACAGTCTTTAGTTGATTTAAATCTCTCTTCAAAGGCATCCTTGATGTCATTTCAACACGTGATAGACAAGGTAGGTAGGAGGTAAAACCATTTTTCTTTTTTTTCTTAAAGGGACTCCATGAAAAGTCTCACAAAAATTTCATGTTGGAAACCAATAATTACACATGATGTCATGAAATATGTGATGTTTTATTTAGGATGTTTTATTTTGTCACCTTTAAACTTTGGCAAGTTCTTGTGGGAACTAATTGGTAGATCGTGGAGAGGTGGTTCAAGAGAAAGCGTGCCTGTATTCCTTTCATATGGAACAATGGGTTGGGTTATTTCTACTTCATATTCCATTTTTGTTTCTCCTTCTACTTCTTTAGCTCTTGCTTCAGAAAATCCTTTTTCAAATTCTAACGCTGAATTTTTTTGCAATGGGAATATGAAAAAACACTTTGGAAGGTGAAAAGACACATGCATAAATCAGCAGTGTATCTTTTAGCAATGAATTTTCATGAATTCCTTTTTTTTATTTTTTCAATATTTAATTTTTTGAATTTTGGGACCTTGCAGTTGTATTTTGGGTACAAATGCTACTAAATTGGCCCCACGGTGGGTGCTAAAAACTGTTGGCAAGAATTTTTTTTGGGGTGGACAAAATTGTGGATTTCTTGCCAACGCTTTGAGAATCTAAGTCCCTCTACTTAACTAGTGTAGCTTCCATGTATGCATGTATGATAAAATGTGGATTTATATGGTGGCCTTTCGACCGGGGATCCAATAG
The DNA here is from genome assembly GCA_019776745.2 of Taxus chinensis. Lineage (NCBI taxonomy): Eukaryota > Viridiplantae > Streptophyta > Pinopsida > Cupressales > Taxaceae > Taxus > Taxus chinensis. Next base: position 472,792,575 of record CM034148.1, on the reverse strand, counting down.
GGGCACTCCACTGACCCTGCAGAAAACCTAGTAATATCTTGCTAGGGAAGACTTTTTTTGAAGAGCGGGAAATGGGATTCAGAAAAGACTAAGGAGAGATAATGTTGCAGGTAGGAAATCAAATTCCTAAACACACTAGTTAGAATTATCATCACATGCATTTATGAGAAGAAACATCTTTGTAAGCATCATCAAGACCAAATGAAATTTAATGAACGCAAAGTATCAAGAAATCTCTTAGTTAAAGAAATCTAGAAACTCCTTATATTAATTTCTCAAACAAAGTTGTACATAGTGGAGAAATGGAGGAAATTGATAAGGGGGGAAATAGAAGAAAATGGCTATCTCTTTTTTTCTCTCAAAGTACAATATACTCTTGAGTTTACAAGATCAATCACCAACCCTTTTAAATGGGGATGTTGTTATAATTTATAGAATGAGAGGTGACTTATCGTCTTCCTCATGACCCTCCATATGCCTTATTTCTAACTTTAGAATATTCGTATTCCTATCAAATATTTAAGTCCCTTTTATAAAATCAAGGTAAATTAATTTACATTATGTTTATAAAGTTACTTTTAGGTGAATTAAAGGCATATCAAAAATTATAAACCCCAATAAATAATTAGAACATTTGAAGAGAGAAAAAGTTGGGGAGAGGGAAGAGCGAGAATAGGAGAATATGTTTTGCTTGATGAAGTCCGATGATCTTCATTTATTGAAATCTCTAATGTGATGAAACTCTGAATCTTCAAAATTGTGGAAAATCCTTCAAATGGGCTCACAGATGCTTTGGAATGAGTGTTTAAAAACATTGTTAAATGGTGTTGCCGATGACCACAACTTCTACCCCACATAAGATACTCCTACAACTCGATCCATGGAGTGGGTGTCAGGATACACTGTTGAATTATTTGAGGTGAATCTTACATTCCCCATGAGAAATTCCTATGATTATCTTGCATGATGATGTTGACCTGAATGATCATTCCTTAATGTACCATTGTGCCAAACTTGCCCTTTTAAAACAACTTGTTATTTTTAGCAAGTACAGATTATGAGCTGAGATGAACTATTTGATGAATTTTCCTTTGATACTCCCTCTTTGTTCACTACCTTCTTCATGGAATATTCAAATAGTGGCTTACCCAAACTAATAGACCCCTATGTAGAGACATGCTATTTTTAGTAAGTGCGCCGTGAATGCCATATTGCGAAAAATCGGGTCTTGAAATTTGGGGTTTTATTCCAGGGTTCCACGCTCCAAATTTTGAGTAATTCCTTCACCCAAACAAGTGGAAAAATGATATTTGCATTGGCAGGGGCCAAATACTGAAAAAAAACATAGCCCTCTATATTCCTAAAAAGTAGGGACTTCATCATGCAAAAACTTGTTTGAGAGAAACTAGATTTTTTGGAGATCCTTCCCTTTGAATTTATGATGATTTCACCTACCAGATCTTTAGGAATTTTATAATTTCTTTGAAGAGATCAAAATTATGATAAATAATGAAATCCTCCATATCCCTAAAAAATATAGACTTTATGGCACGAAAACTAGTTCACATGAAACTAGATTTTTCAACAATCGTTCCCTTCAATTTTCATGTGATTTCACCCACTAGAACCGTGAGAAGTGGAGAGGTAGCTAACTAATGTTTTCCATTACTATGTTTTGGTGGCCATTAATGGATCTTGAAATCTACAGGTCTGGTTTTTTTCTTCGTTTGTGATGAAATCGATTCCATTGTAATAGATTTTTGCTTCTTATGCTTCAGGAGAATTTCTCTTCAATCTAATAAATGGTTTGACCGGAAATTCAATTTTTCCTTTGTTGAGATAGAAATGAGATTTTTTCACTATGAATATTCTATGCACCACCAGGGAGGATTGAAATTGTTTTTTTAATGGCCTTCAAGAGATAAAAACTCAGCAACAAATGGTTCTTCAATCTACACACCAGTTTGCAAGATATGTTTGAATCTTCATTCTATGGCAATGGGGATTTCCATTGTTCTTCTTCTCAGTTCTCCATTTATTTTTCTTATCTCAATGAATTATTCTTCTGAGAATTATGTGCTATCATGTAGTGATGGATATTTTTTTGTGATTGAGTTGGTTCAAGATTTGGCAATGGTGAAGTGATGTGTTCTCTGCAACATTTCCTCTAGCAGTGAGAAGCAACAAGACGCAATGAGAAACAACAAGAAGCAACAAGAACCAATAAACAGTTAGAAAAAATTTCAATTTTTTGAGTTGGAGTTGGGTGAATTTTTTTTCTTGATGTCTTTGACTTCAGGGACATAAGGGACATCAATTTATACAATGTACAAGATGGCAACACGTGGCGGTGATTTGACGATAGGGAATGAGTTCTCCAAAATCAGCTTTAAAGCACCGAGGGGCTGGAAACTGGTCATATGGGTGAAAAAACCACTCTCCTAGAGGTATGTGTGCATTTTTCCATGTTTTTTTCCCCTCATCTCAATGGTACATGAGGGACATCAAATTCCACAGTGGTCCTGGAGCTGATACATGTCCTTAATCTGATGGCAGGGAATTTGAGCTCCAAAAATGCACTTGGGGGCTGAAATTCGATCACGTGGGTGACAAAAATATTCCCCATAGGGGCTAGGTAAATTTTTCAAGGGATTATGTACCTAACCTCAAGGATGTCAGGGACATAAAATCATGCCAGGCTCCTGGTGCTGACACATCTCCTACCAAAAATTGACTAACTCCTAGACTATCTCTAAGAGGGTGACTTAGAATGATGATAACTTGAGCTCATGGTGGATATTATTGGTGAAATTTTATATGATCCTGAATGGAAATGGAAATTTTAATCCAATGGTGGGGTTATCTTGTCATGATTCATCCATTTGATCCCTAATAATGTGTAATTTTTATTTGAGACTTTACTTGTGCCTGAGAAAAACTACCTTTAAATCTTATGCGCCAAGGTGTTGTGAAAAATATTATTTCACTAGCATGTAGGTATTGGAATAATATTTCCATATATGTTTTGTTTTACTTCTAACTCTATCTGGAGATCTCAGAATCACCTTCTGAAGGTCAGCAGATGTTTTGGCTTGTGCACTGACTAGGCCTGTGAACCCTAATTATGGCAAAACTACTCCAACTTCTCCGAGACCTTCCAAAATATTCTTGAACCATATCCATGATGTCATAAGACCTTTGGATCACCTCCAAATCCTCTTATTATCTTATTCTCTTCTCTGTGAGGTTGATCCAGCTCTAGGAAGGCCAGTGATAGCCCTTCCCACAACTACTTGTAGCTTTGCAAATGAACTCCTAAAATCACCTAAGGGGAATGAATGACCTTTCATAATTCACCTAGGGGAGTGGTATAAAATTATTCAGGAGGTAATTTGGACTTAATGAAAATATCCAAGGTGTCTTGGAGTGATAGACTTCAAAATTTTGGCACAAGGGTATAGTTGTGCTTGGAAATTGTAAATTTCCCTGTTACACATTTGCACAACAACAACAGGATCTATCTTGGGGACATGATATGGACTACGTGTAGTGAAGAAATTACATGAGAAATCCCATAATATCAACTTACAACAATTATGACTAGTTCCTTATCCATTACGCCTTGCAGAGTCACGTACAACTTACAAGAAGAGAGAAAGAGAGAAGAAGGAAACACACATGAACACAAAAAGGAAATGACACAAACAACAGAAAGGGAAACACCCCTAGAAATCACCTATGGTATAAGGTGGGGGAAAAACCACTTTGACTGAAGCACTTTTCATTTCTCAAAATTTACCCCTAAAGAGGTAACACCAAATGATGATGTTCTACGCATTTGTTAATGGGTTCCATAAAGTATCCTCCCCTGATCAGCTACTTATTAAAGCTAGGTGCTTTCACAATTCTCTATGTACTTGGTATGAGATAATCCATGTGATATTTTTGATGTTTAGGTCCTTTCTTGGAAATATCATTGCCTTCATCCTCTTTGAAATTGATTTCATAGTGCCAGTTGTATTCCATGTTTATCCACATAGATGATTCATTGTTGAGCACTCTATCGCTGCCCCAGGGCTACTTTTCGTTCAAATTTCTTAAACATTCTAGATTATTTTCTTTCTAGAGAGGATGATATCATCATAAATTTAAATGGCCATCCTTTGTGCTTCTACAAATTTTCTTGGTTGGGATCTTCACAGAAAAAAAATCCTACTTCTGATGATTGAGCATTGATGAAGAATCTCTTGACATTGCTATGAGACAATGAATCTTCTTTCAGTATCCTGTAAAGAAAGTATTCGAAACGAGCCACAAATTCTCTCATAGTTTCACTTTCTCCTTTCTTCATTTGAGTAAACTGTACCATGAGGTCTTGAAAGTCTTCAGTTGATTTAAATATCTCTTCGAAGGCATCTTTGATGTCATTCTAACTCATGATAGACCAGGAAAATAGAAGGTAAAACCATTCTACTAATTTTTCTTGAAGGTACTCCATGAACAATCTCACATCAACATCTTCATGTTCGAAAAAAATAATTACACATGACGTCATGAAAGAAATGATGTGTTCTTCAAGATGTTGTGTTTTGTCACCTTTGAACTTTGGCAAGTTCTTGTAGGAACTAGTTGGTAGATCGTGGAGAGGTGATTCAAGAGAAAGCGGACTTGTATTCCTTCCCCATGGAACAATGGGTTGGGGTCTTTCTAATTCATCTCACATTGTCATCTCTACTTTTGCCTCTTTAGATCTTACTTTGGAAAATCCTTTTTCAAATTCTGACACTGAAAAAAATTGCAATGGGAATATGAAAAGACACTTTGGAAGGTGAAAAGACGTACAGAAATCAGCGATCATATTTTGGGCACAAATGCTACTAAATTGGCCCCACGGTGGGTGCCAAAAACTATTGGCGAGAAAATTTATCGGGTGGAAAAACTTATGGATTTTTTGCCAACACTCTGGGAATCTAAGTCCCTCTACTTAACTGATGCAGTTGTCATATATGAATGCATATGAAAAGGTGGATTACTGTGGTGGCCTTTCGACTGGGGATCCAACAGGGACACTCCATTGACCCTACGGAAAAGCTTGTAGATACCTACAAGAGAGAAATTTTTCTGAAGAGCGGGAAAGGGGAGTGAGAAAATACGTAGGAGAGATAATGCTGTAGGTAGGAAATCATATTCCTACATAGACTAGTTAGAGTATCATCACATGCATTTATGAGAAGAAACAACTTTGTAAGCATCATTAAGACCAAATGAAATTTGATGAACACAAAGTATTAAGAAATTTATTAGTCAAAGAAAGCTACAAAATCCTTCTTCTTGTATTAATTTCTCAAACAAAGCTATACATAGTGGAGAAATGGAGGAAATTGAGAAGGGTGGGAAATGGAAGAAAATGGATATCTTCTTTTTCTCTCAAAGTACAATATACTCTTGAGTTTACAAGATCAATCACCGAACCTTTGAAATGGGAATGGAGGTGTAATTTATAGAATGAAATGTGTCTTATCATCTTCCTCATGACCCTCCATATGCCTTATTTCTAACTTTAGACTATTCGTATTCCTATCAAATATTTAAGTCCCTTTTATAAAATCAAGGTGAATTAATTTACATTATGTTTCTAAAGTCACTTTTAGGTGACTTAAAGGCATATCAAAAAGTGAAAATCCCAATGAAGAATTAGAACATTTGAAGATAGATAAAGTTGGGGAGAGGGAAGAGCGAGAAGAGGAGAAGATGTTCCTCTTTGATTGAAATATCTGATGTGATGAAATTATGAATAATCAAACTCATGGAAAAATCCTTCAAATGGGCTCACAGATGCTTTGGAATGAGTGTTTAAAAACATTGTTAAATGGTGTTTCCGATGACCACAACTTCTAACCTACACAAGATACTCCTATAACTCGAGCCATGGAGTGAGTTTCAAGAGAAACTATTGAATTCTCTGAGGTGAATCTCACATTCCCCATGATAAATTCCTATGATTATCTTTCATGATGATGTTGACATGAATGATCATTCCTTAATGTTCCATTGTCCAAACTTTCCCTTTTAGAACAACCTGTTATTTTTAGTAAGTGTAGATTGTGAACTGAGATGAACTATTTGATGAATTTTACTCTTATACTCCCTTTGTGTTCACCACCTTATTCATTGCATATTCAAATGGTGTATTACCCAAAGTAATAGACCCCTTTGTAAGGATATATTATATTTTTAGTAAGTGTGCCACGAATGTCAAATTGTGACAAAATGGATCTTGAAATTTTGGGTTTTATTCCAGGGTTCCACACTTCAAATTTTGAGTAATTCCTTCATCTGAATAAATGGTAAAATTATATTTGCATCGTTAGGGGCAGAATAATTACAAAAATCATAGCCCTCCATATCCCTAACAAGTAGGTACTTCATCGTGTAAAAACTAGTTTGAGAGAAACTATATTTTTAGGAGATCCTTCCCTCTAAATTTTAGATAGTTTTTCCTACCGGATCTTCAGTAATTTGATAATTTCTTTGAAGAAGGAATAATTATGATAAATACCACAGCCCTATATATCCCTAAAAAATAGGGACTTCATGGCGTGAAAAATAGTTCACGTAAAAGTATATTTTTCAACAATCGTTCCCTCCACTTGTTGCGCAATTTTTCCCACTAGAACCTTGAGAAGTGGAGAGGTAGCTCACTGATTTTTTCCATTACTATGTCATGATGTCAATTAATGGAGCTTTAAAATTTCAGGTCTGATTTTTGTCTCCGTTCACAATGAAATCGATTCCAATGCGATATTTTTCTTCTTCTTATGATTTAGGAGAAATTTCTCTTGAATCTAAGAAATGGTTTGACAAAAAATCCAATTTTTCCTTCGTTGAGCCAGAAATGAGATTTCTTCACTGTGAATATTCTATGCACCACTAGGGAGGATTGAAATTTTGATTTTAATTTCCTTCAAGAGAGAAAATTTCATCAACAAATGGTTCATCAATCCGTGCACCTGTTTACAAGATATGTTCAAATCTTCATTTTATGGCAATGGGGATTTCCACTATTCTTCTTATCGGTTCTACATTTATTTTTCTTATATAAATTAATTATTCTTCTAAGACCTGTGTTCCATCTTTGATTGAAGGATAATTTTATGTGATAGATTTGGTTTAAGATTTGGTAATGGTGAAGTGAGGTGTTCTCAACAACTTTTCCTCTAGCAGTGAGAAGAAACCAACAGTTAGAAAAAATTTCAATTTTTTGAGTTAGAGTTGGGTGCACTTTTTTTCCCTGATGTTCCTAACCTCAAGTCATGAGGGAAATTAATTTCCATAATGAGAAAGACAACAACACATGGTGGTGATCCAACTACAAGGAATGAGTGCTCCAAAATTAGTTTTAAAGCATCGAGGGGTTGGAAATTGGTCATATGGTGACCAAAACACTCTCCTAGAGGTCTAGGAGCATTTTTCCATGTTTTGTGTCCCTCACCTAAAAGGTACATTAGCGACATCAAATTCCATGGTGGTCCTAGAGTTGACACCTGTCCTTGATCTGACAACAAGAAGTTTGAGCTCCAAAAATGCACTTGGGAGCTAAAATTCGGTCACGTGGGTGACCAAAAGAATCCCCATAAGGGCTGTGTGAAATTTTCAAGGACTGATGTACTTGACCTCAGGGACATCGGAGACTTAAAATCCCACCAGGTGTGTTGTGATGACATGTGTCCTCCTAAAAATTGATGAACTCCTAGACTGTCTCCAATAAGGTGACTTGGAATGATGATAACTTAAGCTCCCGGTGGAATTTCTTGGTGAATTGTTATATGATCCTGACTAGAAATGTCATTTTGAATCCAATGGTTGGGATATCATCTTGTAATTCATCAATTTTATCCTTTAAAAAGGGTAATTTTGATATGATATTCCACTTGTGCCTGAGAAAAATTACCTTTAAATCCTATGTACCAAGTTGTTTTGAAAAATATGATTTCATCATAATATAAGTCTTGAAATACTATTCCCAAAGATTTTTTATTTTACTTATAATTCTATCTGGAGCTCATGGAATCACCTTCCGAAGGTCATTGGTTGTTTTGACCTGTGCACTGACTAGGCCTATGAACCCTAATTCTGGTGAAACTACCCCAACTTCTCCAAGACCTTCCAAAATATTCCTAAAACATCTCCACGATGTACCAAGACCTTTGGATCACCTCCACTTCCACTCAGGATCTTATACTCTACTCCGTGAGGTTTCTCCATCTCTAGGAAGGCCAGTGATAGCCCTTCCCACAACTCCATGTAGCTTTGCAAATGAACTCCTAAAATTACTTAGGGGGAATGAATGGAATTCCGTAGATCACCTAGGGGAATGGTATAAAATTATTCAGGAGGTAATTTGGACTTTTTGGAAAGAGCCGGGGCATTCTAGAGTGATAAACTTGAAAAAATTTGTACATGGGTATAATTATCATGCTCAAAAAATTTCAATTTCCCTGTTGCACTTTTCCACGACAACACTAATCTAAATAATGATTATAAGATCAAATATAGAAAGGGTGGTAGATTGATATGGTATGTAGATGTGGGAAAGGGTATTATGGAGGTCTGGGTGAGTTTTTTGGAGGTTTTTAGAGGTTTTGGGTGAGGAAATAAGATTTCTAGCCTAAGGGAAGATGTCAGACATAAAGGCAGATGTCAGTCAGGGAACCAACACCAATAACTAGTTATAGCCTAGATTGGTTGGCTAATCAATAATGGTAGGGGAATTTGGGTGCCAAAGGTAAAAAATGGGTTGGTTTGGAATCTCTGTGATTACACAAAGTGTTAGGAAGGATTAGGTAGGGTGTTAGGATTTAGGGGAAGGCTCGTCAGGGGTGAAATAGTCTATTAGAAAGGTAGGGAGGTTCAGATTGGCATGGTTTTGGGTAGAGGGGCTACAAAATGTATTCAGAGGAGGAAGGATGTGATTGCAAGCCAATAAAAATATTCAAAACCAAAGTTAATGAAACCAATAACCTGGTTAACAATACCTATATGAGATTAACAAGTGATGGTAGTTTATGGGTGCTCGGATGAGAAATGGGTCCTGATCCAATGTCACAATAAAAGATACTGAGTGCTTCCCTGTGTGAATGATCTGAGGCTATGGAGCAAGATTTCAGTTGTTAGTGGAGAACTTGAATTCTCTGGTGTTGTGTTTGATCGTTAGATGATCAATTGAATGCCAAAGATGTAAGATCAAATAATACCAACCAAAGGAAGAACTAGACCTAGAAAAAGAGTTGAAAATTATAATTTAAATCAATCGATGGTGGTTCCTTGATTGATGGCAGTTGAGGAATAACAAACTTTAGTTAGGGAGAAATAGTCTTATTTGCTAGAAATAAACTTTTTTTCCCTTTTTGGCATGAGTCAAGAAAATATTATGGGCTAGGAGTCTTGATTATTTTTAAATCACATGTGAAATTGGTGGGAGAGGTAGTTGGAAATTAATATTAGGTTTAGAAGAAGTTTCAATTCGTTAAGGGGAGTGATGACTTAGTCTTAGTTATTAAATGGGCTTGGAATGGGTCTAAGGTGAGGTAATAATTAATCTAATATAGGTAATTATATTAATAAAATAATATGTGAATGGTATGGGGGTATGTAATAAAAGGGTACCTAAAAGGTGTCGTCCCAATTTTGGGTGTCTACATTATGATTGATCTAAAACTGAATTTTAATTCCTTTTAATCCATTGTTTGATCAAAGGCTTTCAAAATTCATAATATAATTTTACCTGATTTCATTGATTTTCTCCAAATTACCAATTACTGATTAACTATTACATCCACATTCAAATTATGAATTTAATTACTACAAATAATCATATACTAAAAAATAAAATCAGAAATTTGACATATAGGGCTGTTTACGGGGTTCGTTTTAGAATTGATCCATTAATTTTGGATTTGCAAATACAATTAAATTATACAAATCAAATAAATAACCTTCCAAAAGCCTCTAAAGAACTCGTGAGCTTTGAAATAATTATAAACTTTCTCTCTGTGTTTGTTTTAATATTCACAGTATATTTTCCTTCAGTTCTCTGATAAAAGATACACAAAAAGCTTCCCAAAATCGGTTTAAGAACTACAAATTAGATAAGACCTTATATCAATTCCCAATGGTCAGTTGGTTGGTGAGGTTGCCTTAAGTTTTGGTACGAGGTGACATGTTAAAATCCCCTCCTCCTCTGCACATGGGATTCTTTTTGTTTTTTATTTTGGGAAAAAGTCTCACATTCATGGGATAAAGTTTGTTTAAGGCCTTTTAATAGGCTCTTTCCACCCTATTTCCTTGTGGTTATGGTCACACTTACCATTTATTTTTCTTCCATGGTGGTTTAATGGTGGGTTTGTTTGACCACATAGGTGTCTGCTACATTGTTCCTTGAGTTTGTTGTGGCATGTTTATCCACCCAAGATATATGTGATCCACCCAACATTGGTAAGTCTGGTCTAAGTGGGATGTCAACGAGTTATCCCGAGTATATTTGTGAGTAATGTGGGATGGTGTGGCATAATTAAATTGCCCTACAATTTTATTCCCACATGCATCTTGAAATGACAATACAAGGCATATATATATATATATATATATATATATATAATTGTGGAAAATCAAATACGAATAAAAATACAGCAAAGACACCCTTATAAAAAAAGTGTCAATCCTGGCTGAGGGCCCCCATCCAACAAATAGTGGGGCCCACCTGTCTAATAATGAGTGATGAAGACCAGCATTCAAAACAATATTTTTACTTTTTTCCCATTTTTTACTTCTACCACGTGCCCCAAATTGGCTAGTTGACCAAGTTTGACCCAATTTTGACCTTTTTGAATTGCGATAACTTTTGCATACGAGATCCATTTTTCAAGTTCTTGACATCATCAGAAAGATATCAAGATTATCTATCATTAGGTCATGGTTTAGGGAGGTTTAGGGAACATATGAACTTCACAATTTCCTTTGGATCACTCCTCCCAACTAAGAAGGATTCTTATCTGCAAAAAGTTGTTTTCCACCCACAAATGTTGCTAAACCATCATGCATTTCACAAACACATACATGATCTAGATATAGCATTATGGGTTAAATTAATAAAAAAATTGAGTAGCTAGTCACAAAAAATAGATCTGTCAAAATAGACAATTATAAGCCACAAAAGGAAATTGTCCATTGATACTTTGCGACCCTATCAACTTCTACAAATAATTGTGAACTGTCAAATCCTAGAAATTTAACTTCCATCACAAATAATAGGTCAGATATAACACCCATTCAATAATAGAAAGAAAGTTTCCAACCGATACTCTTTGATAAGGATAATCACAAAAAATACAATTCCACCAAAATAGATCAATGTAAAAATACAACTACATGCAAAAAATAGCTAGTGTCCACTGTCCCTATGAAATTATCAACACTACAAATATCATGATCTAGAATGTTTAGAGCACACATGCCAAAAATGGCTAGAGTCAAAATTGAATCACATGAACCTGCAAATGTAATATCTATCCAAACAACTAAAATATAAAAAGGATATAATCAAACTATATGCATACCCATAATTGTGAATGTTATCTACTTTAGAAAATTCTCAGGAAACATTTGCAAACCAGTTTGTTAGTGCAATAAATGTAGACTCTAATTTTAACCATATATGATAGTTACAATAAAATCCCAATGTATGGATCTTAAATTATGTGCAATTATCATATATGGATACAATATGATTATATATTAATTACAATATTAAAGTTGTGTCCAAATTTGCACAATGACATTCAACAATAGATACTAAAATGCAAATTTCCAAAAATAGACATTATAACCTTTCCCACTGAATCTGCATATTTTTTTGCTAAAAATAGAAATGGATTTTTTCATCTTAAGAAATTATAATTATAATTTGAGTATGATTAACATGTCCCTCATATCTTCCCTACAGATGACCCCATTTTTTCAATTTCAAAGAAAATTAAAATATGGGAATTTTTTTCCTTTAAACATTCATCAGAATCCCACAAAATAATGTGAAAAGAATGCATGTTATTCATCATTTACAGATATGCAAATATAAATATATCCAGATCAAATGAGTTTTCAATTTCCATATCAAAGTAAAATTGAAACATCTATGGATTATTTATGGATAGATCGAAGGTTCATTCATTCTTAGCTGGTGGATTAATGTAGTCATATTTATCTACCCTCAATATAACTTTCTAACCCCAAACACGCAGACCTATTGCCCAGTGGTCACTAGACACTATCTCTAGGAATGCACGGGAATCTAGCCCCTCCTTTATGTGAGAATTATGAGAAGGTTTTTCCATTAATGGAGGATGATTTACAGAATGAGAAATACATTCATTTTAGTTAATAAGGTAAAAAGAGAATCTAGTAAATCCACATTAATGCATTACAAAAACAAAGTAATAAACATGCTAAATCAGATATAAAACATGATATCTATTTAACACAAGGGTTTACACCATTAAGAATGATATAAAGAACAAAACCTTATATACATATTCATTTAGAACAGTTCTGGTAGCCATGTTACAATTAAAAGAGGTCATCTTAGACCATACATGTTAAATGAAAAAGACTTAATCCCTACAGATCTTACCTGATGATAGATCCTAGCTATACCCTCCCATTTCAAACCTTGTTATAGATCCTAGTGCCATACAGATTCCTATCACGTCATTAAGAACCCTTAGCACTAATTTCTCTAAACCCTAGCACTACTGCAACCCTCTACTACTCAACACGTGTGTCTGTTCTTCTTTTATCTTCTCTCTATCTCAGTGTGTTTTCCTTGCTTCCAATCATCTCTTTTTATAGGATAAACACCCATCACCATACCTTCTCTCATGAACAGATCACATTCCAAGTGTTAATGTAATCCTCTAATGGAAAATTATTATCCGTTTGCAATCCCTCCACTCTCCGCAATGATGTATCCTAGGAATATTCCCTGTATGGAATATTGTTTTCTTGACCTCCAAGGTTCCATTCTAACACCTTATCCACTAAGCACACATATTTGGGTCATGTTTTTCATCAAGTACCTCTAGAATGCTTAATATGGCTAAGTCCTTTGAACCCAATGCTCTACTTATGTGCACACCCTGGTTTCTCCTAAACCCTTCTTAAACCTCTTTTTCCTACGTGCTTCTCCCTACACACCCTTCTCCGTACTGGTCATGTGTGCACGCATGACCTTTGGTACTTAGCCAATATTCTAAGAACTTTGTAAAGGGAACAGTAAAAGAACTGGTGGAAAACTTAAGGCAAGAGGGTGAATCTGAACCCTGGTACATTTACAATACTAAGAAAATCATAAAGGGGGTCAGAAGAGATAGCCTACCCAAACCCTTTGACAGAGTAACATTCTGGGTAGTAAAGTACCTAACATGCAATGGCTAGTATGGGACTATTGGAAGGGAGGTCCTTAAAATGCTGATATATCTTAGGTATTAGGCAATAAAATAGGAGTATATAGTAAACCTTCATGGTTTCCTCTTTGATTCCATCCAAAAAATGGATCAAATATATTATTGGGGTGTAGGGACAATTAGGCACCATGGATTATTCCATTTGGTCTGTCAGCATCATTTTCTCTCTAAGAAAAATGGAGAAGAAGCATGGGAAAAATTCCTCACTAAGTTCAGACAAACCCCTGATATTATCAGAAGGGAAATACCAACACATTTCTCTCCTAAAAGTAACTTATAAATTAATCCCCCTGATGAGAAAAAGAAGGAAATAAGTGGGGTTAAAGTACCAAAGAGGATGAGGTCCAAAAGGATGATCAAAGCTACAAAATATACCGTTTATTTAAAAGAAAATCCTTCCTCTGTAACAATACTAGAAGAACTAATACTTGTCTCTGAAAGTGATAGTTCATTCAAGTTGGACCGTGAAGTAAAATAAGAATAAGTTTAAGGAGAAAGCTCACTTTAGAAAATTTTGAAGCTCCTAAAAGGAAAATAATTCATAAGAAGTCTAAGGAAACTCTAGTGGATATTAAATTACAAGAGGGTTTAGAGAAATAAGTTGTTGATATTCTAGGAAGCATGATAATGTCTCTTCCTCTACCAATTCAAACTGAGGAGTTGGAGAAAAAAGACTAAAGATTGGAACAACAAGATTTTCAGGAGATGGGTGACTTAGCAATACTGTCACATGAGGAAGAAGAATTGGAATCTTGGAAACTAAAAGGGAAATCCCCTTTAGTGTAAGAACAATGCTTGTTCCCTAAGGAACTCCCAGAAAAAGAAGAAAAACAACAATTTAGGCAGGCTATGTTCTTGTCTAGAGCATAACTTATCATTATGGAGAAAGATGAGAAATTAAAATTCCATAAACACAAACTGGAGCATAGAGAAATGATCATCAAACAACTGAAAACTCATCTCACAAATAATAATGAATAATTGGCATTAGTAAATTAGCAAATGGTGGAAAAAGAAAAAGAACCGCAATTGGCTAGTGAACAGAGTGCTATGACAAAATATCTTCAGTGGATCAAATTGTACAAATAGAGATAAATTACTAACCACTTAAGTAGTTATGGGTTGATACCTACAAAAATCTTAATGATATTAAAATATCAAATCAGGAAGTAAGAAGCAAGATGGAAGAGGAGAAGAAGGAAATGAAAGAGTGGGAAGAAAATTTCTATAAAATGGAGGAAGAAAAATTTAAAGGTTTGGAAAAGATACAGATGGTCTGTATAATGAGTGAAAGATTACTCACATCTAGAAGACCTTATCCTCCATACAATGTCTTTCTAGAAGAGCAAGTTATCCATTGGAAACTATCAAATATTTCATGTGGCCTTCCACATGAAGTGAAGGATGAAGCATAATTCATGACAGAATATTCCTCAACCAGTGCAGAGCAGAAATTTTTTATTTGTGAATTTTATTTCTACAAATTTATGCTAGAAAAGAATACAAGCTTCATGATAATCTATATGTGGGGGAAATCTAACTTAATGCATTTTTTCTGTAATCCAAAATCAGATATCTTGGAAAGAGAGGGATACTAAAAACTTATTAAAGGCTTGTTCATCTAGCCTCTACATGATAACTCATTATGGAAAACAATATGCCTTTGATATACATTTTAGGTCCCATGCCTTTGACAGCCGATTTAAGGCACATTATATTGTCATCCTGCAAAAACATATTGACGCAATTCACCTCTAATGAAGAGAAACAATTTGAGGACATTTATGATGGATGCTTAAAGTGATGGGAATTCGTTATAGTAGCATTAAGAAGAAGAGAAGTGATATCTCCCATAAATTAAATATGGAGTCTGGAAAGGGCCATAACTTTGTGTACACTCATTCCTCAAGTTGGTGAAAAATACAGGGGCATTTGGATGGGTATGAGAACAAGGCCTCCTCTCCTTCTTACACCCATATATCCATGGTAGGATAGAGAACCTCAGGATCCCACTCACTTTGAGGATTGGTAGAAAAATCTAGAGGAAGGATAAGGATACACCACTTCTGAATAGAAGCACTCAGAAATTTAGTTTAAACCATTTGACCTTAGCAGTCAGTTGGACTGTAGAATTCACAATACCAGTTTTTAAGAATAGAGTTTTTAAGAGGACTTACAAAAAAGTAAGTGTGGGGGAGATGATAAGGCCAAAATATGTCTCATCAATGTACAATGAATGATCTCATTTTTATCTCCTTTCAATCAAGTTTCACTGCATTTTTTGGATTTTGTTTGATCTACTATAAGTTAGGATGTAATTTTTCATCTTTTTTTTGAATTAGTTCTAACATATAAAAACTATAATTCCTAAAAAAATGTGTGGAAATTCAATTTTTGGAATAAAACAGGTCATATTTGGTCAGATAAGACAAGTATGAAGCATCCAACACCTTTTTGAGGAAATTTGCTTCAATGTGGCTTAGCTCTGGAACTCCATCACTTATCTCCAAAACTCTATCACTTAGCTTTAGAACCTTCAGACTTAGTTCCGAAACTCTAGCACTTAGCTCTGAAACTTTTACAGTTAGTTTTGGAAGGATTCCCTTTTGTTCTAGAACTTCTCCAAAGTTCAAGAATCAATGGGAATATTTTAATTCTATCAAAATCCAGTTATGAAGAAATTAATGGGCCCTCCTATCAAGAACAGATCAACAAATTTCTGGTTCTTCACACTCCAGATATACTTATGTAAGACCAACAATTATATGTCCAGCTAGTTTTCTAAATTTCATATCTACTTTGATCACTATTTTGTTTCACTAGAACCTATAGGTGGATAGACAAATCTTCAACACTCATGATTGTAGATGCATCTTCATATGGAGAAATATATATAAATACCTAAACATAGATATAGAATATATAGATATACAGACATATACACAGTTAAGTTTTGTAACACATAACAATTCAATAATAAGATATCCATTTCATTTTCATAGTATCACACTTTTTCAATTCCTAATTCAAGGTGGACCAAGGGCCCACTCCTCTAAGAAACATGATCCTTTATTTTATTAGTATTTATATCTTCAAGTAATTTGTGTAAATATGTTAATTATAATTTCTGTAAGTACTTTTGATTATTAAATTAAAATATTTTATATAATTTATTTGTCATCCCTGCAGGTGTTTTAGTGTATGTTTCTATTCCCTCAAAAAAATTTAAACAATCTTTCTAAAGTGTTTTTATTTCCAACAGTGTGTTTCATTATGCAAAGTATATCTATTTCCAATAATTTGTTTCATTCTGCAAAGTGTGTTTATTTTCAGCAGTACGTTCAATTATGAAAGATTTATTATTTCATAAATGTGTGGTTATTTCAGAAAATTTCTTATATTTTAGATTTAATAAGGCTTTGGCTAGGAAATCTTAAAGACACTTTAAAACCCCCCAGAAAATAAAAATAATAAATATCTATAATCAATTGCTAGTTCACTAAGATTCTTCTTGTTGCATATAGCTTTAGACACACCCCTACTTTGAATATGACATCAACCATAAGTTGATTAAATGAAGGGAATAATGACACCCATCATTTTTGGTTCCATTTTTGGGGACCCACTAGTTATAATTGTCTAATTAGGTGTCAACAAGGAAAAACAATCATACATCTAGTAATTGAAAAATATTCCCTATGTTATCATAAAATTTATGAGTAGACTAAGAGACTCAAAGGGTATATTTCTCTTTAAAATATCTCAACAAGTTATATCAGCATCCTCTAGCTCAAATAAGGAAGTTGAGAAGGAATTAGAAGCATCATTGTCCCCTATTAGACAAGAAGCAGAACTTTCACCTTTGTAATTTTTGGATCAATCACAAGAAGGAAGTGGAAATTTTAGGAGAAGGATTATATCCCAAGACCCACTTAGAGAAAATTTTAATTCTCAATTGATCAATAAATATCCTACTCTTGACTTCTCACCTTCTCCAAAGTAGATCACATACCATATTGATTGGGAAAATAATCTAGAAGATACTGCAGATATGGCACAAGAAGCTGAAAGAGAACCTGATAGGACCTTTACTTATCCAATTCAGTTGGAGGATGATGATACACCTATGAATAATATTTCACCTACACACTTGCCCCCATTTATAGGGATGTCATCTAAGTACCCTGACCAATTTTTGTTTGAATTTAAAGTATTGTGTCAGACCTATGACTACAAAATAGAAAATCAAAAACTCAAGTTGTTCCCATCTACTTTGAAAGATGAAACAATGAGGTGGTTTATGGGATTAACATCCAATTCCATTACCACTTTAGGGAAAATGGAAAATTCCTTCCTAGACAAATATCAGGACTACTATAGAGGGAGAAACAGGAAGGAAGAATTTTTTAGGATCAAATAGGAAGAGGATGAAAATATGGAAGGTTATTTAGATATATTCCTCTTTGTAAGTAAAAGGTGTGGATTTGTACTTCAAGAAGAGCTAAGCAAAACCATTTTTCTTAAAGGTCTGGATGATGAATCTAGGGAATACCTTAACTTAATAAGAGGTGGAAACATCGATCAATTGAGAATGAATGATATTAAAGACATTTATAGAAGTTATTCAAGAACTAGGGGTGGACCTAGGAAAGGAAAAACTGTGAAAGGTATAAATCTAGACATGAAAAAACTTATGGATGAACTAGAAAACTTTAAAATATATATCCTAATTCAATTAAATTCCACCATGGATGGATTTCAAGCCAAAGATAATGTTAATACTGAACCATTAGCTATGTACTATCCTTGATGTAGAAATAAGCATGCAAAAAGAGATTTTCCTCTAGATAAAGTAGAAATATGTCTTATTTATAAATCTAGGGAACATGAAGTTAATGTTTGTTCTCTTCTTCCATTCATAAAAAATAATCTTAAACAAACCAGCACTTCATCTACAGCAGAAGTAAAATTTTTCCAGAGACAACCTATTCAGGGGAAGTTTATACCAAGATTTGTTCCTAATCCCTGGATGATGCCATGGGTGGCTCAGACAGTACAAAAACATTGGGGACAACCACCTTGGAACCCTCAACCAACATAGAAGCCCCAAGATTGGCTAGGAAAATCTTGGTATGCTCATGAAAACTAATAATCATGGTCTTGTCAAGGTAACCCTTATAATTGGTCACAACCTAGGTGGAACCCTAATAACTACACTCAAGGGAAAACATATCCCAACCATCATCAAAAATCCATAATGGGTTCTCCAGCACAAGTCTCAAAAACTTAAAACTTGGTTCAAACACAAATACCAGCACACCCAGTGGCTAATCCCAAAAAAACAACCATTGGTTATTCAAATTAATGGATTCAAGGAAATTTCTCTTAAAACATAAGACTGATTTCACTAATGGATTCAAACCTAGAATTAAGTTGTTATCACATGTCCTATTTGAGTTTTTAAGGATCAACTTAATGATTATGTTATCCTTATCTATGTTAAACTATGAAGATATCTGAATTCATAATAAGATAAGAGCAAAAACATAGAATTATTTTGGTAAAACCATCACGAGAGTGGAAATTCACAAGATGCATTTCAAAAATTGAGGAATTGCATAAGGAAAGCTATGAAAATAAAATAAAAATCTTATGAACTAAAAAACTTGGGAAGACTTGGAGGAACTAAAATTGTATTTTACTTATCTATTTCAATGATGAAAAAATTTTAAATTATTATTTTTTATGATATATTAAATATTATTTCATAATATGATTGAATTTAATGACAATTTTTTGTCATATTGTTGACTAAAATGGTGAATTTTTCTGTACTGCTGACTATTTTACCTTATTTTTTGTCATAAGGATCTTGCAGCTAGGATTTATGACTAATAATTGAGTGAAAAAATATAGAAAACTTATAAATTATGTGAAATTAGGAGTTTATTTTTCCTCGAGAAGTAATTTTTGAATTTTTTTGACTATGTTGAGTTATTAAATTTTATGATGATTAATTAGAATCGTCAGGATGATGATTCTTTAAGGAGGGAATTATGTCACATCTCATAATAATGTCTATTTTACTAACTTTACATCATCGTCATTTTTCTATACTTGACATGGATGTTGCACACCTACTTTATTTCATAAATGTTAATTTCATAATCATATGATTAAATTAACCCATTTCTTTACTTTGTGTTACTTCGGTGTTCTAAAATAATTTGAATAACTTCCTTGTCATTATAGGTCATTAACTTTAAGGCATTATAATAGTCTTCTTTTGTTCTCAGAAAGGGTTATAAAATGATGACAAGATAAAGGTTACATGTTTTTTATATTTCTTTGCAATGTTTATAATTATAAATAGATATTGTTTCCATACTAATTTTATCTCAATATGAAGTATAATTATCACAAACCGTAATTAGTATCGATGGCAATGAGTAGGTAAAATAACGAATAATTGTCAAAGTTTATTTTAATGGACATTGACCATCATTGCAATTGTAAGTTGATGGTTGTATATTGTTGTAACTTCCTCTTTGATGATTTTCATAATGATAGAGAAGAACTGTATTATGATACTCTTGTTGGTCATGGACCATGGAAAAATGATTTAGTAAAATATTTTAAATAAATGGTCATAGACTTTAGTGATTTGGTAAAGGTTATGTGGAGTGTTTTGGGTTTAAACCAAGATAGCATATTGTTCTGTTGATGGTATTCAATCATAGAAAATGGGGGAAAAGGTAATTGTTTTCTTCGTATAGTTGAGACCCTAAGGTATATATATAATGTTTTTTGAAAGGTATTTGACCATATCTTTTAACATTGTGAATATTAATATTCAGTCATTGATCGACCATACCATGCAAGGTTTGATGTTTATTTAAAATGGTTTAAAATGATATTAAACCATAAGTAAGTGGCATTAAAACTAATAAGGCCTATGGTCCCCGACCATATCCATATGGAAATTTAATTATTTTTGAGTTTAATGGGGTCATCAACCACCATACAACTTTGAATAGGTTTATAATGTATTGTTTATTTAAACACTATCTTTGACCACCCATTCCACAACCATACAAGAAAGGAGTGAAAAGAAGGTGGAAAATTATTCGAAGCCAAAAGGTCGCATTGCAAAAATTAATGGAAATTAACATTTAGGATGTCGGTGGAAGTTTTTTAGAACAATGAGCTTCATTGTGGAGGTAAGGCATACAAATTGATTCTTGTTTATTTTTATTTTATCATTTCTTCTGGAGAGCTCTTCCTCCTTTGAGTTGTGCATGTTGAAGTAATTGATAAGGTTTTGTACATGATCTTTTATTATTTTCTATAAAAACAAAGGCTAATATTTTTTTATTCATGGCATTAATTTGTATAAATCTGGAAGGAATTTAAGGGTATGTATGGTTTGATTTCTCAGAGATTTTTGAAGGAAACTACGTTTGGGTTTTGGAACTGACTCAACTTTAGAGGAAAGAGAAATCAAGGAAACCTTTTTGAAATATCAAATTAATCAAAAGCATAAATTATCATAAATTTTATCTATTGATTCATTATGAGATATAGAATATATATTTGTTTCTTCTTCTCTGCTTGAAAATATGGAAAACATGTGTGAAAAATTGAGTTTTAGAGACCAAACTTAGATTGGAACATCTGGGTTCTTTTTTCTTAAATCGAACTAGGCATATGTATTTGGGTATATTGTGATTTATTTTTTAATACTACCAGTCCATTATGGGTGTTCATGAGATTATTTACTATATATGTGTTTGAAAAAATCAACTATGACCCAGCTAATATTAGGATAATGGGTATCTATTTCTCTCTTGTTTAAAAAAAAATCTAAATTGTAGATAATTTATTACTCTTGTTTGGTTTGGGATTGGTTCTTTTACATGTGTATGGGTAAAAATCCAACCTCCATGATCTCATAAAACTTTTTTGGTTATGGGTTAGTGGATATGTGTATACTACTCCGTTGTCTATGCATTATTTTAGTCATGGAGTCTTATGACATGCACTAAGGTACCTTGGTTGACTGAGTCGAATTGTTTTATTTCCTTTATGGGTAATCTGGGTATATTAATAAACATACTTGAAATATGTGTTTTTAATGTCTTGCATTTGTTTAAGTGATTTGATAATCTTTATAATGATTCTTAATCTCGCCAGGCAAAGTAAATGTTATCCAAATAACTCTCCCAATTATTTAGGTAACTTATATACACCTTATGGATATGAATTCTCCATTGCAAGGTTGTGCGTGCTCAAGTTCATTTGGCACATACCCTTGGTTTCATTTCCTCACACCCCCCTTATTTTCCCCATGCACTTTGCGCACTTTCCCTTCTTCCCTTCTCCTTTTCCTCTTTGTTCCATCTTACCCTTCTGAGCCTTCCTTTTGCCTCCTTCCCGTGCCTCCTTCTTTCGTGCACATTATCTTTGTGCCCTCCTTCACAGTCATTCATGTCACGTCATTATCTAACACACTTGAGTGTGCCACATGTAACTAGTCAAAGTGCATCGACAGGGAACCAAATCCTGAAAAATAATTGATGAATAAAATGAGGAAAAAATGATAAATCAAATGAACACTTGGCCAATTTATTCATTAAATCCAATCGTGACATGTGTCTTGCATGCCTAGAAAAATCTGACATCTTCTGCCATCCATATCTTTTAATACATAGATCTAATCGGTGTGTGCCTAATCTCAATCAATAGCTGTTGACATGGGATACAGTGCTAAACATTCAAATCTAAATTCTAGGTGGACTTGATAGGTAATAAATGAGAAAGCATCTTTCTGGCCATTAATGGGAAGATTTGATTGCTTCAACCACCCGATTTGATATGATCCAACCTCCCTTCTCCAACATCTCAAACAGACTTGGGGAAATGTATTTGATAGATTCTCAGGTGGATTTGTAGGCATTAAATGCTTCTTATTGGTGGTTGTATTTAAAGTTTGGGTTTTCCCTCCCTCTTCTCTTATTCTTCAATGGATTCATCTATAGATGTAAGAGTTTGGCTCATTATTAACGTTGGACATTTTGGATCCTTATGCATTTGGATAAGGACTTCATATTTTTTGTATTTTTGAGTTGTAGACCTCTAGATCTGGCTCTTGCATGTGGATATCATCCCTTTTTGCCATTGTAAGAAATTTGTGCATTTCTAGAAGTAATAGAAGCATTTTTTTATGAATATTCTCTGTCCTAACATGTTTGCATTCCTTCTTCTTTCCTTTTATTTTACATTGCATTCATGTTGTGTCATTCTACGTCCATTTCAGCTCCTTATTTAGTTGTGTTCCATGAAACCAATCTAGTAAATATGTTTTAATTTGTGTTACACGTGCCTAGCCTTCTTTCACACATTTCCCTTAATTTTTAATCAAAAAAGATACTGTTCATCTATATTTTTCTACTGATATTACTTTTTAGTGTAGGTTTCCTTTCGTGTTATCCTTTTATCCACGGTCCCTTAAAATTATTATCTTAGCTTTCCCTTTCAGCACTAGGAGTAGCATTAGTAGTAGAATTAGATAGATGAAATGACCTTCTATGGAGATTCGTCCCAAGTGTGCAAGGTCCCACAACTTGGGGATGGTTCCATTTTTGTCACAAACAACTCAGTTCTTCCATATCTAAGACACGTGTGCAAGTTTAATGACCAACAGTTTCTGGCATACCTAGTGGGAATATAAATGAAAGCTTAAATTTCATATTTCTAAGTTTTGTTGTGTGGACTTAGTATTTTAGCCATTAGAGGCTCATTTTAACACATCTAGTGACTTCCAACATTTGTAGATATTTTATTTTTAGTAGCCATGAGTGCATTTCATGAGAAAAGTGCATACAAGGAGAATTGTAGTAGTTTAATATTCTTTCGATCACCTCTAGCTATCCCTAAGAATAATTCATTCCAAAAAACCTATGCGCACATCTCCATCTCTAGCATGCCATGCCCATTCAACTCCTCCTCATAGAAGACAACAATACACCCTATTATAACACATGCCACCTCATCCACTAAGGAAATTTGCTAACTTCACTGGAGGAAGTCCCCTAGTTCTGGTTGGGCAACATAATATGCCAAATGGTGCATTCAAAATTATTCCATACTTTACTGGTGAGAATCAAGTCACCCCTCAGGAGAATATCCAAGATATAGTTAAAGTATGTTCACTCTATTTGATCACACATGATGATGTAGCAGTCAAGGTACTTGCGGCCTCTTTCAAAGTAAAATCACTACAATGGTACTGAGGATTGAGACTTAGATCTATTACAACCTGGGATGAGCTTGGAAAATATCTTTCCAATTACTTTGAAGATAAGTTAGGTCACCTATCTCTGGTGGAGCAACTGAAAATAACTAGGAAGGTGCCCAATGAGAAAATGATTAATTTCAACATCAAAATTTAGAAGACTTGGGACAAAATACCTCTTATGGTAAGACCTACAGCCCAACATTATTTTCTATATTATCTAAAGGAGATGAACCATGATATCTCGGTCATGATTCAATCCATGGGAGGTAGGAATTTATCATCCACTTTCAATATTGTAGTAAGGGTGGAAAATAGTCTTATTCAGGAAGGAAAGATAGCTCCTATACCTCCTATGCCCTTGTTCCCAGAGATGTCACAAGTTTCCTAGCCTTATGTGGCCCCTATTCCTTTTCCTAAGTAAATCGTGTAACCTATTACATCAACATTCTACATTTCAATGCGACATAAAGAAGATGAAGAATTGAAGATCCTAATTATAAATTTGTCAAACAAGGTCATATCATTAGAGAAAAAATAGGGGCAAGCCTATAGAGGTAGTTCTAATCAGGAACATAGCTCGAGCAGTCAGCCTTGGTAGAATCAATATGGAAACCAAAGGTATGCACCCAACCAATAGAATGATAGATGGCATGCTAGTGCACATATTCCCTTGCAATTTGTTCCTCCCACACCCTCTCTTCCAACGCCAAAAGAAGTTGATCGTTTGTTCTAGTTCAGAACAATTTGGTGTAAGAGTCAAAGTGGTGCTTCCCTTGTAACATGCCTCATGGTAAATATCACTGTGCCAATATTTCTCGTGCACAATCCTACATGATCCAGAATGCTTCCACCTGTGATCCTTTAATAAATGCACTTGAAATATAGTACCAAGAAGAGCTAGAAGTTCCTCCTGATTCTAATATGATGTTCTTACCCATTGAGGAATTTTACACAATCAACCAAGCTATAGAGGACACAAGAAAGCCGTGCACCCAAGTTGTGGACAACACAAGATACAAGAAAATAATGATCGATTCTAGCGTGTAGGTCATAATTCTAGCAACATAAGAAGACCCTCAAAATTAGAAATATGCAGCCAGAGAATCTAGTGGTAAATTTTCTCAAGTCCCTACACAATATTTCCCACGAAAAGCTTCTCCAAAAGTGGCATGCACCCCTAATTTGGTAGGTCAAGCCTCAGTTTTTGATAAAGCCCCTGCTTCCATACCTGAACAGTCAATAAAGGAATTTGTTATTCCACAAATGCACAAGTCAATGGGTCTTCCATTTAGCATTATGGAGTAGATGAAGAAGACAAATATAAATGTAACAATGTTGTATACTCTAACCATTTCATCTCAATTGGATCTGTTGCATGAGGCCTTGTCCTAACTTTTGTGCACTGATCCAAATATTCACAAACCACGCACCTCTATCAATATTTTTTAGACAGAGGAGAAACAAGTAAGTAAAATTATTAAAACTCCACCCTTTTATATGTCATTTATCATAGGTAAACATCTAGTGCATAATTGCATGATAGACTCAGGTGCTAGCACTTCTGTTATGCCCAAGAAGATGGTTGATGTCTTAGGTCTCAAGTATAGCACCCTAACAAAAGGAGTCCTACAATTTGATGGCTCGACTATTACTACCTTAGGAGTCATCAAGGATCTTGAGTTGACCCTTCATGTGTGTCCAAGAGTCACCATAACTCAAGATGTATCTATCATTGATTTACCTCCTTTGTTTTCCCTATCTCTTTCAAGAGAATTTACTGCAAAAGTGGGTGGTTACTTGTCTTATGATTGGTCTCATATTTTACTCAAGACAAGATATGGTACCTGGTTTACCATACAAGATGAACCTATATTTTCTTATCATGTAGATTCATATATCCCATCCCCTCTCTAAGGAAACTGTTTAATCCCAGAAGAAAAAGCTTCAGTTCCTAAAGAGAATCCTTTTTCACCTTTTATTCTTGATCT
The DNA here is from genome assembly GCA_019776745.2 of Taxus chinensis. Lineage (NCBI taxonomy): Eukaryota > Viridiplantae > Streptophyta > Pinopsida > Cupressales > Taxaceae > Taxus > Taxus chinensis. The sequence goes on along the minus strand of CM034148.1, from coordinate 472,766,773 downwards.
AGTACTTGATGAATGGGTGGAGAGGCACCATAAATTTAACCCATATGTTGAAGAATTAGAAGCCTATGAAACTGGGCTTGGTACTTACTACATTATTGAAGAAGGAGTTGTGTTGCCAAGTGTGCTCAAGATAGACCAAGTTGAACCTGGTCAATGGAAATTATACTTTGATGGACCCAGAAGCAGAAACGGAGTGGGAGTATGATTTTTTCTCATTTCCCCTAAAGATAAGATATTTTTCTTTGTGCATAGGTTGCAGTTCATATGCTCTAATAATGTAGTAGAATATGAAGCATTGGTGCATGGCCTTCTTATTGTTGAAAATAAAAATATGAAGGCATTGTAGATATTCGGGGATACCGAATTGATTATCCACCAGGTTACCAACAAGTTCTAGGTAAAGAATAAGCTTCTCAAAGATTATAAGAATTGATTTTGGGACCTCCTTGACAGATTTGATGCTATAAATCTATAGGTGGTGTTGTGTAAACTAATAGGGATGCTGACCAAATGGTCGTGCTTTGTTCGTAGTTATCTACTGCTAAGGAATTTGTCAAAGGAAACATTTAGCACATTAATATGGTGATTAGACCATCCATCCTAGAAAATAATACTAGTTGACAAGTGTTTGAAGGTGAGGTGTAGATCATCTAGTTCATTCAAAATAAAGTTAAGTTATCATCAAGCATGCAAGTTGACTTACATAACAACTATGGTGACCAATTGATTCAACTAAATTCAAATAAGATGCTTAAAGGATTAGCCACCATAGAGAAAATGTTTAGCCCTAATGATGAGTTCAAGGGTGAAGAAAATTATATACACACCACACAAGAAGATGGCTTCCTAGTCATTATTGCATGTGAAAAGGATTTATTGCTCAGTAAGACTTGCGTGCATAATGAAAAATAGGCCTTCATCTCTCTCTATCAAAAATACAGTGATATCTTCTCATGGGAGTATGAAGACCTCAAAGGTTTTGATCCAAGTGTTTTTCAACACTCCATTAACCTTGATCCTGGTATCAAGCCCATCAGAAAGAAGCAATTACCAATCAATCCAAAGATATATCCCTTGTGAGAAAGGAATTATCCAAACTCATTTAGGAAGAATATATTTTTCCCATCAAGTACTCTACTTGGGTCATGAATCTTGTTCCAATACACAAGAATAATGGTGAAATTAAACTTTGTGTTGATTTCAGATATTTGAACAAGGCATCTCTAAAGGATCATTATCCTTTGCCTACAATGGAGAAGATTCTGCAGACTGTGGCTCGTGCACAAAAATTCTCAATGTTAGATAGAGTATTCAGGTTTCAATTAGATCCTGGTCAAGAAAGAGGATCAATTCAAGACAAATTTTACAAATAAGTCAAACATATGCCCATCAAAAGATGGCTCTGTTCTGTCAAACATAGGTGCTACATTTTAGCACACCATGGACATTTCCTTCAAAGGTAACGTTAATGAGTTCATCTTGGTTTACCTTGATGATATAATAGTCTTCTCAAAGTAGAGGGAGGATCATATGACACACCTAGAGAAAGTATTTTCAAGAGGTTCAATTTTTTTTGGGTATCCCTTAACCTCAATAAGTGTAATTTCACAGTGGCATAGGGCAAGTTATTTAGGCCACGTGGTTTACAAAGGATGGCATCACAATTAATCTTGAATGTAAGTTTCATCCATCCTAGTTCTTTCCCTGCCGGTGCACAAAAAGGCCTTGCAATCCTTCCTCGGTAAGATCAATTTCGTTAGGTGCTTCATTCTCTAACTTTGCAGGTCTAGTTTAACCCATCACCCTGATGCTCAAAAATGACATAACCTTCAGATGGACAACAGAAGGAAGAGAGAGCTTTAACAGAATCAAGAAAGAAATTACTTGCGCACTAACACTCATTAACCCAAATTATGCAAAGGATTTCATCCTTTATGCTTATGATGCTGATGCATGAGTGTTGTTGTTGTCCTAACACAAGAAAATGAACAAGGGCTGGAACAACCAGTGGCTTTCTTCAGCCAGACTGCTAAAGGATTATGAATTAAAAGTACAATCACAGGGAGAAGCAGGTCATTCATCCATCATGTACATGCACTCAATGAAATTCAAAAGTCATGCTCGTCACAGTAATAATATCAAGGTGTTAGTCTCCCACTCTTCTGTTAGATACTTCATCATGGGAGTAAATATTAGTGAAAAGAGAGCACGATGGGTGACCAAAATCATGGAATATGATGTGACTATCAAAGCCACAAAACTGATAAGAGGTAGTGTGCTCTACAAGAAGATTGCTAAGGATACGTAGGATGAGCCTGAGACTTCATTATTTATTGGATGAAGGTACCCTGTGTGTAGAACTTGAGCAGAATACAGACCCTAACGTGCATGACTAGATAAAGGACATGATCACATTCCTTTCTAAGGGCACATATCCTCCTAGTTTGAACAAGGCAAAGAGAAGACATATGAGGTTATAATCTATCCCTGTATGTTTTGAATGATAGACTTCTCTTCAAGAAAAATATTGATGACGTGTTGTTAAGATTTATCAACGATACGCGTAGACTGAAAAAGTGTTAGCAAGAATTTCATCAATGGATTCTCTGGTGGACACTTTTATGCCAAAAATACAACAATGAAGATCATGATGACAAGAATCTTTTAGCTTACCACTATTTGCAGATGCACACAATTGGGTCATAAAATTCAAGGAATGTTCTTTCTTTGTAGGAAAGAAAATATTGGCAGCACTTCCCCTCTAACCAATCCAAGTGGATCAGCCTTTTGCATAATGGGGTCTTGAATTCATAGGCATGATCAATCCACCTTCAAGTATTGGAAACAAGTGGGTGTTGATAGCTACAAACTACTTCACAAGATGGACAGAAGCTATTGCACTCAAAGAATCAACTGATTTAGTCATCCTTGAATTTCTTGAAGGCATAGTCACAAGGTTTGGCATTCCTTAAACCATTATCTCTGATAATGAAAAATCCTTCCATGGGACCAAAATCACTAACTGGGCTCTAAATTTGGGCATTTATCTGAAGGCTTCTTCCAATTATTACCCATAAGGAAATGGTCTGGAAGAATCAACAAACAAGAACCTGATAAGGATTATGAAATGCATGATGAACATCAGCAAAAGGAAGTGGCATACAAAGGTCTTGTGCATGCTATGGGTAGATAGAATCACAATTAATAAATAAATAAGAACTTCACCTTACAATCTTTTCTGTGGAAAATAGGCTACCCTTCCTTTGACGCTAGATTTGAACTCATTGGCACTTTCCAAACAACTGGAATTTGAAGGCGCAAACTAGAGGGAAATCAAAATGTTGGAGCTAGTTACTACTAAAGAGTTAAGGAACTCTGTCATGATCAAGTTAGAGGAACATTGAAAAGTAAAAAAGAAATGGTTTAAAAGAAAGGCTAGGACTTCAAGCTTTCAAATTCAGGGACTTAGTCTTAAAATGGGATGCTGACAAAGCTAAACCAGGGTGCCATTAAAAGTTTGATGAACTTTAGAGTGGCCCGTACACCATCAGTTCATGCAAAGAGGCTAATTAGTTCAAGTTAACTCATCTTGATGGAGGCATCGCTACAAATCTTAGTAAATGGGATCTATCTCAAACTCTTCCACTAAGTTTGTTACATCATTTTATACATATTAGAGTTAGTTTTAAATTCCTCTAAGTGCTTTGTGCGCACATTATTTATTTGTACATAGTTCTTTCTTCTCACAATCTTTGTGTGTGCATTCTTCTTTTTCTTCTAGAATGCTGACAATTTTCAACAGTTTGCAAGATTCTGAATAGAGTCAAGAAATTATCTTTCAAATGACTTTAGGGGTAATTCTTTAAAACCATAGATCAGAATTTCATGATTACATATAAAACTACATGCCTAATGGATACTTTAGGCCACTGATCTCCTTCATCTAGCAGGAAGATGGCCCCAAAAGTCACAAAAACTATTATCCAAATAACTCTCTCAGTTATTTAGGTAACTTATATACACTTTCTGGATCTGAGCTCTTCATTGTGAGGTTGTGTGTGCTCAAGATCCCTTGGCACATTCCCTTTATTAAATTTCCTCGCACACCCCCCTTCTTTTCCCTACACGCTTTATGCACTTTCCCCTTCTTCCTTGTCCATTTTCCTATTTGTTCCATATTCCCCTTACAATCCTTCCTTATTCCTTCTTCCCACGCCTCATTCTTCTACATGCACTATCTTTGTGCCCTTATTTTCCACATCATTATATGACCCACTTGAGTGTGTCACACACAACCAGTTAAAGTGCGCGCCAATAGGGAATGCCGAATATTTACAACAACAGTTGATGAGTGACATGTAGTAGAAATGAAAATATTACATTTACACATTTGGCTGATCCTTTAAGTCAATCCACGTGCACCACATGTCTCATGTGCCCAAACATTTTTGACATATTTTGATAACCATATATTTTTCTATAGATCTCCGATTAGTGTATGACTAGTCTCCATCAATAGTTTCTAACATGGGCTACAGTGCTAAACATTCAAATCCAAATTCTTGGTAGACCTGGTAGGTAAGAAATGGGAAAACATCTTTCTAAGTATCCAACCACCCAATTTGATATGATCCATCCTCCTTCCATCTCCAACATTCCAAACAGACTTGGGGAAGCATATTTGATAAATTTTTAGGTGGATTTATAGGCATTAAATGCTTCTTGTTGGTGGTTGTATTTCAAATTCAGGTTTTCCCTCCCCCTTATCTTCTTCTTCCATGAATTCATCTATAAATGTAAGAGTTGGTCTCATTATTAACGTTGAACATTTTCGATCCTTACACATTTGGCTAAGAACTTCATATTTTCTATATTTTTGAGTTGCATACCTCTAGATCTAGATCTTACATGTGGATATCGACCTCTTTCACCATTGTAAGAGCCCTGTGCATTTATATAAGTAATAAAATCATCATTTTGTGACTATTCTTTTTCTTGACATGTTTTTATTCCTTCTTATTGCATTTTCTTTTGTATTGAGTGCTCATTGTGCCATTCTACCTCCCTTGCAGCTCCTTATTTAGTTGTGTTCCATGAAACTGATCTAGAAAATACATTTTAAGTTGTGCTACACGTGCCTAGCCTTATTTCATGAATTTCCCTTCATTTTTTCTCATAACAGATAGTTTTCTTCCCTTTTTATTTGGTGTTATTTCCTTTTGTGTTATCCTTCTATCACTGGTCCCTTAACAATGTTATCTTAGCTTTCCCTTTCAGCACTAGGAGTAGCAATAGCAATAGAATTAGATAGAGGAACCAGCATTCTCCAGAGATATGTCCCAAGCATGCAAGGTCCCATAACCTGGGGATGGTTCCATTTTTGTAACAAATGATTTAGCTCTTTTAGATCTGAGACACGAGTGCAAGTTTGATGACCAACAGTAACAATAGACTAGATAGCTCTCTAGAGTAGGGAAGTAATACATTTTATTTAATAAGATATATAAATATATATCTCAGTTGATTGTATTAAAAGTTTTTTGAATACTTTATATTTGTTTTCTATTGTTGATTATTGGATGTGAAGTATAGAGCTCTCTTGATCTCACCAAGAAAATAATGATTGTTAGGATAAGCTCTCTCGAGCTAGGTATTAACATATTTTTGGTGTTATTAAAATATATAATTTTGTTGGATGTGTTATAAGAATGTTTAATCCTTTATCTTCCTTAACTATTCTATTATTTTTGTGTTAGGAAGTTACTGACATTTGCATATTTAAGAAAAGAGATTACTTATGTTGTCAAGAAATTACTGATTATTTATTTTCTAAATTATGTCCATTTAAATATTGACTATAAGTTCAAACAATTATGCACAATGAATTATTGTGGTTAAACTTGATCATATATGATTTTATTAGAAACACTACCTTACTAGTATATTCATTTTAATAGGATTATATGATTTTGAATTGTATTTTATTGTTGGTTGTAACAATAGTACTAATATTGTGATATTACATTATTTGATTTCTTTACGTTAATTGATGTTGGGCTTATAAGGAGTCTAGGAAATTAAGGAAAGAAATGTTTTGCCATGTGCCACTAAGGCACAAAGGATCGCATGGAAGTAACTTTGGGGAAAGCATAGAGGTTCGCGCCTGGGAAAAATAGACTCAGGACTTAACCACCTTTTAGATCACGGTTAACATTGTGACAAAGGAACACATTGAGATGCAACTAGAATTGGTTATTTATAAGGTTAAGACATGGATACTTATAGCTCAACGAAATCATATTCCAAGATATGGTTATACTAATGGGATTAAAATTTGTAAAGTAGAGTTAGTTACGGATTAGCTAGCACTTGCTTGTTGAGGGTAGTTAGGTATGGCAAAACATGATGACATTTGGTAGGTGACTCACTCTGAGTGATGAGTAGGTGGTAAGGGAAGATTCCTTGGATTCCCTTGTTATGTATTGATTTGCAAGAAACAAAAAGGATGAGAATACAAAAGAGAATGGTGTATGTGAAGGAAGGTACAGAGAGATAGGGGTGATATATGTGATCACTTTTGTAACGTCAGTAGTGGAGCCATTAGAAGGTAATACTAAAACTATGTTGATGTATCTAGTGCATTTATGGAACTCTTGATGTATTTGGGTACTGTAAACAATTTTAAATGAATAAAATGGTGTTATTCTGAATATCTATATTAGGGGGTTCAAACCCTTATGTCAATATATTGCTCATGGGTCAGATCTAATTCTTGTATGCTGATATAATGTTTTCATTCAAGTTATGGTGCATACGTTCTTGGATTTAGTTTCCTTATCTCTGTTATATAGAATGTATGCATTTATGTTTGTGCACTATTCCTCCATTAATGGAAAACATTTATGAAAATATCACATGAAGGAGGGGCTTGGCACCTACACACACCTCAGGTGATTCCCAGTTTAGGTTGGGTGATATACTGACGTGCCTGGGAGTTAAAGGGTTGGGAAAAGAGAGTACATCTTGGTTCCATTTCTGGGACATATTTTGAAGTTGTTGTAAGAATGGTGTATGATGGTAGAATGCTTGACCTTGGATAGTGTAGAAACTTGGCTTAAGAACATGGAGGATGATTTTTCACAGTGATTCAATACTGGACCTGATTTTGATGCATGTAAGTAGGTAGAGGATAATTTCTACAATGAGCTCGAGGATACGTTATTTTTTTTGTTTTCCAATAGAGTTGTATGAATGGTTTTTAGCGTATGCTTCGAGGAAGAGTTGCTATTATCAACATCATGTTTAGACCCAAGAATATTATCAACAAATTCATGATGCCGATATGATCTGGAGTCATGTTGTTGATCATTGGTGGAGAGGTGTGTTGACTAGCTATACATTGGAGTACGTGGTTTGTACTTATTCTTTCTCAGAGGCTACTGAGTTCAAGTTCTTGTGAGAACTGAGAAGATATTTCTTATGTGCTATTCTGTTATCCATTAAGATCTTGATCATCACTCTGAGTTTATAAGTGTTTCCTATGGATAGCTAAACTCCCACTAGGCGCAGAGTGTGGAAATTGGTATGGTGAGAGATGGCGGATCCTATGGAAGAAGTGGAAAGAGAGGAGAGACGAATCAAGTATAATGAAGCATGAGAGAGGGAATTAGCAAGACAACATGAGATTATAGGAATAATGGATGTATGGAGGCATATGTTGTGGGAAGGGTTTGAAGTTCACGTAGATGATGTGGAACCTGAGTAGTATATCCTACCCCATATTGGAAAGAGCGAGAGAAGAACCCCTTCAGATTCTGATGAGAGCTTGTTAGATGAAGATAGGATAAGGACCGTAAGTGCATCTAAACCCACCTGGTGACCTAACCCTTGTGCTTACTTTTCCAACTTTAAAGACAAGTAATTCTAGTCTAGTTGGTGTTGGTGAGCGAGTAACATCAAGTACATATCATTTTTCATTGAATCCATTTATGGCCACGTAGAAATTTCTTATTTTTGGAGGAATTTTTTCATGCACGTTGTTTAGATAAGGTGTGGGCACATAGATTGTGTGAATCACTTATTGGAGAAATTCAACTTCATAGAATATTGGATCTCAATTTAGTACATCGGTGAGAACACATAATAGAACTTCTTCATTCCCTGTGTCAGCTATAGGAGGAGGATATGGAGGATCTAGTGGATTTGGAGGGTCAGCAGTGAGTGGAGATAGTGGATCTGGTGGTGGAGGCAACACAAGAGGGATTTAATGTCTTGAAGCTAGTGGAAAAGGGCCTCAACCCCAGAAAAAAATGTTTTATGAGATGTCTCCTTGTTTTCCAGATTATAGAGGTGTTTAGGATGTTGCAACGAATGTACACAAGTGTGCATTACTATTGCACACCAAGGGGATCACTACCCCGAAGCAGAATAAAAACTAGTTTTCTATCACGTTATAAGGGTGCATGCATAACTATTACAGGAAGTATGATCCCCATCAGATGGTAGTAGATTATACTACATTGCATGATGCCTTCTTGGTAGAATTTTATATTCCTAAGTTTTAGTAGAAAAGCATCAGCATGCTCAAGGAGATTTAACAAGGTATGGTAGAGAGTGTACATGAGTATGATGCACACTTTAATACTCTCTTATCGAATCTTTCTTATGATATCCATCCATCTCAACATGCTCAATTATTTATGGGTGGCTTGATAACATTCCTTAATTGAATTATTTCACATAAGACTTTCGTGGATATGCACAAAGCCTTGGAGGATGATCTATGTGCTGAGGTTATCAGGAGCATTGATACAAGGGTAAGTCCCTTTTTGAAGGTACAAATTTCTTCCATAGCTAAGTAACTTGATAATTTGTCTACTAACTCAGAACATGAGACTCAAAGTGGTATTTGGTGCATGGATTGTGAAGTAGAAGGAAACACCAAGGATAGTTTCCCTAGGAAGTCATTGTGCACCATTTCATCATATGGGAAGCCCATCTTTACATGCATCTTCTAATGTGTCGTACATGGCAAACATGACTAAGGATATGCCCATTGGAGTCTTGAAGGATTATCCCATAACCATTCAAGGAGCCAATTTCATTGGGGAATTTGAAGTCTTGGCGCTTTATGAGGAAGATAGATTTCTTGCATTACTTGGGTGCCCTTGATGTTATACAAATAATGTAGATCTACACTTTAACAAGGGGTATATCAACTTTGAAAACAAGGATGAATGCATGATTATTCCACTCATAAATGGGATATCTATGCCTTATGTCAATCCTATGGGGGAATAATACATTAACTGAATCTATGTGCACACCATCAAATACCTAGAGGTTATTGAGCCATCAGGAGAAGGAGTCATTTAATGGGATGATGCTTAATCTATAAGTGATACAACTAGCGTTGCATGTGATAATTGGGAAAATGGAACTTATGAGTTGGTTGGAAGGGAATTAAGAGGCATCATGGCTCGTGTTGTCAAGGCACATTCAATCAGAAATCTGGGAGGAAGGTAGTTATCCAGTTACATAGAAGAAGGTAACCCTGATGTCTTTTAGTGCGCTATGGAAGTCCAATAGACTTTTGAAGTAGAGTGGAGGAATATGCTTTTCTATATTTTGCATGGAACATCAACGCATCTATGGGTGACTCATCGAGACAATATTATAGAGTGGTGTGAAGTGAGGATCACGTTTTCTGTTAGGTTTCTATGAAGCAATGTCGATGACAATCATGAGAGAGATTTGACATTATTTCACATTTAGGAGTGTGAGAGAATATGGAGGGAAGGCCCAGAAGCTTTAGCCCCTTCTCTTTAGGTACATAAGTTATATTCCACCTTTCAGTATTGTTCATGCACTTGGTATGTCTATTCGTACCTACATCATCAGACAAGGAATTGGTAGGAGCTGACAACATACATTATTAAGACCTTTGAATATCTATCTTGTAAACCATCGGTGAATGAAGCCTTGTAGGTATTCAAGTACCTTACTCTTGGAGATAGTGCCAAATTTAAGGGCCGCATTCTATATTTTCAAGGGGAGCCTAAATTAGAGGTGCGCTTTGAGAAAGAAGAAGGAATAGATGAAGCACAGTTTGATTGTGCTTGTGTAGAAAAAGAGAAAGGTAAGATGGTGTACCTGATAGAAGATGAGGAATTAGAGAACTTAGATGTTGATCATACAGAGGGAACACATGATGTTTTGGATAGTGTGAATGAGAAAGCATTCGCTTACCATGAGCCCTTGAAAATAAATAAGGTCAACATTGGTACAAAGGTGGAACCAAAATAAGCAATCATTGGTGATTACTAGACAAACCAAGAGGTCTCAAAGCTAATTGAACTATTGTGTGAATTCCAGTATTTATTCCTAAATGGGTACCATGAACTGAAATGAGTTCATCACTCATTGGGAGAAATTCATATTAAGTTGAAGGAGGGTGTGCACCCAATTAGGAAGAGGCCATATCGGATGAATCCTAATCTGTGGGTAAAAATTAAATAAGAGATTGATAAGAAGTTGGAATCTGGGATCATTGAGGCTATTGAATAATCTGAATAGGTTAGCCCAATGCTGATTAGTATCAAGAGGGATGGGAGGCTAAGTATATGTGTAGACTATAGGGATTTGAATGTTGCATGTGTCATAGATTGTTTTCTAATGCCGTTTACTGAAGAGATCTTGGAAGGTGTAGCAGGGTGGGAGATCTATTATTTTACAGATGGATTCTTAGGTTACCACCAGGTAAGGATTGCAAAGGAGGATAGGGAGAAGAATAATTTCACCACTAAATGGGGAAGTTTTTATTATACAGTTATGACCTTTGGGCTTAAGAATGCACCTGATATATTTTTGCTCATTGTGGTGCACGAATTTCAAGACTTTACTCATAAGTTTTTACAATTTTATCTAGATGATTGGATAGTGTATGGATTGGTCAAGGACCAGTGTGACAATTTGAGGTTGATGTTTGAGAGATGTAGGTAGTTAATTATCTCTATGAATATTAAGAAATGTGTCTTTGCTACTCTGTTTGGTAAACTGTCAGGTCATATCATTTACAAGGAAGGCTTATTGGTAGATCCTACCAAAGTTGTTGTTATCTTGGGATTAGAGGAACCTACCACTCAAAGCATGGTGCATAGATTCTTAGGGCATACAGGTTAATATGGAAAATTCATCAAAGGCTATACCAAGATCTCCGTGCCATTAAAGGAGTTATTGAAACATACGAGTAAATTATATTGGGGTGAGGTGCAACAGATGAATTTTGACACGTTGAAGGAAAAAATTACTACTATGCCCATTTTTCACTTTCCCTCTTGGGACAAGCTCTTTCATGTGCATACAGATGTGTCAAGTATGGCAATTGGAGTAGTTCTAATAGAGCCTGGAGAAGGGATGGTTGATTACCCTTTGTATTTTGCAAGAAGTAACTTAACTCTAGTTGAGAAGAACTACACCATGATAGAGGGAAAAGTATTGCCTATGATTTATGTGCTACATAAGTTTAGGTAGTATCTTTTGGCTACTCCATTCATCTTTTATACAGAAAACATGGCACTTAAGTATTTAGTACACAATCTCATGTTGTAGGGGCATATATGTTGTTGGGTTTTGTTATTTTAGGAAATTGACTTCTCATTTGTAGTAAAACCAGGGAAGTTCAATTTGGAACCTGACCATCTATCAAGAATTCATTCAGGTGAGGATGCACAAAGCATTAAAGACATAATGTTGGACGCATAGTTTTTCAGATTACAATACACACTCTCTGATTTGGAAGATATTATTTTCTTTTAACGAACATGTGTGGAACCTAAAGGAATGAAGAGTATAGAGAAATAACAACTTGCAATACGCACCACACCTTACATGTTGATTGGCAGAGATTTATACAAACTTGGCTGAGATGAGGTATTGCACCATTGTATACTAGAACATGAATGCATAGGAATTATGGAGGAATCTCATAGAGAGATTACTGGTGGAAATTATGCAGGTTGGGAAACCACGTGCAAGATTGTGATGGCTGGTTTGTGGTGGGAGACATTATATAAGGATTGGATAGAATATGTCAAGGGTTGTGATCATTTCCAGCACCTTGGAAAGCTTGGGCATAGAGATGAAATGTCATTGAGGCCTATAACAAGTGTGGAACCTTTGAGAAATGAGAAATTGACTTTGTAGGACCTATTTCCCAACCGATGCATAGGAAAGTCTAGCGCTACATCATTACTTATAAAAATTATCTTACCAGGTTGGTGGAGGCAGCGCTACTGAAGGATTGCACTACAACTATTACAGTAAGGTTCCTTTAGGAGAATATAATCATTATATGTAGGTGCCCATTGATTTTCACAAGTGATAGGGGTAATCATTTCTTAAGTGAGATAGTTATAATCTTGTTGGCAGAGTTTATCATGGCCCATCACAAAACTATGCCTTATCACCCTCAGGCTAATAGAACTGCTGAGGCCTTCAACAGGATTTTGAGCCACATGTTAACTATGATCTATGATTTCAGAAGTAGGGACTAGGATGATAAGGTCTCTGCAATGTTATAGGAATATCACACAAATTATAAACAATTGAACAAGGCCACATATTTTCAATTAGTGCTTTATGTGGACGTAGTTTGCCTATGAAATTCATGTTACACTCTCTATGTATTACGTGCACAGGAGGATTGGATAATGAAAAATATTTATAAGAGCACATCGATATGCTTATGATGTTAGATGAAAGGTGAACCATTTCTAGGTGGAGTCAGAAGACAAAGAAATCATGGAAAAAGGAATGACATGATCGTCATATTAAAAACAATAAGTTTGAGGTTGGGCAGATGGCTCTAGTATATGATTTTATGTATTTGCACCACCTTGGGAAACTCAAAGTGCATTGGATGGGACAATATATCATATCACACATACTTGATTCTATCACTTTCTAGTTACAAGAACTGGATGGAAAGTGGTTTCTTGGTTATTTCAATGAGAACAGGCTAAACCCCTACTATAAATAAGTCTTATGTGTGTTTGTAAATAAGGTAGTGTTTCCTCTTAGCTTAGGATTTCCCTTAATCCATTTTCCTTTATATGTGTCTCCTTTCATCATTGTTATGATTTTCCTTTTTTTCTATGTTGTGTCCACATTAGCGGACCGATAGCTAGATACATTTGAAGTGATTTCATGTGGAGAGGACCACACATACTTTTAGTATGGGGTTGATTGTCGTCTAAAACTTTTAGTATGGGGTTGATTGTCGTCTAAATTCAAAAAATCATTAGCACATTTCTAAGGAAGTTATACTATTGGAAAAATCATTATGGGATCTTTGGCACAAAGGAAGTATAACAATTTGTGTAGTGTAAATGGTGTTTTAATTTGTGTTGTTGTAAAGGTGTTTTGGAAAAGAGTTGGGTTGAGTGTAGACCATGCAGGGGAGAAAAAAATATCACATAGTATAACATGAGGTAGGTAGAAGCATGGAGATTACTTAGTGGAAGGATCAAAGGTTGAGTAATTTTGTGCAGTAATATGCGTGGAGGAGAACTGTGGTAGGGAAGTAATGGTACTAAGCCATAAGGTTATGACTGTAGTGCACGAGGTGAATTCACAAAAGTTAACTTAAGTGGAAAAAGTGCTTTATCAAAAAGTGAAGTTAAGACACGTGGTTAGATCAATATTAATGTGTTGAAAAAGTATAAATAAAAGATGAGGGTAGTCTTTCTAACTACCTTTCACTCGAGAATTTTAAATTTTGTGATCATGAGTGATTGAAGCATGATGAGGGTTTGAGAAGGAAGTGAGGTAATTTTCATGAACTAGGGGATTTGTGCAAACCATAGTGAAATATTGCGGTGTAGCAAGGGGGAAAGAAAATAGTTGGCCAATAGGGGGTTGTGTGAAAGTGAAACTATTAAAGTCATAGAACTCATACACACAAGGAGGAATTGAAACACCTAGGGAACAAAGGAGAGAAACAAGGATGACACCTAAGAAGGAACAAAATAATGAACCAGTGGTGGAGAAGGAGGAACCCGTGGAGGTTTACTTAGAAATGTAGTATCACCTAGGAGTGGTTAAGGTCAAAAAGTGGAGTTCAATGTTGTATAGATTAAAGATCAGTGAGTTCAATCATATAATAGTTGATTAATACAATTCGATGCAGGTGGATCTGGTCAAGGAAATCTGAGGGTTAGGAAAGCAAGGAAACCCTTGGGTGGGTGACTCGGTACAAAAGGAATTACATAAAACTGGGGTTTTGCAGCTATGGGATCTGCCCTTCTTTACCAAACCTTCCCCTCTCTTTAGATGGTTGATATTGTGGGTGCATGAGGACTTATTCTAATTTGCAAGGAGAATAATGAGACTCAAAAAACAATTGATTATAATAGTAATAGGAATGTGGAACACTGGTGAGGACATGACACTTGACTTGTGTGTCAATGCCAAGATTGAGGAATTAGCGAAGTAATTGAGCTATGAGAAGGGAGGAAGATCTCAGGTTATCTCAGACCTTGCTGACCCGATATTAAGATTCACAAGCTGACTCATTAGTTGTAAGTCAGGTGCATCTATGTAATGGATGGATATCAACAAGATATTCTTGTACATTACATACAGGGTATCTAAAAGGGCACATTATAACTTCTCTCATTTTATTGCAAGTAGTATCATTGAAGAGTTGTCATTGCAGAATGAGGTTGGAGCAAAGATCACATGGGGATCCATACTCCTGTTAATCATATTATGGGAAATTGGTGTCCCAAATGGGCCAGACAAAAATATATGGGTTCACCCACTAACACACTCCTCTCCTGCATTACAATTTGCATAATTTACTTGTGATGGGTCCATCTCAAACATCTATAAGGAGTGAATGAATAAATGGTATGAGAGATTATGTGAGGCCTTCAAGAACGAATGGTGCATCCCCCATGAGTTACCGCAAGTTATTGGTGATCAAGTAAAATTTGTAGTTACACAACACTTCTGCTTGGAAAATTTTATGGTGGACAAAGGAGAAATGGGTCCGTGGTGCAAGATCCCATTCATGTTTACTGCTAGATACATGAAGTGCTCCATCAATGAGTTAAAGGATGTGCAAAAGATAAATTTTTATGCTGAAAAAGTGGACATTGATGTTCACACCTTGCACGTGACCTACAAGTATGACAAGAGGCCCACATGTATAAAGATTTTGGAGCCATATTTTTTGGATCTACATCCGTAGATCAATGTTACCATCAATGGATTCATCCACTGGGTATTTTTACATCTGTGCCCTAAGAAACATGGAGGAGTTGAAGTGGTGGTCACAGAATCCACCTTTCCAAATATGTAGGAGGTGTCAATCCCACCAATGAAAGTAGTCCAGGAAGAAGAAGAAGAGGAAGAAGGAGAAGAGGGAAGTGAGGGAAAGTTGGATACTTATAAAAAAATAAGTATTATATACGCCAAAGTAACAGTGGAGAAGAAGGAACTTCACAACAGGGCAGGGCCTAGGTTTCACAACTAGAGAATAAGGAGGTTAAGAAATCAAAAGGGGAGGAGCCAAAATAGAAAAATATGAAGGTATATGATGTCACGAATTTGGAGATAGGCTTGGAGGAGGATCACACTACATTCAGAAAGGAGCTTGAGGCAGAACTCAAGGAGGAAGAAAATAGAAGAGATGAGGTGAATAACAAAGAAGCGGCTAATGCACGTGGAAAGGAGAAAACACATGCTACATAGGGGATTATGAAGAGTCTAACACAGGGGACTTCTCTTATTTAGCCCACGATCCCGGAAAGAAAGAATAAGGGAGACTCATTTTTTATCAAGGAGGATAAAGGGTTTTCTGTAGGAACAAGTACTTCGAGGAAACAACGCTCAAAGCACAAGGAAAAGAGAAAGAAGTGGACACCTATATCCCCTCATATGGACTTCATGGATAATCCCACAAAGGTATTACATGCAAGGTTCTAGAGTACTCTTTCCCTGGAGAAGCTACATGCTTGGGATCTATTAGACCAAGATGGGGGTGTGACAAGGATGAAGAAGATGATAAGATGGAATCTATGTTGTCATGCAAAGGATCTTGAGTTCGAGGTAAATGATCATGCGGTCAAGAGAATTCATTTAAAGAAGAAAGAAGGAGAAAATTACAAAGTGGTGGATCCAAGCAACCTCACTGATGACTAGACATGTAACACACTACAGAAGATGTCTTCAGCGGTTATAAGGTGGAGTTTAGATGTGGGGGAAACCATTTAGACTTTTGTTGCAACCAAGAATGAAAAATAAAAGAAGATAGAGTGACTGCACCATAGGTTGAAGGGCGAGTAGGTGCAGACTAAGGAGGCATATCATCGAGTTGATGCCTTGGTCAAGAAGGTCCTCAAATGATGTTTGGAACTGGTAAGACAAATCATGATAGATTATGGTTGATGAAATGGAACACTTAGAAGATCTAGTGGAGATGATGTTAACTAACATCAAGATTGGCATGGGGACCACAACCGAGGAGATCACCAAAGAGAAGGAAAAAATAAGGTCTTTTTTGAGGCCTAGGCTATGGATTTAGAGGACTTACTCACCCAACTAAAGGAGGAAAATCTTTTGGTGGAAAGGGGCTTCAATAGTTGTAGAAAGTGTAAGCCCATTGTTGATACGTGGGTAGTCAGTGAAGAGGTCATTCTCAAGGTCCTGCAGGAGATGGTCCCCATAAACAATACTGAGCACACCTAATTGATCATTGACACCACAAAGGAGAAGGAAAAAATGAATATCAAGCATAGAAAACTTAAATTTTTCATTGGTGAACTTCAGGACTCTATCACAGAACATAGGGACGAGTTTCAAGGTTTCTACATGGAGCTGGTGGTAGTCATAAATGATCTCAAGGGGAAGGTTGAAGAAATCACACTAGACCAAGTACCAAACATGGTAGGAGAGGAAACAGGGAAATCCTTAGCATAATTGGAAGCATGGAAGAAGTTGAGGAATGAGATAGATGCAGATTTCCTTGAACTCCTCTAGTTACTCACTTAGAGGATGAACCATGCAACATTTTTTCCTTAGCTAATTTTTTGGTCAATGGAATTTTTTTTGGCAAGTACGGAGGATTTCTGTGGAAAGAAATCAAGCTAGTGTGGGGTAAATGTTGGGCCCCTGAGTATAGGAACCTAAGGTGTGGAAGGTTTTGTCACATGCCAGTAAGGTGCAAAGGCTCATGCGGAAGTAACTTTGGGGAAATCATAGAGGTTCGCACCCAAGAAGAACACACTTAGGACTTAACCACCTTTGTGATCATGATTAACATCACGATAAAGGAACATGTGGATATGAGACCATAATTGGTTATGGATAAGGTGAAGACATGGATACTTGCAGCTCAAGGAAAAAATATTCCAGGATATGGTTATCATGACGAGATTAAAAGATGTAAAGTAGAAATAGTTATGGATTAGCTGGCACTTACATGCTGAGGGTACTTGAGTATAGAAACACATGATGAAATTTGGGAGGTGGCTCACTTTGAGTGATGAGTAAGAAGTAAGGAAATATTCTTTGGAGTCCCTTGTTATGTATTGATTTACATGGCAGTTGGAAGGAGGTGAATATGAGAGAGAATGGTGTATGTCTAGGAAGGTAGAGAGAGCTAGGGGATATATGTGTGATCACTATTGTAACTTTGGTAGTGGAGCCATTAGAAGATAATAGTAAAACTATGTTGATGTATCTGGTCTATTTATGGAACTTTTTATGTATTTGACTATTGTAAACAATTGTGAATGAATATAATGGTGTTGTTTTGAATATCTATTGTAGGGGGTTCAAAACCTTATTTCATTATATTTCTCATGGGTAAGGTCTGATTCCTTTACGATGATATAATGTTTTTGTTCATGTTATGGTGCATATGTGCTTGTATTTAGTTTCCTTATCTCTGTTCTTGGATTTATCTCTATATTTATAGTAATTGGTGACTCAATGAGTTATTGTACACCTTTATCATGAAAAGGATAACATAAATAAATTCTAAATAACCTATCCCTAATATTAAATAATAAAGGGTATGTATTATGATACAACATGTGTGTTATAAGAGCCTTGTTTGTTCCATCTTGGGATGGCTATGGGGAAGTTAAAAAACACTTAATGACCTAAATCATTACATAAGTAGAACCTTTCCTAGAGGGATCCTAAGATGGGACTGACAATATTCATGTAACCCAAATATCAAGTCATGAACCATGCAACTTCAGAACTATAATTTAATTTATTAAATAATGAAAAATAATCTTTATAAATATATTGAGATGGTTTTGAGGTGAATGGAATACAAGTTTCGTAGGCTAATGTGTAGTCTTGAAATTGGATTGCTAGTGTAATGCCTAATAACTATGGCAACAATAGTGCAAATGAATTATTATATTGTCTTTTTACTATTTCTTATTTCTTAAGTGTTTTGAGCTGGAGGGAATCACTTGCATACTTTATTTGCTGGCACTAATAATATGTGCAAGTTCTTAGGACCTATAAAAATATTTAACCAAACGTATATAATGTATACAGGCTCACATAGAGTGTTTAAGGGAGATCACGAAGGATATAAAACCCTTTGCAATTTCATATGGTTAAAGTATGTTGTAAATATATATTCTAGAATATTAATAATGTTGGATTAATTAGTATTGAGATAAATAATAATGTTATTCATTGCAACATAAAAAATAATTAAGGTATTTATGGATATTATTATGCTAGATTTTATCTGTTGTGTGTTAAAAATTATTGAAGGCATAAAAAAGTAATTAAGGTTTAAAAAAAATCCCTTCGTTTGTTGAAGTATAACATGGGTGTTACATAGAATTAGGAGTGGATAAGTATGGTTAGAGGTAATTAATTAGGATTAATGACCCATGAGACTAAGAGGAGGTTTAATTAATCATTTAGGATTAATTAATATGCCAAGATTATCTTGTAGAAGCAATTCAAAGGAAATATAGAGGGAAATTAGTGGGTATAGAGGGGTTTGAGAGTGATATTGAATTACTACATGGTTGTTAATTAAATAAAAGATGGGTAAAGGGAGTAATTACTTAATAATTGGTAATTAAGTAATTAAATGGGAATTTTAACTAACAAAGAGATGTTAATTGGCATCTGAGAAAAAATATTTTAATTAATTAATAGAAGTTCATTAATTAATTGAATTTGGAGGGGAACATTAGTTAATTAGCATAAGGTCACTGATTAGATGATAATGATGAGAAATATAGCAATTATTGTAATTTTGTTATAAAAATTGAGCAACATAAAGTAGGTGTCTACATAATTCTCTAAAAAACATATGTGATCTATTCACACAGCCAATCACAACTTATACAAAGAGAATAAGGCTTCCCTATGATAGAATGAGTTCATGTAATTCTCCATGAAACTGGGGGCCATGTGAGGTTCACTAAGTTTGTGTAATAGGACACAACTTGTGGAATGTGCCTCATGGAAAATAATGAAATATTTATAGAGACTAACAAGGTAAATTGTAGGATTATGGTGAAGGGAGGTCAAAAAAACCTCATTAATATAATTTTAACTCTTATTATGTTAATATAAGATTTCAAGTGATCATGTACTCTCCTACATCATAAATGTGACCCCTATCTCAAATGACATAACATTCCCTCTAAACACCAATGTGATAATATAATGTCATTTTAGACTTGATATGTCTTATTTGAGTGCCTCGTATACTGAATCACTCAATTGATTAGAGTGCAAACTTAAGTAAGACATAAATTCATTTAAAAACTAGTGAAACACTCTAAACACATGTAAATATCAAACATAAATATGTTC
This sequence comes from Taxus chinensis, assembly GCA_019776745.2. Classification (NCBI taxonomy): domain Eukaryota; kingdom Viridiplantae; phylum Streptophyta; class Pinopsida; order Cupressales; family Taxaceae; genus Taxus; species Taxus chinensis. The sequence goes on along the minus strand of CM034148.1, from coordinate 472,746,904 downwards.
CTTAAACACAAAACTCAACACCTTGAACAAATATATGACACAGTAATTAAAAATGTGACCTCTTAAACATATATAAAACCCTTGAAACATATATGAGATCCAAAAATAAAAACCAATGTACAATACCTTATAAAAAATGTGACACCTTAGAAACAAAAATTTATCACTCTTAACATAAATGTGAACCCCTAATAATGTATGAGATATACTAAGTACAAATATAACACTATAAACACAAATGTGACACCCTAAAAACAAATATTTCACCTTAAAAAACACAAATATGACACCTTAAATACATATACAACCATCTAAGCACAATTGGTACCCCCAAGACACAAATGTGGTTGTATATATGTCACATATACAACTACGGAGTGATAGAAAAATTATAAGGTGTAACATTATTATTTTAGGGGTTTCATTCATGTTTAGGTGGTTGTATATGTGTTTAGGGGTTGTAATTGTTTTAGCATATGAAGCATATGAGTCTATGGCACATAATATATGTGTTTAATATTTCACACATGTGTTTAGGGTGTCATATTTATAGTTAAAGTGTTGCATGAATGTTTATAACATCACATTTATGTTTAGGGTAATGCACTTTCTTTTAGGGTGACACATACATGATTATGGATTAGAATTTGTGTTTATTATGTCACATATGTTATTAGGGTTTTGAATTTGTATTTGGAATGTCACAATTGTGTTTAGGGTGTTAGATTTGTCTTCTTTTGGAAGTATCACATATATTAGGAAATTGCATGTGTTTAGGATATTGTATTTGTGTTTAGGGTATCTTTTATGTTTTTTGATATATCATTCATGTTTTGTGTCTAGGGTGTTACATGTTTAAAGAATTAAATATGTATAATTTAATTACACAATGCAAAAATTTGAGTGATTTTTCACACAAGGAAAAAAAATAACAACATATCAAATCTAAAATGAAATTAGGTTGTTCAAATGATGTTTAGGGGTATTAATATGACCTATTTGAGTTTGGGGGTTGCATTTTTTTTGGGGTCATACATATGATTAGGTTATCTCCTATGTGTTTATGGTATCACATTTGTGTTACTATTCTATACGGTGTTGCATTTATGTTAAGGGTCATATTCATGTTCTAAAAGTTGTATATATGTTTGAACGACCACATGTGTTTGGGCCTAATCTCATATTTATTTATTGTTTAATTTTTTTTGTTTTATGAATAACTTTTTTAATGGTGTCCTATTTATGTTACGGGGTCATATTTTTGTTTAGGGGTAACATTTGTATATAAGGTGTCAATTGGTGTATAGGTTGTGGCATTGGTATTAGACTTTCATATCGACATTTAGGGTATCACATTCTTATTTTAGGTTACATTTATGATTGAGGGTCACAAATATTTTGAGGTCTATAAATTTTGTTTAGTATGTCATATACATTTTTGAGGATTGGTAATTTGATCTAACAAGGAATAAGTAAGTGTCTGGTTCTTATTTATAGATTTTGAATAAAGGATTAGAAACATGTGATATTTTGTAATTTATTAATTTGATAATCACTGTTTAGTTTAAAATATACCTATTTAGCAATATGTAATATAAAAAATTGAAAAAATTGTAAATTTGATGATATGAAAGAAGGGAGATGTACTTATATGATTAGATACTTAGAGAGTTAATTTTCTAGTGAATAAAGGATGAAAATCCTAGTAGTGATACAAATATGATTCATATATGAATTATGAAAGTGTAAACTTATCATATATAGATTTGTTAGATGCATACAAAGCAATTTAGTAGTCTAATACCTTTTCTATGGTTTCATATGAAAACAAGATATTGTTTCAAAACTTTCGACGCCTATATGACCCTCTAAAATATGCTTCTCTATGAAACCCTAGTCATTACAAATAGATGAAACCCTTTGTATGACCCAAAATATATGCAAACCAAAACTATGGGTAAGAAAACCTATAAAATGTTGCTAGTTGGGTTTAAGTACAATCCATAAAACTTTAAAATTGGTAATAATTTGAAGAGGCATCAAATTGCACATAGTTCTCCACCTAACATGTGATATCTATATGGATAGAACTAGATTTGGAAATTTGATCATTTGATAATGTAAAAATGTCTTCACATACTTGAATTGACTTGGCTTAGTTGATCTATAAATTAAGACATGCGAGTTTATACCCTATCTGAGTGTTCTATAGATAATTCTAAGGGATTCTCCTACAGTGCACGTTTTTACTTTAGGGGAATTCACGAGAGCTTGAAGTGATTTAGGAATGATTTTTGAAATGATTTTTCCTAAAAAATACAGGTGATTAAATGAGTGTATTTGAATTAGTTATATATGGGTTCATAGGTACAATATTTCATTCAGGCCAACCCATTAGGAAAGTACCAACCCATAAAAATATGAAAATTTGATAAAGTTACCATTGGGTGTGTTGGAGAAATAATTTGTTGCTAGGAAAAAATAGTTAATTTTAAAAAAATCTCTAGGACTACATCCCTCCTACTTGGAAAAGGGGAGGATCCCTTTATTATATGTAAACAAAACAAAAATTTTGGTTAGTCAACATGTCGGGGATCACTCCTACACATTCCAATGTACTTGTAGAAAATAATTGCACCTCGTGTAAGGGCATAATTTTTAAGGATAGTAAGATATTGGGAGTGAGAATTTAGAGAGGGGGGTTAATACTAAAAGTAGGATTAAGAATATTCTTATAAATATTAACCAGAGTTTATCAACACATAATTCTAAGGAAAAATAACTTTTCTATTTATGACAAGACAAAATGAACCATGAACATAAAATCCCATTCATTCATTCATCAAAATATTTTACACTCTTTTTGGACATGTAAGATTGACATGTTCACAAAGATGTAACAAGAGAGAGAGAATGAGGAAACATATGAGAAGGGGAAAGAGTAAATGCTAAATTTTCTTGTTCTTTGTAGTGCACTAGCTATCTACTCATGAAATCACAAAACTGGAAACCCCTTGAAATGAATAAGTCATTATAATATATAGTTTTTCAAAATGACTCTTCACCTACCCCCCTCATGAATTTTCACTAACTTTTATAACATGTGCCCTTTTGCATTCCTCAAAAATAAATTGAGTCCCTTTTTATATATTGGAGGAAACTCATTACAAAGTATAAATGTAGATCACATTTTAATGAATAAGAAAAAATTGAAAAGTAAACCCCCAATGAAAAAATAGAACATAAAAGAAGAGAGAAAGGGGGTGGGAAAGAGATAAAGGAGAGGATATAGCTACTCGGATGAAGATGATGCACTTGTCAATGTATATTCACTTTCTGATGGAATTTCATAGAGTTCCTATGAAAATTTCTCAATCTCTTTGAACTCCTTACTGAAACGAGATATTGCAGACATAACCTTATCATCCTGACGAATGTGTAAAAAAATCAAAGCTTTGAGCCAATTCTCAGAGTTAGAATTGGTATTTTTGCATTTTGTGAACCTATCTATATGTTTCTTTGTGGTGTTGGATATAACAACTCTAATCTTAGAAAAAAATTCCAGTTTTTCTTCGTTGAAAGAAAATAGATCTCTAGCATCCTTCTTAACCATCTCTTTAAATGGTTTCAATAGATCATCCACTGAAGTGTTTTCATCCATCGTGGGTACTCCAAGTTTCTATACTTCCACATTTATATATTCTTAAATTCTTGAAGTACACTCCTTGTTTGATTCCAATTCATTAAGAGCATAATTTATCATCTTGTATCAAGAAACAAGAGTTCTGGCCCAACCTTGAGATAGGTATTTAGATGTAGAGTTGAATACATTTTTGTTTCCCAGTATGGAAGATTTTTTTCCAATTTCATCCAATAATGAAAACATATAGACCCAATGCTCTTTCTCTTTTTTGATTTCATCCCTGGTCATCCTTACCTTTGTGGCAATTGTAATCATGTATTTAAAAAATGAGAGAATATTAAGTAGAAAATTCCTACTTTTCTCAAGAATATTTCTCGTCGACTTATCATTTTCCCTACCTTGCATTGTGAAGCCTTGATTATTTTTGATAGGTTCCAAATCAAAGATACTAATGTGAGTAACTTACTTAGCTAGAAGATATAGAATGGAATTTGGATCCAGGAAAAATTTCACATATGAGGTGATGGCTCTTACATGATCTTCTAGTTTTTCAATTTTTTCCTCATACTCCTCATTTCTCGTAAGAAGGTAAGTGGAATTTTTTTTTTAATAGGTGGGAATATCCCTTATGAATTTCTAGCCCTAGAGGAATGGTTTTCATTTTTTAGTTGAATGGAATCATCTCACTAATAGGCTTGAATACCTTCGTTTGATATACTTACATGAACTGATTTCCTGAATCACCACTGAAAATGTGAGATATAACTTGAGATTCCTTTCCTTTCTTCATTTTTTACTATTGTGGATATATATTGAAAATCTAGAACCACTTATTGTTACAACATGTAGGTGTCTCCTCCAATCATCTCCTATACCCATGGGAATATTTCATTTTTTCTATCTCAACATTGGGAATGATTGTTGTTTTTAGATCCGAATGGGAAGGTGGATCTTGTACTAGTTGAGTTGGTGTAACTACAGAGGAGGAGATACTTTAAGGCCACTAAGGAATAGATAGATGAGATGGGTAAATTTGTCCCTATTACAAACCTTATACAAGACCTTGTATTGTTTTTTCCTTTTTATACAGCCTTGTACTATGTGGGACTTAAGATTCCACTGACTTCCTTTTTGAGAGATCTCTTGAGTGAGAAGAGATTGAAGTTTTATTAGTTTCCATTCAAGTGGAGAGGTGAGATGCATGTATTTTGAGACTTGGGAAACTTCCTAATTAAATGAGTACAAGTTTTTTCTTTTTGAACCATTCCTTGGATCTCTAGATTACTAGTTTGGTTTGTTAATTGATATCTCCTGATTCTTGGATTCTCCACAATACTTGTGGCTGGGATGAGACCTTCACCAATTAATACTCCAGATCAAACAATTCAGTTATTTCATTTTAAACTCATTCCTTAAACCAATCAAACTTGAAATTTATCATTCTTCCAGCAGTCAACCTCATATGATCATCCTCCCTAACCTAAAAATTATCTAATTAATTCACCTAACAGTCCTCTATTTTTCAAACATGGTGAAAATCAAGCAAATGTAATGTTTCTAGGTTGCTAAGAATGTCAAAATCCCTCCTTAACATGTATGAGTAGAGGTTCAAAGGATCTAACGAAGCTTCCAAGTTTGCAGCATCATTGGCATTCTTACAAGGGAATATTCAAAAAAATATAGGGAATGGAACACTTTTCTTCTTACGATTCTTGAACTTGCCATTGATGTGAGAGAGCTACTTGCATAAATAGAACATAACAATCTTATCACCGAGATACCTTATCAACTTATGTGGAGTGAGATCAAACCCAAATATTCTAATGTATGAGGAAGTTGAGAATTGTGTGAAGGACCCATATATCTTGATCAAAGTTACAGTTTGTGAATATAGTCTTAATTTAGGATTTCCTTCTAGCAACCTTATGAAAAAAATAGTGAATGTATAATTCAATATTGCAAAATTATGGTTTCTATCCTTTACGGTCAATTACAAATACTTCTCATAGGCATGGTCCTTCTAAGAGATGTTCTGAGTGAGGTTCAATCCTCTGAATGGTCTTATGCTCGTGAGAGAATAGACCAAGTAGAATGTCATTGAGAACTTATTTGTAGTTAGAAACTGAAGTAATTGTTGATGGATGTTGTCGATGATTATCTGCCCCTTTCAATCATATTATTTCTCTCAATCATAACAAGGATGAACTGCACCATCTAATCTTAAAAATCCTTCGTATCCTATTCTCCCATCGCCCTACCTAGTAGGATGATTACATCTGATAATCCTTTATAGAACTCACTTTTGGATAGAGATTTAAGAATACGAGATGGATTCATCCCATATTTCAACTATGAGCTCAATGAAAGACCTCATAGATAATATATTGTCTTTTACCATTCACCTGATGTAAATTCCTTTGTGATGATGACCATGTTGTTCCGTGTCGGGATTTGCATACATTGAAAAATTCCTTTAGGAGTGAACACTACCATCCGGGAAATTTATTCCTAGTGTTATTATTGATGTCAAATATATTGATGGAAAATGGTGTTATGTAGTCATATGAGTCTCTATGAGGTGTTATTCAAAGGTAAAACATGAAGGTTGATTGGTAGTGTCATGTTTGGTGAAGTCCTATGGTGTTCTAGAGTATGGTTTGGTGTGCATGGTCATAGTATGAATCCTTCCAAGTTGAATGAACAGTTTCATGAGGTCACACATGGTCTTAGAGGTGTGTTATAGGTGTTAATGAGTCTCTAAGAGTTCATAAAGGTCGTATCATGTGATGTCATGGGTTGTAGTAGTATTTCTAGGCCTATTCCTAGTCTTGGAGCTTGTGTTTTGGTATGATGACTTGAGAAATCAAGCACAATAGTCATGATTAATCATGGTATTAGTATGGTAATAGTGCATATGATGTGTGTGATGAATTTAAGGTCAGTTCTTAGAGTTTTGGTGGTGTTTCATGGTTCTTGGGAATCAAGAAGGTGAAGACAAGTTAGAAAATACAATTAGGTCACTATGGTTGGATAGTTACAAGATTATTTTATCTAGGTAGTGAGTATGGAAAGTTAGAATATGTTTTCATGATGATTCATGACAATTTTTAGGTCAAAGTGAAAAAGGAATTGTAAGATACATAATTTTTGGTAAAACTGGGTTTTAAAGAGTGTGTTTTTGTGCTAAATATTGACTTTCTGATGCTCATTGTGAAAATTTTTCTTTTCATGGGACCTAAATATTATAGGATATGTTTTTACATTGAGATAAGAATATTTTACAAAAGTAATGAGGTGGTTTGATTTTCAAGTTTTACAAATGATCGTTAAGAAGGTAAAGTGTTTGAAACCCTAATTAAACTCTAGCTCAAAAGTGACTTGGATAAAATCACTTATACAGGTATATTTTTTATTGGTTTTATAAACATGATTATTTTAGGTTGTAGAGGACTCTTCCATATTTCTAGAAAGGTATGATAGATCTTGTGATAGTATGTGTGCCCCACTAAAATAGGTAATTCTCTGGAGTTTTTTAATTTATGGAAAAGCTATCCATTAAATATATTAACTAAATCACCATTTATGAAAGCTTAGGAATTTTACTAGATGTAAATTATAGTTTCAAGTAATGGTTTAATTCCTAGAGGGAAAATTAATCCCTATATTTGAAGGTTGGTTTTTGGGCTTGTAAAGGAAGTTTTGAGAAGTTACAGAGATTAACCCGATTGAAGGCCTTCTAATTAGAGTTGGAAGGAAACGTAAGATGCTTTGAAAATTAGATTCAGATACCTTTCAAATTATGTATATTTTGTCTCTTAATGAGTTTTTTTATAGGTGAACGATCTTAATTTGTTAAGAATAAGTTTTATTGATTCAGGATGGGACTGCTCTAGCTAGAATATGGATGTAGAAGACTCTTTTTTTGGCTTATTTGATGTTTTATATCTATTGGAGAATGTGTTGGCATGGTTTCCTAATATTTTTTTTCATTGATGCAAAACCACATTAATGAAAAAGTGAATGTTGTATGATGATTTCATGATGTTTTTTATGGAGCTAGCATATTGGTTCAAATGTTTATTAGTGATGTGTTCTTGCTCTAGCAAGCCTATACAAGTGCATAGAATGTGTATCTTGACATTGTGATCTTCTTGGATGCTTGGAAAGAATGTTAGAATTATTTATAGAATGATTTGAGGGTGATTGAGAACTCACAACAGTGGTATGGTACATGTATAGTTGGTTCACTTAGTTACATGTGCTCATTGGGAGAAGGTATGTCAGCTTGGAGGTGTGACAGAGTGTATTGGAGTCATTTGAGCTCGTGGAAGAATCAAATAAGGTATATAATGGCATATGAGGTATGTTTAGGTCATTTATAGAAGTATCATGTTGAGTTATTGCATTATTTCAGTTAAACCTAGTTGTTATTTTGAGGATCTAGGATGAAAACATAGGTAAGTCTCAGTGAATGGAGAGATTTGGATATGGTTTTATCATTATAATTATTGGATATGTTATAAGGATGAGTCATAGTTCTCTCAGGAAAATTTTAAGTCCCCCTGATGTGTATTTTTTTAGATATGATTTATTTTGTGAGACAAGCTCAAGAATAGGTGAAAATCAAGCTTGAATTTGATCAAGAAAATTTATTATTTTATTTTGAATAGGAATCCTTAGGATTTCCATAAATGTATGGTTAAGGTCATGGTGATATGTGGACCCCACCTAAAATTGAAATTTCTAGAGAAGAAGGTTTTAGGACAAGATGGTCTAAGGGAGTAGAATGAAAAATTGATGGTGAATGGTTATTTGGAGTTTTTATTTATTTCCAATAATGTTTTAGGACATTTTCATGTAGGTTCATGGTGTTTTTAGGTCCAAATAGGATGACTGGTCAAAGAGTAGTTTTGGGGTCTCAAATAGCATGGTCCATTAACTTGTACATAACTTGAGCTAAAGGTGGAGTTTTGAAGTGATTAAAGTTGTGTTAGAAATTATATTTAGATATATTTATATTGATATATTTATTTACGCATGATGTATTCATTTGATAGGGTTTCAATACCATTCTTTGAGCAAGACATTTTTTGGCATTTCAAGACAACATCTATTTTTGTGCAAGTTTGATGTTATTTGAAGCATGATATGGATTGGGTGATACTTCCTATCACCTGGAATGTGAAGGGAGATGAATTTTTCATAAAATAAATCCATTTTTACATCTTGAATGTATGTATAAATGATGTTAAGAGCTAACCTTTGGAAACATAGTTTTTGGAAGGTTGATCTAGTAAAGGAAAATGTTGTGGTTTGAAGTGAAGGATGATTTATGACTTATAACTTTCTTAGAATATTTCTAGAGGTTATTAAATTTATTTTTAGTTTTCACATGGTATTTTTTTTTTGAGTACAAGTGATTTGGTGATTGGATTAAGTATCTAGGGTGTTGAAGGGTGAAGCAAACAATTGTTTTGAGATTTGTAAAGGGAACTGGACCCAGTAAATGAAATAATTTTTCTTTTTATATTAATTATGACCATGTATGATTTTTTTATGATATATTATTCATATTTAAATGGTCTTGGGTCATTAGAAAGTATGGTACTAATGTTAGGTAATTTTTGAGAATGTGCCTATGGGGTTTTGAGCCATTTTTGGCACATGTAATGAGGTTTTTCAATAGAACGACCTAATTGAGTAACTTGTGATTGTTATATTTTAAATTTTTTATTTTTCCTTAATGCATGGGTTGAACAAAATTGAGGGAATTTTTTTTCCCTAAGTTCTAAAGGTGGAGAAGCATATAAAAGCATGTTTTTGGATGCTTTTTAAAACTAGTTGAGTGTGTGCATGTGGAGTGACCTAGGTGAAGTTTGATTGCAAGTGTTTGAGAATGATTTGAGATTAATCCAAGAGTGTTTAAGGTGAATAAAAATTAGACAATATGAAAGCAATATTTTGATGATTTTTGGAGGGTTTGATGAGCTTATTTTGTGAAGATTGGTCACCTAGGGTTTGAGAGAAGAAGTGTGATATCAATATTGGATATCCATCAGTCGTGGAAGAAAAAAATCAGATATATACACATCATAAGGTGGTTGATTGGGTAATTTATCACATAGGGTGTTTTAGCCTCCTTGTGGAGTTGGTGCTTCACAAAATTAGGGGTTAGTGTTCCTTATAGGGTTGGTGTTATAATTAACTAGGGGTTTGTGCTCCTTGTGGGGTTGGTGCCTCACTAAATTTAGAATCATATCAATATAAGATATTTTTTCAATGGTTTTTATTCCCCTTTAGGTTTTTCCACTTATATCTTGTGTTCTTATGGTGTTTCTTTACTTTCATTGTTATATGCTTTGTTGATGGTTTATGGTGTGCACAAATTAATAGCTGAATAAGTGGTTATTGTTATTGAATTATTATGGTATTTTGAGTTTCAGAACTGAATTATAATTTTGAATTTTTATAAGTATTGATTCACCCCCCCCTCTTAGTCTAACAATTGGTATCAAAGCTGGTCCTTTTGAAAAAGTTTGAAAGCTTGAAAGGAGATCCTTGAAACCTAATATGGCGAACAACAATGTGATTGGAAAGCCACCAATGTTTTATGATGTGAACTATAGTGTTTTGAGAATGAGAATGAGGTACTATATCATGGCTCTAGGGTTTGATGTCTTGAACACCATTGCAAGTGGTTATACTACTCCTACTTCTTCCATTCTTATTAATGAAGAGAAGAAGGATTATACCAACAACTCAAAGTATTTTAGTGATATCTTAAGTGGTCTTGGAGAATATAAAATGGGAAAGGTTATGCATTGTAAGTCAGCAAAGGAAGCATGGGAAAAAATCCAAGCGCTCTATGAAGGAGACTCAAAGGTAATAATTTCTAAGCTTGAAAATTTTAGAAATTAGTTTGAATCTCTCAAGATGAATGATGATAAGAACATTGCAACATATATTATTAGATTTGATAAGATAGTTAATATTATGAAAGGGATAGGATAAGTTCTAAAAGAGTAATTTATTGTTCAAAAGTTATTAATATCTTTAACTCCTAATTTTGATTCAAAAGTGTCAGCTATAGAGGAATCTAAGGATCTTACTAAGATAAACATGGATGAGTTACACGACACATTAATATCCTATGAGATGAGGGTGATGTATTCTAAGCTTTCTAAAAGGGATATAATCTTCAAGTTGGATAAATTGGACAAAGAAAAGAAGGAGAAATATGAAGATTCTACTCTAGATCTTGATGATGAAGATCTATTTCCTATGGTTTCTTGAAGAATGACACTTGGGAATGGTAAGTACAAGGGTAATATTCCTTTTAAATATTTTACATGTGGTAAAATTTGTCATTTTTCTTCCAAGTATCCTCATTGACATGAAAATAAAAAGAATGATGATCATGATAGTGATAATGAGAAGAAGAATCAGAAATTTGATAAGAAGAAGAATGCTAAGAATAAAGGAATAATCAGGAATAATCAAGAAGAATCAATTCAGGAACAAGAACAAGAAGAGTCTATACACTAAAAAGGAATAATATGAGAGTGAAGAAGATAGATCTGATTATGAGGTTGAATCTAACCACAATGATGTTGGGGATGAAATTATCTTCATGACTAAAGAGGCTATGAGATCTTATAGTGGTGGATCAATTCCTTGGGTGATATTTCACCTGATTTTTGCAAGAAAGAAGAAGGAGAGGATGATGTTTTAAGATTTGAAATGGCATATGTACAATGTGAACTTGAGAATGCTAAGAATAAAAAAAAAATTATAGCTCAAGTCAAGGAATATAAGACTAAAATACAAGAGCTTGAAGGGAAACATTGGGAAATTTTTGAAAAACTTGAAGAATCAGTTAGAAGGCTAGAGTCACAGATGAGTAAATTGAATCTTAGTATTCAATCCAAAGAGGGGGATGTAAAGGGACCCAGGAAGGAACTTATAGATGCTACAAGAAAGGAAAATACCTACCAAAAGTTTGAGGAAAAAAACAAATTTCTTGATGATCTCTTGAGGATTCAAAAGGATACTTGTGATATGATTGGTTTAGGCTTCAAATCTGAAGTCAAGATCAATAAAGAAGTGAAAACTGATCTGATTTCATGCAAAGAAGTTGGAGAATCAAGAACCAAGGAAGGAAAGAAAAATTATCAATCCAAGGACAAGGATAAAATCAAGCAAGTTAGGAAACCTAATGCCTCAAGGTATGGAATTTATTTCAATGGATTTTGTTATACATGCAATGCTTTTGGTCATAGGGCTAAGGAATGTACAAGATCCCCAAGAGACACTCAGTGATGGAGAAACATTAGAGGTGATCATGAAAAGAAAGTTGTGTGCTTCAAATGCAATCAAGTAGGTCACATTACTAATGAATGTATGAATGAATCATCTAGACAATTTTCTGAGCAAGATAAAATAAATATAATGGTGTGTTACAATTGTAAACAAGGTTGGGAATTTGGCTAAGAAATGTTTTCAATCCTTCCTAGGTAAAATGAGAATATATTCAGATCCTAGAGTGAAAGGCTATGATGTTCAAAGAACTAGAATGCATGAAAATGTCCCTAGAAGGACTTAGGAACCTAGAAGAGAGCATAATGTGACCTCAAGTGCAGTAGTTGGTGGAAAAAAAAGTGAACCTCAATGTTCACATCAGATAAGGGAATATTATGGTGTATTACAAGTACCTAAGACGGCTTGGGACCTCTTCAAAACCTTATTTTAGGTCTCCTTGGATCAAGTATACCTTCACTATGCTTCTTAAAGGTATACCATTGCAAATGAAGCATCTAGATGAGGGGGAGCAGTCTATGTCATTATTAGCCATCTCTACAAGGTCAAGGTATGCTAATTTTTTCTCCTCATAGTATTTTTTGGTTCATGGTGTTAGTTCTTGTGAAATATCTTGTCAAATTGTCTTACAACTCTATGTTGTGCTTACAAGTTGTCTATGTGGTCTAGGCATGATTTATCAAAGTATAAAATTATTCAGTGGTGATTCTTGAGTGGTTAGATGTCATCCTGACATGTTTATTTACGAGTTTTAATGGTTTAGTGGTCTTGAACATCATAAGAATGTCATTTATGTCCTATTATGGTCAGTATTGTATTAATGGGTCTATGATAGTCTTCACTATCATGTGTGATTCATAAGATGTTTAAGAGGAGTTGTTATGAGATAAAAAAATTCTTGATAGATGTGTAATAATTTCATTCAAGTGTATGAAGTCATAATTTTTGTCTTTGCATTGAAAAAAGTGTTCAGGTTTCATAATAGGTGTGGTATTAGTCCTTAGGTGTGTGTGCATGGTTCTAGAGATGTTAAGGTCTCTTGAGCTTCAATAATGGAGCCCCTCAGGAATATACAATAGGTTGATGTGTTCTCAAGATATTTTTGAAAATGATTAAGTGTCAAATTGATCAATTATTATGAAATAAAGGCTCACTGTGACTTAGGTTGCACAAATAGTAGGTTACTACAAGAAAATTGGAGTTCTATAGGTATGTGATATGGGTGTTCATGATTGATAATCAAATAACGAGGTTTTATTTATGCTTGAAATTTTTTTTTCAAGGTTTTTGTTGGCTAGATTTTCTGCATAGCATAAAACCTAGGCAGTCATGAGATAAATCTCCCTCTTAACGGGTGAGGCTCCCATGTCAGATTTTTCAATATAAGTATGCTAATATATAAATGGGGTTTTACTTTAACTACTCAGTTCATGAACCATAATTGAACAGTTCTGCAGCAAGTAAGCAGCTATTTAAAGAAAGGAAAAGTTATAGAAGAAGGTAATTACATGAACATATAGAAGAAATGGGGAAGATGTGAATCCTAATCAGTAGATGGCAGAGCTGATTGCATGCACATAGAATAATCCAATAGATATAAGCATAGAATTCTAAAACAAAGGCATCTCTAGATCCATATCTAAAAGAACACAAAGTTTATTAAGAGATCTAAGATTAAAAATAAGAAACACAGTACACCATGACACAAAGTTCTCCGGAAACCTACTCCTTTGTATTCCTTTTCTCCAAGTGGCTCTCAGGGGTTCAACAAAAAGTCTAGAACACAATATTGCTGCTTACAAATTCTGATCATTAACCTAGAGGTTCTTCTCCTACTTATAGAATGTAGGAGGGAAAGTACAAATGGGAAGTCTAACTGAACTAAAACACAAACAACAAGTAAAGATGACATTTGGTAATCATCCTCCACTAACTTCTCTTTAAGTGACTCATATATCACTTAACTAATAGAATGGTTCCACATGACTTTAAGTAATGGTCACAAAACCAATAACTTTAAAGTTTTACAATTTCATCCAGGAACATAGAAAATAGAAGAAGAAAGAATAGAAGAAGTCATGCCAACTGTAACATTTATGTCTTATTCTTGTTCTGATATCAGATATACTTGTCGAAAATGTAATTCAGCATCTTTCCATCTATTTTATCTACTGCTTCCTTCTCTATACTAAACTGCAGTAATCCTTCATTCAACAATTTGATGCATGCTTCCACATCTTCCAAGATTGGCCCAAACCCTTCAACATCTTCCTGGAATGCCACCAACTTACTAATAGAATTCATCGTGAAAGGCTTAGTAGCTTTATCAATTCTCTTTTGTACCTGTTATCCAAAATTCCCCCCCAAGGTAATTTTGATAACATGCATCATTTCTTTAGTCCCAGGCAAGTAGATTGATTCAAGGCCCAAAATTGTGTTTTTTGGGGTACCTCGGTTTCCTTCTAACTCTTCTATCCAAGAAGAAAAGAGCAAGTTCTAAAAAAGGGTGAAAAAGTTGCAAAAACCAAGCTTGGGGCAGAAAAAATCATGAAAATTGGCTAAGTCCTGGTCCAGGCGGCCCTTGGGACAGTTGGGACGTCAGGGCACAAATCGGCTGAAAAGGCCGCCAGGCGGTCTGCGGGGCAATCCGGGACAGTCTGGGACACCAGGACGTGCATGGGGCACGAAAAGCCTGAATCGGCCGGAAAAAATGGGAAAAATTTTCCTAAGTCTCACTTCGCTCAGTCTGGGACACCCGGGCCAAAAGTACGCGGAAGACGCGGATCGGCCGGTTTGGCGCAAGTCAATCCATTTCGGGCGGTTCGGAAGTATTTGTCCCAGGTAGTCCGAGGAAATTTGGGCCAAGAGTATGCGTAGGACGTGAACTACCTGGTTCGGCTAAAACAAGAAACTTTCGTCCAGGGACATTTGGGACAAAAGTACGCGGAGGACGCGAAAGGCCGAAAAAGCCGAGAGCCAATGGAAATGTGCCACGTGTCTTTGCCTCAAAGAGGGACAGGGAAGCCCAAATCGGGCGGATCGGAGAAATTTTTCCCAGATGGTTTGGGACATCCGGGCCAAGAATACGTGAGGGACATGAAAACTTGGAAAATAGCCGCCAACGAATTAGAATGTGACGTGTGTCACAAGGGGAGGCACAATAAAATTTTGAACTAAGTGTTTTTGGGCTCGAAAGTTTTAAACGGAGCGAGTTTGAAGGGTCGGCCTAAGCCAATAGACACAGAGGACACGTGTCCTAAAGGAGTAGGGAAGTGTGCAGCTTGGGGGACGACTTACAGAATTTGGCAAAAGTTTTGGCCAAAAAGCTAAAAAGTAAAGGTTCTCCCCCGCACCCCTGTCAACCAACCAAATCATGCCACGTGTCCCAAGTGGCGGGGGGCGCGGGGAAAAAATGGAAAATTTTTTCCAAAAGTTATGAAAAATCGTCAAAATATTCAAAGGAAAACCTGTGGGAAAGGTGTAGGAAAGAAAATTGTGTCAGCCAATCAGCGCCTGACACGTGTCATCCAGGTGGCAGAGCGCGGGAAAAAATTCAAAATCCGTTTTTGGGCCTGTTTTGTGCCCTAAATCTTCAGATCACCATATCTTTTGATCCAGAGCTCGGATTTGCACGTTCTTTATATCTTTGGAAAGCTGATGAGATTATCTGCACAATTCCAAGGGTCAATCTATAATTTTGGTTTGGTTTGGAGAGAGAAAAATCAAGAAACGTATCTGGTGCACATAGTAATGACCAGAAGTGACGTTTTAACAACTAATTTAATGCAAATGGGTCGCATTATTCTTTAGCATGGCCAGAAGTGACGTTTCAACAACCAATTTAATGCAAATGGGTCACATTCTTCTTCATCATAGCCAGAGGATATGTTTCAACCACTGATCTTAATGAAGAATGTGTTCAGGTCAATGGTTGGAATGGGCTCCCACGTTTTTGTACGTTTTCTCTCTCATGGGCTCGACCCATGCAATGTAAAAGCCAGATTTGGCTCATTTTGGAGGGATATGATTACAAGTTGTTCATATTTTCAGATGCTGCCCTCCCTTCTTTTCTTCTCTAGGGTTGAAAATATAGTTCGAACCTCCTCCCCTTACTCTGTAATGGCATTTTTGCCTTTTACTATTGAAATGATGTTCTGTGCAAACTTCTGGAGCAACAAAAAATGTGTTTTGTGATGCATTTGTCCATCCTTGCTCATTCTTTTGCTTTTTTTCTTCTTGCCTCTCTTCATTGCAGGTATTTGTGCATGTTTGAATGTTCATTGCAGGTTTGGAGCTGTGTTCATGGAGTTTTGGGACATTTTCTATGTGAAATCTATCCTTGGGCCTATGATGCGTCTGTCCATCCTTCCCATTGCTCACCTCTCTTTGTTCCATGGAAATTTTGATAGATGTTCAACATTCTCCTTCTCTGGTGTATCACTGTTTTAGTGTAGGATTTTGCTATTTTCCCCTTTTCTCTCTCTCTGTCTATCTCCTGGGCATGGTTAGATTAGGTTTAGATTAGCTTGCCTGCACTAGAATAGCTCGTGGCACGTAGTTTAGGAAGCAGGAAACTAGCCTTCTCTGGAGATTCCTTTCTCATTTGTCATGAGTCCCACACTCAAAGAAAGGATTCAATGTTGTGTAATCACACTGGATGCTAGAGTGATCAACCTAGAAATATGATCAGCATCCAGGGGTGCTGTGATTCTGCATCAACAGTTTTGGCATGCCCGGTGGAACTGAGAGGTCTTCCACTTCATCTTTTGTAGGTTGGTGTGTTTCTGTGAAGATTTCAGCCTTTACGAGGCACTTGCAAACACATCTACGTGACTCCAAATGATCAGTAACCCATTTCTGAAGTTGCAGACCTTGTTTTCCATGCGCATTCTCATCCATTATTCTTTCCATCATCTTTCATTCTTTTCCATTCCATGAAGTTGTGCAATCATGACTTCATTTCCGATCATGGAACTCACATTTACAGCAGCAGTCTTTAACATGTTTCCCACCTCCAACATGTTTTCAAATCCTCCAAATCAGCTATTTTGATGCAATGTTCAAGATTAGACATGCATACCCATATGAGCAGCAATGCCAAAATTGAGGCTTTGGCTATGGAGCTTTCCAAGAGTAAGAGTATGCATATAATGGAGACAATCACCTGCAAGATGCTGGTCACCTGTTGGAGAAAATCCAAAAGATGGAGGTAAAGATGGTGCAGTCCAGAGCAACATACTCAAATGAGAGCATTCAGGATTGGTTGTAGGACTCCTTGTCCATGGGGAGGTCCTTTTCCAAGACACTTCAGCCCTCAGGAGAAGCTGGACTTCATGATAAAGATGCTGCCCTAACTTGCACAATGGACAGCAGAAATGGAGGCATATACACTTGTATGTATGAACAACCTTGTCAATGGGTCAAGTTCTACACCATCATCTGGTTCACATTCTCTTCCCATGACTCAAGTAGCATCATCTCATTTGGAATTACAAATTCTAAACTCCCCATCTTGGATGTCCCAAGTGTTGAATCCCATGTCTCCACCTTTCAGTCTAATCCACCACACCTCAATTCTTCTTTCCTTTTTCCTCCAAAAAGTCATCCCCTCAACAAGAGCTAACAAGAAATACCCCCCTCATCCAAAGAAACAAGAGTTTTGTACCTCCTTTACCACCACAAAAAAGATTCCAAATCAATTGAGTTACAACCCATCCCTCCTCTTGCACTCCCAATTCCATGTGGGGAAGAAGAAATTACAAGAAACAGCTTTGAAGGACTCCTATCACAGAGGATTTTAATAGAAAAGAAATGATACTACAACTGTGAAGGTTTGGGCTGCCAGAATTTAATACACATGAAAATTTAGTTAATTCCATTCATGGTCAAGCCTTACACTCATATAGCCTGGTTCAGTCTCCTATAACATAATGGAGTTAAGGACTTATTCTTGATAACATCACAATCCTAAGTTATTTCAGATCCCAACTAGTCCTCTATAGCAGCAGATTGAGGAGTTTGACTTGACAAACTTCATGCTGGAGGAAGAGTTCACTTCAAGAGCATATATTTAACTTCAACTCACATTGGATAAAGGATAAGCTACTCCAATTACCAACAATTTTGCATTTTGTTAGTCATAATGGTGTGTGTATGTGTGTGTGAAACAATACTTATGTAAGTTCTTAGGGTGATGGATATATGCACACTATAGTTTTTATTTTCTGAATTTTTGAGCTTTCAATAAATATTCATTTTTGTAAAGTACTACTACCGACATTATTGCTTGTGTAACAACCAAACTCATTTTTTAATTGGTTGAGTTAGACACCATGGAGTCAAATTAATGTCCCCCACGTTCTGCATGTATGCAACCTATATTTTATTCATAAGGCATTTTAAGTCTATCAGAATTTGCTGCAGGACCTGTTATAATGATGTATTGAAGATGCCAGTTGAGTTAACATACCATTCTCTCTTTCATCATCCACACTCCAAACACTTTTATGTTTGCTGTACATTTTTGGTTAAATTGGTTCAACATTCATTTAGTTATTAAAACTGCATAATAATAGCATCTGCAGTGGAATTCCACAAAATTACAAAACGATTTTAAAGGTTCATGATCTTCATAGGTTGGCAGACAATTATGACATATTTAATACTAAACAAACATTGCATTCACACCATCCATAACAATGGTTTAAATTAATTATTAACTATATTTGTTTGTAGTGTCACAATTACCAAGCTATGAGTTTAATCATACAATATTAGACCTGTGCTCAATCAGGTATTTGGCTTCAATTTTGAGCCAAAGGAGACGTCTTTCAGTGACTAGGTCATGCTATTCTTCATTGGCATGACGATTAGGTCCCTCTTGCCAATGATCATACCTGTCGTACCTGTTATGAATTCATATGGGGTAACCCTTTAGAATAACCCACAGAGGTAATAATGAATTTGCCATTTAGCTCATACCTTGATGATGTTGGAAGGAAGACCATGTCAATATATAGAATATTGATTGTTCCATCTTGACATCCTAACGGCTTTTTTCATGCCCTAAATCAATTGCATAGTCTGCCACTCCCTTTGAGCCTTTGAAGCTGGTTCTGCACAACCAATGTCACCTGGTCTATATGTGAGCTTGCTTGGAAGAAAGAAGAGGATCATAGATGGTAGAGGAGGGATTTGAGCTGTTGAGGGCTTTCGAAGAAGTGATTGTGCATCTACTCTGCATGCTCCATTTAGAGCATGTATCCCCTTCAAACCCACTACGTAGTTTGTGCCTTGTGCTATGCGTAGTAGGCTTTGTTCTTGCACAGTACAGTGCAAGAAGCAAATTCTTAAGCCTTTTGAACGACTAAATTTCCGAGTGGGTTTCCAATTGTGGCTCATGATGGGATGGCTTGTCAAAGCTTGCGAGATCTATGCTTTGTAGGTTATGACTCATGACTCCATGCACTATTTATTACTTTTTGTGCTATTGTTCATTGATATCAACATGGGTTTACATTGTCCCCACTAAGTCACCATAACTGTTATCCAAAATTCACCCCCCAGGGTAATTGTCATAGGCCTGCAGTCAGAATATTTTAAGTCATGTGCAAGTTGATGTGCATTCAAGGATCCTTCGTGTCACATCATATCACTAGCATACATTCTTGAGGTCCCTTCATTGATTGTGTTTCAACTAATGATCTATTTGGATTTCCAATAATATTAATGAGTATGTTCGTATCCATGGGATTAAACAGTTGTAAAACCAAGCTTGGGGCAGATAATGACTATATCATGATTATCGGCAAAGTCCTAGTCCATCCGGTGTTTGGGATAGTTGGGACTTTCGGGGTTTAAATCTGTTCGACATGACACCAGGTGGTTTAACGGGGCATCCGGGATAGTTGAGACGAGTCGGGACATGCGGGGCACGAAAATCCGAATCGGCTCAGAAAAAATGGGCATACTTTCCTAAGTCTCGCTAAGCTCAGTGTGGGACAAGTTTTAGGCCAAGAGTACGCGGAAGATTCAATAATTAGTGACATTTTGGCGCATTTTTAGATCAAATCCTATTTCGGGCGGTTCGGAAGTTTTTGTCCCAGGCATTTTATCACAGTATGGGCCAAGAGTATGCGTAGGACTTGGTCTCAACAACCCGGTTTAGCCAATAGAAGTTACTTTCATCCAAGAGGACATTAAGGTTAGAATTGTACGCGGATTTGTCTCGAATAGCCCAAAAAGTTGAGATCCAATGGATATGTGCCACGTGTCTTCACTGCAAAGAGGCTTCTAAGTTAGCCCAAGTTGTTTGGATGCTATTGATAAGGCTAATCCCATATGGTTTGTTGTACTATGCCAGACCAACAATGCTATTAAGTTACACGAGAACCCAGAACAAGTGTTTTTAACGAATTAGCATTTTATGCTATGTCACAAGGCCAGGTGCAAGTTAGCAAGATTTCAACTACTTACGTTGCATGGGGGCAAGCCCCACAACACTATTTAGAATTTCAGCAAGTTGCGAGTATAATTTGACATGAGCCAATAGACACAGTGACAGTTTTTTCGCTATGGAGCAAGATGTTTGGAAGCTCGGGGATGACTTAGTTAATTTGGAAAAAGTTTTGGCCAAAAACATACACATCATTATCAAGGATGCCCCGCGTCTTTGTCCTCTTTCCATGTGTTTTGCCATGTTTTCCATGTGGATTAGAGAGCGACATTCAAAAAGTTTGGACAACCATCCTATGGTTCATGAGGTTGTCCATTTACATGTTTGTTTAATTTTAATCAAGCATTTGTCATAGACTAGATTAAAATGGGAGAGAATTGCTATAGCCAATCATCTCCCGACATTTGTCTATGAGCACAGTGTAAGATGTCACATTTGACCTAATTCTAAATGCTCGTTATTGGCCTATATCTTGTACCCTGTATCCACTAGATCGCCATAACTTTCGATCCCGAGCTCTGTTTTTCAACTCCTTAGAAATCACTGGGAATTTGCTATTGAACATTATGCTACACGACTTCCGTTGGCTAGATTTTCTGCATTTGCATAAAACCTAGGCAGTCATGATATAAATCAAGAAATCCCTCATTTAACTCGTAGTGAGGCTCCCGAAGTCAGACGTTGTCAATAACCATGTGTTTTTA
The DNA here is from genome assembly GCA_019776745.2 of Taxus chinensis. Classification (NCBI taxonomy): domain Eukaryota; kingdom Viridiplantae; phylum Streptophyta; class Pinopsida; order Cupressales; family Taxaceae; genus Taxus; species Taxus chinensis. The sequence goes on along the minus strand of CM034148.1, from coordinate 472,725,786 downwards.
TGCTATCAGGGGTTTTACTTTAACCACTTCAGTTCATGAACTATAAGCTAAGAAGTTCTGCAGCAGTAAGCAATTGTTTAATGAAAATGGGTCACATTATTCTTCAGAAGGAAGCCAAAGGAGATGTTTCAGAGAAGAAATCTTAATGAAGATGTGCATCTCAATTAGTAAATAGCAGAGCTAATTGCATGTTTTCACATATGAAGAAACTCTCCTAGATTTGAACACATGCAAAATGTATAAAGCAAAGATTTGCAGCTCATTTTAGATCCAGGATCTAAAAGTAACACAAAGTTTCAGCTTAAAAGCCTTCCCTAAAGATTCTTCTAAAAGCAAGAAACATGGAGTTTGAACATCGTGACACAAAGTTCTCCGGAAACCTGGCGTTCTTTGCCTTATTCCTCTTGCTACATGATGTTGCTCTGCAGGGGTTCTGACAGCAAAGTCTAGAAACACAAGATTGCTGATGCATCTATCAAATTCTTGATTGATTATTAACCCGGAGGTTCTTCTTGCCTACTCTATAGAATGTAGGAGGGATTTGTGCAAATTTCAATGACTCAAACTGAAGGTCTAAAGCTATGAACATGGAGTAAAGATGACATTTTTTGTGTGAAATCTATCCTTGGGCAACTGTGACTTCTTCTTAAGTGACACATCCTATCACATTAACTAACCTAGAATGGTTCCATGGCATGACTTCATAGTAATGGTTGCAAAATTCCCCTTAACTCTAGAAGTTTTACAATTTCATCCGGGAACATAGAAAATAGAAGCTCTGTCATGCCAGCTGTAATGTCTCTACATCTCTCTGTCTCCTTGGCATGGTCTAGATTAGGTCTAGATATAGCTTGTCTGAACATATAATTCAGCATCCTGTGGCATCTAGTTTTAGCCACTGGAACCAGCCTTCTCTGTCCCGAGATTGCAGCAACCCTTTATTCAACACTTTGCATGCATGCTTCCACTTCTTCCAAGACTTGGATTCAAATCTTATGCAATGTCACTGCCTGCAAGCGCCACCCAGCCTACTGATAGAGTCTCATCAGTGTCCAGGCTTGTTGTGAGCTTTATCAATTCAACTTTTGTACCATCAGAAGAGAACCTTCCAGGGAATCATGCACCTCGTTAGAAACAATCCGCACGTATGAAGTAACATTCTCCGTCCACTCTTTCCTCAGTGAAAGAAATGATACTGTCTGGTAAGGATCTGATATTCTACTCTCAAGCGCCTTCATCCTTTTCAGCAAAACTCTGCAGATCTCCAAACGGAAAGATACTGCAAACTCCTAGCCTGCTTTCCCCTTCTCGACTGATCCATCCGGTAACATTTTATTCTACAACCAATACATCTCCCGGCAGCTTGTTGATCTCGGCCAAAATTACTCAGGTTACTCTCTGCAACTGTATTCATGTACTTCTATGCTTTCTATCACCAGTTGCTTTAGTTGATTTGCTGCATCGTTCATAACCTTTAGGCGGGCTGGCACTTCCCCAAGTTGTACACAGAAGCCTTGATGCGAATAATCAAGATCCTTCCATTCGTCAATAGCCTTTACTTGATTGCTTGCATCTTTCATTTCCTGCATAAGATGATCACTCACCTGCTCTGAAATGGGCTGAATGGAAGGTTTAGCAACCTTGGTTATGATCTCACATAATTGAGATATTTGCTTCTACAGCTCCTCTTTCTCCGCTTTTTCACTGTCAAGCCTAAGGAACAAAGCATCCATCAATGTCTGCGTGTCCTGCTTCAATCCTTCAATGGTAGCTTGACCGAGTGGTATTTTGGTCATCGTCACATCTTCTGCCGTGAGCTCCTTTTCTATCTTTCCTTCCGCCGGAATTGATATCTCAGCAAACTTCTCTCCCTGAATCCTTGATGATCAACCTAGAAGTTGCTTTAGCAACTTTAGGCCTTCCTGTCTCTTCTGCTCAGATCCTGAAGTAGCTGCAAGTCATGCTCCTCTAAGTTCATCTTCTACTCTTGCTTTCCGGAACCAACTGCAAGGCTAACCATTCCGAGAAGTTACTTCTCGGGGAGTAAGAAGTCGCTGAGTGCACTACCATCTCCCGCTCTGCATCCTCTCCGTCAGAAAGTGGCACGGTGTTATGGCTGCCATCTTCTGAAACATCCAAGGACAAAGCTCTTTCGAACTCCGTCATCTGCAGCTTCAACATCTCCTCTGGAACGGGTGATGAACGAAGTGGCTGCGGAGAGAAAACGAACGTCGCCGGTTTCAATGAAGGCATGGAAGCATTCTGTTGCTGCGGTGCAATAGTTGGTGATCTTCTGTGTACTGGAGAAGTTGGAGTCAAAGCTATGGTCGTAGAAGTGGTCTTCTCTTGAGATCTTCTATGTACTTTCAACTTCTCGGACCTTCTGCTGATTTTTCCTTCCTGCTTTCGTTTGAGGGAACCTCCTGCGCCGAAGTTGCCCGTGATTTGATTCATCAATACTTCATCAAGGCAGTATCCCTTCATCAGCAGCCAGTTCGAAGTATTCACCAACACAGCTCCAGATCTCTCTTCAATTGAATGACATCCTCCATTGTTATCCTGCAGTATAGCTTTATCTCCTCCCATTTGATGGTAAGTGTCAAGTACCACGTTCCCATCATCTTTAAGATCCGCAGGTGTCCGCGCTAGTCCAAAGTCGAACACTTGCTTTGCTGATAGCCTGCTAAAATATTTCTTTCTAACCTCGTACTCACTTCTGCACTTCATCCAGAAATCTTCTAACGAAGGCACATGTGCGTGACTCCTAGGAGATCATGTCTTCCTGGCTACTCCAAATGGATCGAAGTTAAGCCGTGCAGGGAAGAACTCTTGCTCACACTCAGATAACATTTGCGTCTTCCATCCCCTCGAGCTCTGTGAATGCTGATGCAATCTGTAATATCCCACAGTGATTGGGAAGAAGCCCGTAGACTTATGTCACGTTTCAACTGAAGGTCGTGTAACTCCACAAGTTGCTTGCTCAGCTCCATGGCGATCAATCTGTCACCTCGGATACCTGAGCATCTTTATTGGTTCTCCAGAAAAGCTCGTAACCCTGAGGTATGTGAAATTTGCAAACTGGATGAATAAACTGCCAATCTTGGACACTGCTTCCCATGCTTCCTTGCTTACCCTGTGGGCCTGCAAGTCTTTGTCTAGCCTACAAGATGAAATCGTAGAAGAAGTCATCGTTGATCACTTTGAAGTCCTTCTTGTACACGCAGGTATAGTAAGCTGTGGGTAGCACTCAAAAATGGGGTCCTTGGAAAGAACACCACATCTATCTAGCTTGGAAAAGACACCCTGTGAAGTTGCAGCATACACCAAGTATGAAGTCATCTTGAAAGCAAAAAGTACGCTTCACGTTCTCGAAGTTGCTCACCAATGTTAATCACTAATAATTTCCGATCAATTGATTATAGGAATCAACCTTGTTGACTTCAATGGTCCTGATGAAAGCATACATCCATGTACGGAAAATGTAGGCATTCGCTTCGCCATTCAACCTGCATAGCAATTTGACGACATCATCTGACCTCCTGCACCAAATTGGACCGTGGAAGAGTTCCTCGGGAACTTTGAAGGGGATCTAGGTTTCTTCATGAACCGGCTGTTCATGATGCTCACACTTATCAGCTCTATGCTTCTCCCACCTACTGTCAGCATCTTGAAAGACTAATGGAAGTCACCACCTTTCGCACTGGAATCTTCAAACAATAATTGATCAACTCTATGTCTAAATGAATTATTGTCTTTCTCGTAGCATCACGCACTGATCTGGATGAAGGATGGTAAGATCTAGCGCACTCCATAACAAACTCTCGCAACTGGGTTGTGCATGGAAAGGCTACAGCTCGTATAATTCCACTGCTTTTAACCACACACATCCGTGAAGTCTTTCCCGCTCTAGATCTATCAATCAATTCAGAAAGATGCTCCGGACCTAGATCTATGTCTCCTATATCTACAAGTTTGGAATTGATGCATGACTCCATCGTTCTTTCTTTTTAATATCTCTTCGCCATGGCTTTGTCTATCTTTGTCTGAATAATTCTTTTTCTTCTTACTTGGTCGGATTTCTTAAAAATTGGTGTAGATCTAGACAATTCTTTAGATTCTGATGATATATGTAATGTATTGGAAATTTATTAAAGCTCCTTTTCTTATGTAAAGCACCTGTAATGAGTTCTTGCAATTAATTCAGAAAAAATAGCCCCAAGAGCATGAATAGTGAATTTTAATTGTAAAAATCTGCACTTTTCAAGCATGCTGCCCCAAAAATTGATGTTTAATTTGCACATAAAGAGAGCATGAATCCTTTCAACAACACCTGAGCACCTATGTAAACAATTATGTAGACAAATATCATTCTCCTTCAAAGCATGCGCCAAATTTGGAAGCTTTTAGCCTTGTTTCCACCTTTCCTGAGCAAAATCCTTCTTCAAATGGGGCGCACTTGTACTCTTGGCTGCAATTCTTTACCTATGAATTAAATAATTCACCCATATATGGCAGCCCATGCTTTTATAACCCTCGCAATTCTATAATTAATAATTTCCCTTCCTATTCCTGGTAATTAATTAATTAAAAATCATGCTTCTCTCTTTAAAAATAATATGTTTAAGGACAACCATCCAATAAATTAAATTAATCCAATTTAATCCTTCACACTTCACTTCACTTAAGCTTCACAGTGTGTCATGACCATAGCCACTGAAAATAGAATTTAATCTAATGATTTAATGCCTCAAAAATCATTAAATATATCCTAAATGGGGCGCACTTTTTGACATGAAAGGGGCAGCCTTTAAATAAATTAAATTTAGTCAATTTAATCCATTTAGTTCTATTTCTTTTATTCCCCTTTTACTTCTTGACTTTATTCCATGCTAAGCAAGTACATAATTCCCACCTTGCCTGTTGCTTCTATTTTTCCCATTGCAGCTTGAATCCTTTGTTTTCCAAAAATGCGCCCAACCCTGCAGGGCTTTTCTGTGTACGAATTTTCTTTTTCTTAGTGATCCAGACCTCCGATGGTGGCTTCCTCTGGGCATAACATGCGTATATGTTTTGCAGCTGGTCCAGGCCAAAAATCAAGCTTACCCGGCAAAGGAATTGTTCTAGAGAAATTTCACAGAAAACGAAATGGGACAACACAAAAAATTGCCAAAAGACACAAATAAATCCCAAAACTTATTCCAAGTTAAAACCCTTATGGTACATAGGAATAATGACATGTTCAATCATAACAGAGTTAAAACAGAGCGCAAATAGCCTCATACGGGGCTCAAAATAATTAAATACAAATTTCCCACAGACAAATCCTGACAATAGAATATAACAATAATGGGCATCTAGGTATTTGGCGAAAAAGGCTAATATGGCTCTTTGGGAATATCTTGATGCAATACAAGAACTTTCAGGAAATAAAAACACAAAATGACCCATTATTTTAAAAGTACAATTTTTTTTTGGATAGGGTAGTCACATATTTCAGGATGAAATCTAGATGACACCAGTCTGCTCCGTCTATGGACATCTTTTTCTCTGTCAGAATGACAAAGGGAAAAGATGATATCCCAACATCTTTGGTTTCGTATCTTTTCCTTTGGGCACAGGGTTAGGCAAATAAACACAACACAACACGAAAACAAAAATAAAACAAGGAAAAACAAACAAAGTTTTATTTATGTACATACAGGTTTTACCCTGGTTCTCATGTCTGGAACAACTTCAAGTGTTTCCCATTGAAAGGAAATGGTAATTCAACTCCATCCTGATGAGCAAGAATGAAGCTATCTACTTCAGCAATCCTCGTGATCACAAAAGGCCCTTTCCATAGTGAATCAAACTTTCCATGCATGCCTTTTGTTTCTCTTCTTTTGTCCCATAAAAGGACCCAGTCATTGACTTCAAACTTTCTGTCCCTGGATTTTTTGTCGAAGATGACTTTCACCTTCCTTTGATTCTCTGTCAACCTATTTGCAGCTTGATTTTTTACTTCCCTCAATTCAGTCAGGTATATAATTCTTTTATCAATAGCATCCGTGAAGTGGAATCCTCTAGGGCCTTAGAAAGTTCTAGGGCAGGCAGTTCCAAGGTAAGAGGCAGTTCCGTGTCTCTACCATATAATAGCTGAAATGGGAACATGCCTATTGCCCTCTTTGGTGTGATTCTATTGGCCCATAATGCATTAAACAATTTTTATGCCAAGTCCTTTGATTTTCCGTTACCAGCTTGCGCATGATAGTTACCAAGTTTTTATTACTAGATTTAGCTTGACCATTCCCTTGTGGATAGTAGTTTGAGGAATGAACTAGCTAAATCCCATAAGTGTAGCAGAAGTCAACCATCTCCTTAGAATAAATATTCAAAGTGTTGTCTGCTACAATTTTGTTGGGCACGCCAAACTTGACAATAATATTTTCTTTTATAAAATTACACACCTCGGCGGGAGTCTCATTCTTCACAGGAATAGCTTCTACCCACTTACTGAAATAATCCATACCTGTTAGAATGTAATGGTGGCCGGCACTTGAAGTTGGGTTAAGCATTACAATAAAATCCATTCCCAAATGTTGGAAAGGTTCTTCAACCACAATGGGTTTTAGAGATAATGCAGGTAATTTCACATGCCCAACAAAATGTTGGCATGCTTGACACTTAGCTACCCAATCTACAGTATCTTGAAAAAGGGTAGGCTAGTAATACCTTGCTCTGAGGATCTTGTGTGTAGTGACTCGGGCTGAGAAATGACCACCGCAAGCCATGTCATGGAACTGTTGTAGTAGCTGATCCTGTTGAGCTTTATCGACGCATCTGAGAAATACACCATCAATTCCCCTCTTGTACAAACCATTATCCCAAAGAATAAAATATTTGGATTTCAGTTTGATGGTTCATTTCTCTTTTCTGGAAATTTGATATGGGCATTCTCCATACGTCAGAAAGTAAGCAATGTTATTGTACCACTTCTCTACCAGATCTATAAAAAGTACAGTAGGTAAATCTCCATCTATCTCATCTTGATCCACTTCTGGCACTGATGTTTTTATCTCCGTCATTAATTCACACAGACCTCTTCCTCAAACTGGCTTTGTTGGTTTAATATCTAGGTCATATTCTTGAACCTTTTTCACTCATGTGCCTCTCAACAATACTAACTCTTGCTGAGTGAGGATGGATTTCACTGCAATATCTAGAGCCAAAACCACAATGTGTGAGGAAAGAATATAATACCTGAATGCTTTGCACACCTTCACCACTTCATATGTGTGTTTTTCCATGGGAGTGTATTTCAACTCATAGGATTTAAGGGGCGTGCTCATTAAAGTAATAGGAGCTTCTACGTCCTCTTGATTTTTTTGCATCAGTATTGCTGACATGGTGTTTTCGGAGGGATAACAGTAAAGAATAAACTCTTTACCGAAGTCGGGTGAAACCAATACTGGAGCTTTTGACAGGGCCTCTTTAATTTTCTCAAAATATTCCTTCCCTTCATTGCTCCATTTAAAATCTTGTTTCTTCTTCATCATATTCTAAATATGTCGGGTTAGCTCAGCAAAGTAAGGAATGAATCTCCTGAAAAAATTAACTTTTCCAAAGAAAGAGTGGACTCCTTTTTTGGATGTGGGCAAAGGCAATGTCTGAATGGATCTGACACATTCTGGATCTATCTTTGTTCCTTCTTTGGAAACAATGTGCCATAGCAGCTTTCCTTCGGTTACAGCAAAGATAGATTTCTTGGGATTCAAATAAATACCATGTTTGTGGCACTGTATAAAGACTTCTTCCAAGTTCAAAATGTGTGAACTTCTATCTTTGGAAAATACTATCAGATCATCCAGGTACACCACTATGCTTATATATTTGAGATGAGCAAAGGCTAGATCCATAGCTCTTTGGAATGTAGCACCAACATTAATCAGGCTGAACGGCATTTTCTGTTACGTAAAGGTTCCCCAAGGTATGATGAACTCCATTTTGTATTGATCTTCCTCGGCCACCTTGACTTGATTATAGCCTGAAAAGCCATCAAGCATGGAAAGCATCTCAGATCCAGTGACCACTTACAGAGTGTGATCCATGATGGGGATGGGGTAGTTATCTTTTAGTGAAGCTTGATTAAGGTTGCAGAAATCCACACACAGCCTAATATCACTGCTCTTTTCTCTTATAGGGACTATGTTGGCCAACCATTCATAATGATGTATGGGATAGATAATATTTCCATCTAACAACTTCTGGATTTCTGCAAAGATGGTTCCCAAAATGGTGGGGTTGTGCCACCGCAACTTCTATTTAAAAGGATTTTGTTCTGGTTTAAGTGGGATGTAGTGTTGAAACTCCGCAGGCTGATGTGTTTTTAGATCCTGGTAAGACCAGGCAAAAACATCCATGTATTTTTTAAGAAGCTTAGTAAAAGCTTCTCTTTCAGCCTCTGAACAACACTTACCTAGATTTACTAATTTGGGATCATTTCCGGCTCCCAAATTTAGTAATTGTGTGTCAGAGGAAGAGCTTTCCCCACTTTCTTCATTTTTCTTAAGCATCTGATCATGCTTATCAAACATTTCCTCAAGAGATACCAAGCCTTTGGGAAATTTATTTCCCTTTAGCTGGATAATCTCCTAACTTCCTAAGATGTCCGCATCCATTTCTCCGATAGTAGTCTTCCTGGGAGGTGAATTGCTCCCCTCATAGTAGATCTCTTCAAAGTTGTCCTTCTGTTGGAGAAACGCAACAATCTGCATGTCATCGTTGAAAACCTACCATTGCTAGACGTTGTCAGGAACCTTTGGGTGAAAGACCATCTCAACCTTATAGTCTCCCTATCTAAAGAATGCGGGAGGCTGATCTAGATTCAACAAGACTGCAGTCAATGCAAGCGAATCAGCTCTTGAATTTTGTTCTCTCGGAATGTAAGATATCGAGAAAGTAGAGAAATCTAGGATAGCATAGTAGACCCAATCTCTATAGTGCCGTAGTTTTTCTTTTTTGACTTGGCAGAGGCCTCTTATCTGTTTAACGATCAGCTCAACATCTCCCTTTACATGTAATAGTTTGATTCCCATTGTTCTTTCCTTATCCATGCCTAACAACAACGCTTCATACTCAGCTGTATTGTTAGTATTTTTGAACATAAATTTGAAGGAGTGTGCATGCACCTTCCCTTAAGGAGAGATAAGAACAATGCCTGCGCTTGATCCAAATGAACAGTAGCTGCCATCAAATTCCAAAGGCCAAATCTTTTTGTTAAGTCGATGTGGTTCTTGAAGCACCAGTTGAACATCTTCTTTATCCATATCTAGATAATAGACTCTGTGATCCGATTCCTGAAACAAGATATGAGATCTAGGATCCTCATATTTTGATACTGTGTACTTGGATTTATTCTCAGGTTCCAGCTTCTGATTTACTCCTTTGATTGGTATGTGCACACAAGACCAATCCATATTGACTTCTCCACCTAGCTCTTTACAGAAATTTCTACTCAAAAGCATGCCATAAGAGACTAGAATGTCTGCTACAAGGATAGTCATTTTCAATCTTTTATCTAGAAAAGAAGCAAGTACTGCCTGCACATCTTTGATTTTCCCAACAAGAGGAACTTTCCTTTCCATGGAATAGCATCTTCCGATGGTTTTTGTCAATGTGAGACGCAAGGCATCAACAACTTTTACAGGCATGACGTTGTCAGAAGCTCTAGAGTCCAAGATGCAATTGCTTAGATTATGTCCATTGATGAGAAAAGACACATAGAATGGCTCGATCCTTTCTGATGTAGCAGGAGAAGAGGTAGAAGGAGAAAAAATTACAGCCGCATTATTTGAAGGAGGAGTATTCTTTGGATTCGAATAGATACCCCGTGAAGTATTATTTGTTGGGCTGGGCCCATTACTTTGCACATATTTGACCAATCTGTTCAGCTGATCAGGAAATTCTCTCAAATACTCAGCTTCTGACATTTGGACCTTGTTCTTCTTGATGTGATCAATTATGTCGAAAGCTTGACTTGCTTCAGCAGGATGCGCATTGGCTCTTTGCTGCGAATTGAAAGAGTTTGAATATTTATCCTTAGGCGCTAATGAAGAAGGAAGAGTGCTACCTCTTTTCAAGATAGTAACATCCAGGCCAGGATCTTCTCTTTCTCTTCAGTCGCTTGTGGATGCTTCGGCATTTTGGCGGACCTTGTAAACACCATAAAAGTGTGACCATTAGAATCTTCAAAAGATTCATAATAGCCATCATCAGATTCGTATTCCATGTAACCAATATTGGAGTCGCCAGAGGGATCAATAAAGTCTTCATCATCGAATGATTCATCAATCCTGAGATCTTCTTCATTAGTTTCCAAGTTATTCCTTGGAGCAGCTTTTATTACCAACCACTGAGGTGCAGCAACAAGTCTGTTTCGGTTTTGATTCTGATTTTGACCATTGAAGGTCTGTGTAGGAGCTAATCTTGAGGGGGTTACATTCCCTGCTTGGGAGATCTGCTTCTTGATCTACAACATGTCATTAGCCAATCTCTGCAACAAAAGATCTGAAGTACTAGAAGAAGCGTCATCACCTTTGTGAGATGGTTGTTTGAGTTTCCTAGCCATGATCAAGTCGTCCTCAACTTCCACGGAAGCATTTTGTGCTTCAAGTAGATTTACAGGTCTTGCCCTTCTCAGCTGATATCCAACTTCGGGCAATAGAGCATTTATAAAAAATGTCTTTTGATTTTCGTCGCTCAATGCGGCAGAAGTGGGGATTTTATATAAAATCCTTTGGAACCTTGCAATAAAGTCCTACATGTTCTTGCTTGGCTCTTTCTTCAACTGCGTCAGTTTGTTGATCAACGTGCTAGCATCCTCTGCGGGCTTGAATCTTTTTAAAAATTGCTCACGCATAGTCACCCAGTTGGTTATGGTGCTAGGAGCTAATCGATAGAACCATTCTCCAGCCATGTCATGTAGAGTTTCAATGAAGAGTCTGACTGAAACATCTTCATGCTCTACTGCAAGCACACCACAAGATATGAAAAAGGCCGCCAAATGATCATCCAGGTTTTGTTTTCCATCTCCAAAGAATTTTGGAAAATTCTTTCTGGATCCCTTTGGCAACTCGTGCATAGGTGGAGCCAAGTTCAGTGGCCCAAAAGTTGCGCCCCATGGGACAGGTACAATCTGGTGTGCCATGTTGACTTGAGCACATCTTCTCCTTGTGTAGACTTAGTGAATAATTCCAGCAGCCGGATTATGCTGAAGATGATCCAGATCTGGATGGGTGTGCACTCTCCTTCCTGGTGAAAGACTGGATCTGCAGCTTCTAACTTGAGGAGGATGATTGAAATTGAATTGCTCCTGCAATCGGTATAAATGATCAGTCCTTCCTTGCGCCTTCACAGATTTGGTGAATAGACGTTCAGCCAGGTTGAGAGTCAAATGAGAAAACACTCAGATCTGCAAAACACTCAGATCTACAACAGATAAGCCTTGATTTGCAAAAATAGTTGTTCCCCAGCGGAGTCGCCAAAAACTGTTGGCTCGATTTTTCGCATAGCACAAAACCTAGGTAGTCATGAGATAAATCTCCCTCATTTAACCGATGAGGCTCTCGTGTCAGATCTGTCAATTAAAGTATGCTAGTATCTAAATGGGGTTTTACTTTAACTACTCAGTTCATGAACCATAACTGAACAATTTTGCAGCAAGTAAGCAACTGTTTAAAGAAAGAAAAAGTTATAGAAGAAGGTAATTACATAAACACAGAAGAAATGGGGAAGATGTGCATCCCAATCAATAGATGAAAGAGCTGATTGCATACACATAGAAGAATCCAATAGATAAAAACATAGAATTCTAAAACAAAGGCAACTCTAGATTCCAGATCTAAAATAACACAAAGTTTATTAAGAGATCTAAGATTGAAAGCAAGAAACACAGTACACCGTGACACAAAGTTCTCTGGAAACCTGCTCCTTTGTATTCCTTTGCTCTAAGTGGCTCTCAAGGGTTCAACACAAAGTCTAGAACACAAGATTATTGCTTACGAATTCTCATCTTTAACCTGGAGGTTCTTCTCCTACTTATATAATGTAGGAGGGAAAGTACAAATGGGAAGTCTAACTGAACTAAAACATAAACAACAAGTAAAGATGAAATTTGGAAATCATCCTCCACAAACTTCTCCTTAAGTGACACATGTATCACTTAACTAATAGAATGGTTCCACATGAATTTAAGTAATGGTGGTAAAACCAATAACTTAAAGTTTTACAATTTCATCCGGGAACATAGAAAATAGAAGAAGAAAGAATAGAAGAAGTCATGCCAGCTGTAACATTTATGTCTTCTTCTTGTTCTAATATCGGATATACTTGTTGAACATGTAATTCAGCATCTTTCCATCTGTTTTAACCATTGCTTCCTTCTCTGTCCTGAACTGCAGCAACCCTTCATTCAACACTTTGATGCATGCTTCCACATCTTCCAAGCTCAGCCCAAACCTTGCAATATCTACCTGCAGCACAACCAGCCTGCTGATAGAATTCATCGTGAAAGGCTTAGTAGCTTTATCAATTCTCTTTTGTACCATCAGAAGAGACCCTTCCAAGGAATTAGGCACCTTACTAGGAACGATCCGCATGTATGCAATAACATCTCCAACCACGTCCTCCTCAGTGAAAGAAATGATACTGTCTGGTAAGGATGATGTCCTACTCTCAAGTGCCTGCATCTTCTTCAGCAAAAATCTACAGATCTTCAAACGGAAAGATACTGCAAACTCTAATTGCTTCCCCTACTCAACTGATCCATCCAGTACAATTTTTTCTGCAACCAATACGTCTCCCAGTAGCTTGTTGATCTCGACCAAAATACTCAGGTTACTCTCAACAACTGTGTTCATATCTACAATGCTTGTCACCAGTTGCTGCAGCTGATTTGCCGCATCATTCATAACCTTTAGGCGGGCTGGCACTTCTCCAAGTTGTACAAAAGCTTGACGCATAATCAAATCCTGTCATTCATCAATAACTTTTACTTGATTGCTTGCATCCTCCATTTGCTGCATAAGATGATCACTCACCTGTTCTAAAATGGGCTGATTGGAAGGCTTAGCAACCTTGGCTATGATCTCGCACAATTGAGATACTTGCTTCTGCAGCTCTTCTTTTTCCACCTTTTCACTGTCAAGCCTAAGGAATAGAGCATCTATCAATGTCTGTGTGTCTTACTTCAATCCTTATGTGGTGGCTTGACCGAGGGGTACTCTGGTTACTGTCACATCTTCTGCCATGAGCTCCTCTTCCTTCTTTCTTTCTACCGGAATTGATATCTCAGCAAAATTCTCTCTTGAATCCTCGATGATCAACCTAGAAGTTTCTTTAGCAACTTTAGGCCTTCTATCTCTTCCACCCAGATTCTGGAGTAGCTGCAAGTCGTGCTCCTCTAAGTTCATCTCCACTCTCAGTTCTGGAACCAACTGCAAAGCCAACCATTCTGAGAAGTTACTTCTCGGAGAATGAGAAGTCGCTGAGTGTACTACCATTTCCCGCTCTGCCTCCTCTCCATCAGAAAGTGCCACGGTGTTATGGCTTCCATCCTCTGAATCATCCAAGGACAAAGCTCTTTCGAACTCTGCCATCTACAGCTTCAACATCTCCTCTGGAATAGGTGATGAACGGAGTCGCTGAAGAGAGAAGATGAATGTCACCAGATTCAGTGGAGGCATGGAAGTATCCTGCTGCTGTGGTGCAATAGTTGGTGAAGTACTGGGTGCTGGAGAAGCCGGAGGTAAAGCCATGGTCGTAGAAGTGATCTTCTCCTTTGATTGAGATCTTCTGTGTACTTTCCAGTTCTTGGACCTTCTGTTGCTTTCTCCTTCGTGCTTCCACTTGAGGAAATCTCCTGCGCCGAAGTTTCCCGTGACTTGATTCATTAATGCTTCATCAAGGCAATAACCCTTTGTCAGCATCTAGTTTGAAGTATTCACAAAAACAGCTCTAGATCTTTCTTCAATTGTATGGCAGCCTCCTATGTTATCCTGAAGTATGGCTTTATCTCCTCCCATTTGATGGTAAGTGTCAAGTACCACATTCCCATCATCTTTAAGATCCGCATGTACCTGTGCTAGTCCAAATTCGAACACTTGCTTTGCTGATAGCCTGCTGAAATATCTCTTTCTAACCTCGTACTCACTTTTGCACTTCATCCAGAAATCTTCTAATGAAGGCACATGTGCGTACTCCTGGGAGAACCTCTTCCTGGCTACTCCAAATGGATCAAAGTTCATCCGCGCAGGGAAGAACTCTTACTCATACTCGGATAACATCTGCATCTCCATCCCCCGAGCTCTATGAATGTTAATGCAGCTGTAATGTCCCACAGTGATTGGGAAGAAGCCCGTAGACTTGTGCCACTTTGACTAAAGGTTGTGTAACTCCACAAGTTTCCTGCTCAGCTCCATGGCGATCAATCTATTATTCGGATACCTTGGCATCTTGATTGGTTCTCAAGAAAATCTCGTAACCTTGAGGTATGTGAAATCTGCAAACTGAATGAATAGACTGCCAATTATGGACACAACTTCCCACACTTCCTTTCTTACCCTGTTGGCCTTCAAGCCTTTTTCTAGCCTACAAATGAAATCGTAGAAGAATTCATCATTGACCACTTCGAAATCTTTCTCGCACGCAGGTACAGTAAGTTGTGGGTAGCACTCGAAAATGGGGTCCTTAGAAAGAACACCACATCTATCCAGCTTGGAAAAGACACCTTGTGAAGCTGCAGCATACACCAAGTAGGAAGTCATTTTGAAGCTGAAAGTACGCTTCATGTTCCAGAGTTGCTCACCAATATTGTTGCTAATAATTTCCGACCAATTGATTATGGAATCAATCTTGTTAACTTGAATGGTCCTGATGACAGCATACATCCATGTACGGAAAGTGCAAGCATTCGCCTCGCCATTCATCCTGCATAGCAATTTGACAACATCATCTACCTCCTGCACCAAATTGGACCGTGGAAGAGTTCTCGAGAACTTTGAAGGAGATCTAGGCTTCTTCATGTATCGGCTATTCATTATGCTCACACAATCAGCTCTATGCTTCTCCCATTTGCTGCTGACATCCTGAATGCTAATGGAAGTAACCACCTTTTATACTGGAATCTTCAAACAATAATTGATGAACTCTGCGTCCAAACGAATTATTGTCTTTCCCGTAGCATCACCCGCTGACCTGGATGAAGGATGGCAAGATCTAGCGCACTCCATAACAAACTCTTGCAACTAGGTTGTACATGGAAAGGTTGCAGCTCGGATAATTCCACTGCTTTTAACCGCACACATGAGTGAAGTCTTTCCCGCTCTGGATCTATCAATCAATTCGAAAAGAGGTTCCGGGCCTAGATCTATGTCTCCTATGTCTGCAAGTTTTGAAGCGATGCATGACTCCATCGTGCTTTCTTTTTCATCTCTCTTCGCCATGGATTTTTCTATCTTTGTTTGAATAATTCTTTTTCTTCTTACTTGGCCGGATTTCTTCAAAACTGGTGCAGATCTGGACAATTCTTCAGATTCTAAGGATATATGCAATGTATTAGACATTTATTAAAGCTCATTTTCTTATGTAAAGCACCTGTAATGAGTTCCTGCAATTAATTCAGACAAAAATGGCCACCGGAGCATGAGTAGTGAATTTTAATTGTAAAAATCTGCACTTTTCAAGCATGCTGCCCAAAAATTTGATGTTTAATTTGCACATAAAGAGAGCATGAATCCTTTCAACAACACCTAAGCACCTGTACAAACAATTATGCAGAAAAAGATCAACCTCCTTCAAAGCATGCACCAAATTTGGAAGCTTTTAGCCTTGTTTCCACCTTGCCTGAGAAAAATCCTTCTTCAAATGGGACGCTCTTTTCCTCTTGGCTGCAATTCTTTACCTGTGAATTAAATAATTCACCCATATGGCAGCCCATGCTTATATAACCCTCACAATTCTATAATTAATAATTGCCCTTCCTATTCCTGGCAATTAATTAATTAAAAATCATTCTTTTCTCTTTAAAAATAGCATGTTTAAGGATAACCATCCAATAAATTAAATTAATCCAATTTAATCCTTCACACTTCACTTCACTTAAGCTTCACAGTGTGCCTTGACCATAGCCACTAAAAATAGAATTTAATATAATGATTTAATGCCTCAAAAATCATTAAATATATCCTAAATGGGGCACACTTTTTGACATGAAGGGGGCAGCCTTTAAATAAATTAAATTTAGTCAATTTAATCCCTTTAATTCTATTTCTTTTATTCCCCTTTGACTTATTGACTTTCTTCCATGCTTGGGCACATTTTTTAGAAGGAGAAATAATTAATTAAATCCACTTAAAGGCTGCCATCATCTCACCAAAGGGGGCACACTTTTTTGCACAATATAATTCTATTTTTAAGAATTTTTCACAATGGGATTCTTTACCCTGTAAGGCAGCCCTAGAAATCCCATGATCCACTTAAGTGATTTGACTTTGACAATGGGATTATTTACCCTGCAAGGTAGGCAATAAAATCCCATGATTTCACTTAAGTCACTTTCCTTTTATTTTATCATGGGAATTTTTACCCTGCAAGGAAGGCAATGAATTCCTGCTTGCCTGCAGCCTCTAACCTTCCCATTGCAGCTTAAGTTAATTTTATATCATGGGAAAAAGTACCTTGCTAAGTAGGTACAAAATTGCCACCTTGCCTGTTGCTTCCATTTTTCCCATTGCAACTTGAGTCCTTTGTTTTTACAAAAATGCGCCCAACCCTGCAGGGGATTTTCTGTGCATGACTTCACTTTTTCCTAGTGATCCAGACCTCCAATGGCGACTTCCTCCAGGCATAACGTGCATATATGTTTTGAAGCTACTCTAGGCCAAAAATTGAGCTTACCCAACAAAGGAATTATTTTAGAGAAATTTCACAGAAAACGAAACGGGACAACACAAAAACACAAAAAATTGCCAAAAGGCACAAATAAAGCCCAAAACTTATTCCAAGTTAAAACCCTTCTGGTACATAGGAATAATGACATGTTCGATCATAACAGAGTTAAAAAAGAGCACAAATAGCCTCATACGGGGCTCAAAATAATTAAATACAAATTTCCTGCAGATAAATCCTGACGACATAATATAACAATTTTGGGCATTTGGGTATTTGGCGAAAAAGGCTAATATGGCTCTTTAGGAATATCTTGACGCAATACAAGAACTTTCAGGCAATAAAAACACAAAATGAAACATTATTTTAAAAGTACAAAAAAAATTTGGATAGGGTAGTCACAGATTTCAGGATGAAATCTGGGTGACACCAATTTTTTTGCTAGTTTAGAGGATATTAGAGAAAAATATGTCAAAAATACTACCATGTTTTCCTTAACTGGGTCTACACAGTCCCTAAAAGTGGTACATGGGGAAACCCACTTTTGAAGGCTCAAATGTTAAAAATTTTGTCTAAAAATTTGGGAAAATCATATAAACTCATGGGGATAGAGGAGGTAAAAATATTGAGCTTCAAGTACGTGTATTTTCTTAGTTGTGCTTGACAAATATGGAAGGATAGCTCACAGTGCACATTGATGAGGGTTTGGCTCTAAAAACCCTATCTCTTGGTTCCTTCACATCTAGATCAGGTATTTAAGATGTTTTATTAGTCTAAGGAGTTATCAAAAGACATACTGAGTTTTTTTCATGGTGATGTATATTTTTGATGAAGACTTCACTGTGTTTTCACTATGTTACATGCTAAAAGTCCCTGATACTATACATTGATAGAGAAGTTAGTTCTTGGGGTAAGTTTGAGGATGAATATTCATTTATTATGTTTCTTCTAGATATTTAATTCCCTTGTATTGTTTCAATATGGTTGGGATTACACTTACAATTGTATTCAAGTTGATATGAGCTAGTGAAGGGTTTCTAAGTACTCCATGAAGATGAATGAAGACATATAGGTCTAGGAGGTAGAGTTGAGTTGTTTCAGTGGTATGAAGTGATATTCAATCTCAATATCATCTTGAAAGGCATGTGCTTTCATCAAATATGTTTGTTTTCATATGGTGGAGGAAGGAATATGTCTTATTTCTTAACTAGACCAATTGACTATGTTGTTGCTTCAAAATACCCCCTTACAGGCCTGTAAAAGCTTGTTTAGTATGGTGATAGTGAGATTAAGGTAAAAAAAAAATCATTTAATCCCTTTTTAAAGTAGATATTAAAGTGTATATGTATGATGAAGGGTACTTATCATTGCAATAATCAAGTTCTAATCCTATTAGTTGGTTCTTACCCCTTCATGAGATGTATATTTGTATAATGGTATGGAGAAGAGGAATGACTGTAAGAAGATGTATATTTGTCTTTTAATGTTAGGGGGAGCTAGGTATAATTATTCATGCTCCATGTTGAAAATGGTTAGTAGATTCAAAGTCTCTTTATTTCTCTTAAAATTAATTTTATTTTGTTACTGACATGTTATATAGAGTCCTGAAGTAGTGTTGGTATGTTGTTGTAGCAAGAAATTTGTTGCTCAAGGCATGGCTCAGCTCTAAATGAAAAGGGAAGTACTTGTTTGTCTTTTCATGGGAGTGAAAAGTTTTTCTCAATACCATTCAATGTGAGGAAGTTGTGTTTACTCCTTATTCATTATTTTGAAGGTAGGTTTTCCCTTATCTCAACTAGAAATTACTATAGAAGACTGAAATGGTGCTTTATGATCTTGAAAAAGTTGTAAATGTGATTCCAAGGCATGATAACAAGACTAGTTGCTTAATCTTATTCTTAGAAGCTAGAAGTAGAGTCATTTTGTCTAGGGGAGTGTTATTTGGTGAATTTAAAGTATGATTTACGTATGGGTGCATGTAATAACTTGTCATTTTTGCACTAAGAAGTCTATTATGGGTTCACAGTATTGACATTGGTATAAAGAGTGTACTTAAGCTTTGATATGCATGATTTAGGCCTAGAATTGATGGATCATGGTAAATATTGATGGATAAATGGTGAGGTAATGTTTTCCATGACATATTTGGTATGTTGAGGGTGATGTCACCCCTACCCCATGACTACTATAGTTCTTTTAAGAAGGCTAAAAATAGGGGTATTGAAGAAACTTTATGTTTTACATGTCTAGAGGATGGAAAATGAAGGTTTTTACCATAACAAGGTGAATTCTATTCTTTTTCATGGTGTACTGATGTTTTATAAATGATAGAAGTTTTCTTTCCAAGGTGGTTTGGAATTTGCATTCTTAAATGAAGGAGAGAATCAAATTTTGCAAAAATCAAGAAAATGGAGCAATTTGAGACCTTTGGTTGATGTTTCTAACCAAAGCATGGAGATTTGAAGTTGAAGAAGGTGAATAAGGTAATAAATAGGTATACCGTTGTCATTAATGTAAAAAGGGGGAGAAGTTCAGGGTGTTTTCCATAAATGAAAAAGGGGGATATTATTGGCATGGTGTTCTAATATGTGTTTTCATTGATTAAAAACCACATTAATGACAAAGTAAATGTTGTTTGATGATGTCATGATGTTGTTCATGGTGCTAACATACTGGTTCAGATGTTTATCAGTGATGTGTGCTTGCTCTACCAAGCATATACAGATGCATAGGAGGTGTAGCTTCATAGTGTGAGCTTCTTGTATGCTTGGGAATCATGTTGGCATGATGTATAACATGATTTGATGGTTCTTAAGAACTCACATCAGTGATATGGTACAAGTATAGTTGGTTCACTTGGTTACAGGTGCTCATTGGGAGTAGGTATGGCAGCATAGAGGTGTGACATAGTGTATTTGAGCCATTTGAGCTTATGGAAGCATGAAATCATGTATATAATAGAATATGAGGTATGGTTGTATTATTTTTAAAGCTTTCATATTGAGTTACTCAATTATTTTTGTTGACCCTAGTTGTTACAATGAGGATCTAACATGCAAACATAGGTAAGTCTTAGTGATTGGAGAGATTGGGATATAGTGTTATCATTATGATGATTAGATATGTTATAGGGATGAGTCATAGTTCTCTTAGAAAAAATTCAAGTCCCCATGATGTGTATTTATCCACATATGATTGATTTTGTGAGACATGGTCAAGAACAGGTGAAAATCAAGCTTAAATTTAAAATTATGATGCTCATTGTGAATATTTTGATTTTCATGGGACATTTTGGATTTCAAGGATTATTATAAGGTGATTTTATAATTTTTCAAAAAAAATAATGAGGTCATTTTATCGTCACATTTTTATGAACGAATGTTAAAGTGGTAAAGAGGTCTAAAACCCTAGGTAAACCATAGCTAGGAGCAGTTGACAAAAAGTTAAGATTTATGGCCCATTTTTGATTGATTAATAAAAAGTGATGATTTCATGTTGTATATTACTCCTCAGTATTTCCATAAATGCATGGTTAAGGTCATGGTGATATGTGGGCCCTACATTAAAATAGTAGTTTATGGAGAAGAAGGTTTTAGGATAAGATGGTCCAAGGGAGTAGCATGAAAAATTGATGGTGCATGATTATTGGGATTTTTAATTGATTTCAATTAATTTTTTAGGACATGTTCATGCAGGTTCATGGTGTTTTTAGGTGCAAACAAGATGACTGGTCAAAGGGCAGTATTGGGGTCTCAAATAGTATGGTCCAATAAATTTAGCATAACTTGAGCTACAAGTGGATTTTTTAAGTGATACAAGTTGTGTTTGAAAGTAGAATCAGATATATTTTCATATATATATTTATTTCCTCATTATAAGTTCATTTGATAGGGTTTATAGGTCATTATTTGAGCATAATGTTTTTAGCAGTTCAAGACAACATCTGTTTTGGTGTAAGTTTGATGTTACTTGAAGAATGAGATGTATTGGGTGACGATTCATATCACTTGGATTTTTAAGAGGGATTAATTTTACATACAATAAATCAATTTGGAGGTATTTAATTTATGTAGACATGAATTTATGAGCTAAAATTTGGAAACAAAGTTTTTGGCAGGTTGATCTGGTGAAGGAAAATGTTGTTGTGGTTTGAATTGAAGGATGTTTCACGAATTATAAATTTATTATAAGTGTTATACAGTTTATTTATTTTATTTTTAGTTTTCACATGTAATATTTTGGTTTAGTATAATTGATTTGGTAATCATATGAACTTTCTAGGGTGCTGAAGGGTTAAAGAAACAATTGTTTAGAGACTTGTAAAGGGAAGTGGGCCCAGTAAATGAAATAATTTGATTTGTTGATATTAATTGTGACCATGTAAGAATTATTTATGATATTTTATTCATATTTAAATGGTTTTTGTTCATGAAAAATTATGGTACTAATGTTAGGGAATTTTTAAGACTATGCCTATGGGGTTATGAGCCATTTTTGGCACATGTAATGATATTTTTGGCTAGGCCTACCTAACTGGGTTTCTTGTGCCTATTATATTTTAAATTTTAAATTTTTCCTTGATGCATGGGTTGAACCAATTGGAGGTAAAAATGTTGTTACTAAGTTTGAAAGGTGGAGAAGCATATAAAAGCATGTTTTTTTATGCTTTTTAGCACTAGTTGAGTGTGTGCATACATGTGACCTACATGAAGTGTGATGAAATATGTTTGAGAATAATTTGAGACTGATCCAATATTTTTATAGGTTGATAAAAATTATAGAATTTGAAATCAAGAGTTTGATGATTTTTGGAGGGTTTTATGAGCTTGTTATGTGAAGATTGATCACCTAGGGTTTAAGAGAAGAAGTGTGAGCTCAATATTATATCTCAATTAGTTTTGGAAACAAAAAATCAGATATCTACGCATCATAAGGTGGTTGAGTGAGTTATTGATCATCTTTGGGGGTTGTATCCTTCTTGTGGAGTTGGTCCTTCACAAAATTAGGGGTTGGTGCTCTACTAAACTAGGGGTTAGTGTCAGGCTAAATTCAGAAACATATCAATCTAAGATAGTTTTTCAGTGTATTTTCTTCCCCTTTATGGTTTCCCACTTATATATTTTATTTTTATGGTTTTTATTTTATTTCATGGCTACATGCTTCATTGATGGTTTATGGTGTGCACATATTAAGATTCAAATAAGTGGTTACTGTGATTGAATGCCTATGGTATTTTGAGTTTCAAAATTGAAGTATAATTTTAAATTCTTATAAGGATTGATTCCCCCCTATCACTCTATCATGCTTCTAAAATATTTAAGAAGGATGAATTTTTTTTCCTAGTGAAGGAATTTAGAGTTATTGAAAGTGACAGAAAGGGTGAAAACTAGTTGCATTTCAAAAATTACTTTGTGGGTAGTTCAATTTGGTGAATAAGAATAGAGGTTTGGTTTGGATTGATAGATGTTTCATGAGGTATAGAAAGAATTGATGTGTTTTACAGGTTATTTTATTTCTAATGAGTGTATACATGGAATATTTGAGGTGTTCTCGTGTGATCTGGAGATCCAATGTGAAGACTGGTTCCTAGAAGCAACTATTTTTAGCAAGAAATAATCCTACAAGTTGGTATTATGAAGAAAATTATTAGTGAAAGGTAATTAGTGAGCATGGATGGTGTTTTTATGTTTTATTTGACATTTTTGAAACCTTAAGAGGCTTGAAAAAGCATGTTTATGTGTTTTGAGGTTCTTGATGAGCCTAGTGATGGGGTTTTAAACCTATTTGGGCTTGTTTTCTTGTCTTGGTGCATGGAAAACCTAAATGGGTCCATTTTATGAATTTATGTGAATATAATGTTATTATTTTAAGGTGTTATGGTTGAGCTCTTGGGTCAAGGCTGACCTATGATATGTTTTTGAGTTGGTAAGCATATAAAGTGTTTGTTTTGGTTCAAACTTGAACTAGTTAAACAAGAGGGAAAATTATAACCTAGGTAGGGAAGTAAAGGTGGATTAAGGGTATGAAGATAGAGATGAGGATGCATTTAAAATTATAAAGAGTGATGAGGATATAGTGAGTAAGTATTTTTTTTATATTCAACCCCTTCAAGAAGAGAGATATAACGAGTTTCAAGATAACTTGTTTGGATGAGGGTTTGATGTATTTCTGAGCTGAAATTGGATCAAAACCAATTGTGGGATTAACATATTTTCATTGTTTATACTTCGGTAAAATATATTATGATGATTTAGATTCATAGGATTCCTTTATTGTGAGTCGTATCAATAGGGGTTTAGGGGTTGGTGCTCCTTGTGGGGTTAGTTCCTCACTACACAAATATTTTAGGATGTGTAATATTATTGCAAGTCCTTTCTTTGAGTAATATAAGAAATGGATTTTATGGGTATTCATCCCCATGATGGTTTCTCACTTATATTTGGTGTATTTTGTACTCTCTCGTGTGTTATGATCTTGTGAATGATTGACACACATGTAATATGCTCGTGAATGGATATGTGTGATGAATTGATAATTGAATGACAAATGCTAATGCATGGTAGTTGAAGTTAAATTTTTGATGGACTGATTCACCCCTAGTCCATTGTGCTTTCAAAATTTGGTATCAAAGTAGGTTCTTGTGAAGCAAGTTTGAAAACTTTAAGGATATCCTTTTAAAGCACAAAAAATGGGTAAATCTCCAAATTTTGAAGCTACCTTAAGGAATAAATATGAAGTTGTGGAGTCCTTGATTCATAGTATACAATATCAGATCATTTGTATAGAGTTACAGCATGGTAAAGTAATCAAATAGATTGAATCTCAAATGGAGAGTGTGTCTAAAACCCTAAAGGTTAAAGAAGGGTATTGTAGTAGATATGAGGATGAGTTGAGACTTTTAGAATTAGAATTAGAATAGGCATGTATCAGGTTGAAGACCTATGAGAGGCTGGATAAAATCTTAGAAGCCATAAATTATATGTTGAATAAACAAAGGGTATAAAATGACAAAAATGGCTTAGGTTACAAAGGAAAACAAGTGGAGAATGATGATGAAGCTAGAAGAAGAACTCAATCAGATATGAAGGTGACCAATAAGGGTGATTCAAGCATGTATAACAGTGTTAGACAGCATAATTATTTGAGGTTTGATGTTTCTATTAATGGTTATTGTTATATTTGTCATGCTTTTGGTCACAGAGCTAGATTTTGATAAAGAACGTCCTCTAAGAATTATGAAAGTCTCTTCAAAGGTGAATTATACTCATGTTGTGAGTATGGTCATAAGGATAAGGATTGAGGTTGGAACCTTAGTATATATGATCCTAGAAGTTGGAAGGGTGTTGTGTGTTACAAGTGGCACAAACAGGGGCACATTATTATATTTTTTCACCAAGATGGATCTACAAGAGTTAACAGTGGGTTTCAAGCCACTTATAGGAAAAATGAAAGAGTCTTCAAGAGGAAAATCAGTCTAATGAATGTGTTTAGAATATTATCATGTTAGATCCTGAGGCCAAAAATATGGTTGATCAAGAAAATGAGGTTAGGAGAACTGATTCTTAGAGTTTGAAATTTAAGAGCCAAATAAATCTATGAAGGACACTTCAAAATTAGAGGTACTCAATATGAATTTTTTCAAAGAGGGGATTATTTTATTCAAGATTGATTTTTTTTGTAAAATTCCAAATCAAACCAAGGAGGTATGTTTTCTCTGAAAGAAAAATAAAGATATGAGGAAATTCATATGTGTCTCACTGCTCAGTACATGAAAACTTAAAAAATCTAGGAGTTTGGGATACTTCAAGAGTCATAAGTTTTGTGAGCATGATTAAGGTCTATGTACATGAAATCGATCTTAGCCCCATGTCAATATCTCATAAGATATGACATCATATCTTGTGTGAGTTTCAAGTTATGTTTCAAGTTGTAAGTGTGCCTTTGGTTTTTTGATTAAGTCATCAAGGTATGTCTATAAAAGAGTCATGATGTAAAGTTACTACAGTATGATCCTTCCTTTTTGTTGGATATGTAAAAGAATCTTTGTTATGTAAAGCAATACCTAAGGTACAAATGGGTTGAGTACTCTATGTCTTTGAGTCTAATAGTTATACATAGTCATGATGTGTTCTTGAAGTCTATGTCATCAAGTGAGGGTATGGTCCATGTATGAAACAAAGGCAAAAGTCTCCAAAATTATGTCTTGAGGTATAAAGGTTTCTATGGAAATGATAAAGCATGAATAAAAAGTTCTGATAAGAGCTATGCTCTATCACAAGTATCTTACAAGTCATATTTCTTAAGATTAATCTATGTCATGCCTTGAGATGAGTTAATATTTACCATCAATGCT
Source organism: Taxus chinensis (assembly GCA_019776745.2). Classification (NCBI taxonomy): domain Eukaryota; kingdom Viridiplantae; phylum Streptophyta; class Pinopsida; order Cupressales; family Taxaceae; genus Taxus; species Taxus chinensis. Next base: position 472,700,510 of record CM034148.1, on the reverse strand, counting down.
TTAGGGAATGGTCCCAAAGGAAATTTTTTAGTGTATATTCATCTAAGGGGTATGTATTTCTAATATATATGGTTAAAGGTCATGTTAAAGTAAAGTTTAAGATCATTGAAAATTCTATGTGATCATGTTATAATTCTCTATCAAGTATGTGTGGTTAATGATAGTCAAGTATGTAAGCATAGTCATGGTGAGTTCTCTAGATGGGTCTATCATGGTGAATCTAGGAAAGGTCAAGAGGATTCTTCTTGGGATGATTTAGTAGTATTAAGTATATGAGTATGAAGGTGGTACTAGTTGAAGGTACAAGAAAGTAATATTCTTGGTTACATGTATGGGAAAGTTTTCATAAAATGGAAAATGGTCACAAAGAGGTCTGTGAAAGATTGATATGATAAAAATGTGATCAAGATTATTGCAAGAAGAGACTTAAATAAGAGGATTATGGTAGATTTATATGATCATTTGTCAAAATCAGTAATGTTTTGAATTCCTTACAAGGTTTGACAAAGGAAAAGCTATGCAAAGGAAATATGTGTGCTCTATGAATATGGTTTTGACCAAAGTTGACACAAATTAGGTACAAGCATATTGAAACTATTGAGTGTTTTAGAGTTTATATGGGTACAAGAGCAATATCATCAGCTCATTATGGTTTATAGTGTTTAGAAAAGTCATAATAAAGGCTAAAATAACTATGAAATAGAGATTGAAGATCTAAGGAAAGGGGAGTTAGTGTTGATTATCAATCAGGTGTCTAATATACTATGAAGACTTATGGGTAGAGTTGATCAATGAATAAGGTTCTAAAACAAGGATTGTGGTTGAGTAAACTAATTCAAGAGTTCATAGCCTTGTCTTGTGGAACAATTAGATAAATGTATGCCACTATAGGTGTGTTTTTCAAGGTATTAAGGTATGTTTTATGATTTTTAGGGTACTTAGTTTCTTTTGGAAATGTTCTAAACATTGTGAAGATGAAATAATGGTGGATTCACATAGGAAGTGATAATTTCATGTTCTAAGCTATTAAAAGGATTCTTTTAGGCCCGTGATTACTCTCATTTTGAAGAAAGTTATTATAGATGTGTATGTATATGGTTTTTAAGGTCTTCAACTTGTATTTAGAAGTAGATGTATTGTCGCTATAGAAAAATATGATATCTATGGTCTTAAGGAAGTTGATTTAGGTGATTATTCATGATGTAAGTCAATCATTTATATTATGACTTGATTAGAAATTTAGAGATAATGTGATTTGATTCATATCATGTATGTTCAAGTGTTATTTGAATCTACAGGTTCTTATTTATCGCATGACTCATGGTTGAGATGGATAAGTATGTTCTTACTCCATGGAGGTTGTATGGAGAAAATTTAGATTATTATCAAGTCAATGAAGTGTAATAGGTGAGTCCTTTGAATTTAAATGGTACTTTTCAAGTGTTTGCATAGATTTTTGAAGCATATTATATTACTTCAAGCCAAGAATGAAGTAACAAGGAGGCTTAAAAGGTCACCCAAGACTAATATTATAGATTGTAATCTTAATAAAGGTATGTGGAATTTGTGTATGCACTTCAAAAACAAGATATGGCTTTTTTAATGTGTTATAAGATGATATGAATGTGTCAAACCTGTGCATAATGGTTTGAGGTTTGTAGCACTACCTCAAGAAAGGTATGAATCTCATCAAGAGGGTTTAAGCTTCATAGAGTTAACTTGAAGAAGTATGAAGTGGTGTTAATTCTATGAGGATAAATGGAGAGGATCCTTAGGTTATATGAATTAAGTTAAGCCTATATATGGTTCAATAAAGTATGTAGTAGTGTTCTAAGAAAAATTATGGAAAATTAGTGTGATGAACATGTAACAACCACTTTTGTCACTTCACATTTGGGGAATTTTTTAAATTTATTATTTAAATTTATGCTTCACAATTTGAATACCCATATAAATAATCCAACATAAACTTTAATGCAATCCAATTTTGATAACTATCATAAACCATGTACATCTACATGAGAGTATACAAATCCTAATTGATCACTCTCAGTGCTCTTTATGAGCCAATACAAAAAGTGTATCATTCAGGTTTTCCTTTATCAATAATTGATAATTAAGTGATGCTTTCTAAGTGTCTACCTGGATTCCTCCATGAATTCCATCCGGCATCTCACAACTTAGATCCTGGTGAAATCACGACAGTGTAATCAACAACTTACACTACTTTGTGCAAAGTTTCAAAGTCATGTATGCCATGCTCAGTTCTGTGATGATAGACTTTCCATTGGGAACTTGTCATATCACCTCAATCACTTATTAAATTATATGGATTAGTAATCAATGCTTCCTTAACTAACTATGAGTCTCGTACAAGATACAAATTTGGATTAACCTACATGAAGACATACCTCTATGTCATCCTAGGATGCATATGAGAAATTAAGTGTCTCTGTAATGATTTTCATCATTACTATACCACCTACCTTCCCAAAGCCATCATAAGTTACAATCGGGTACGTATCTCTGAGGTTCAATCCACCTTTGTAACTCTAACAAATCTTGTACTTAATGTAATACCATGTCACAATTCAGGGTCTTGATGAGGCTACTTAGTATATATGATAAACAAAAATATTCAAATAATGACTAATTGCATTAAATGGATACGACCACATAGTGGCTATAGTGAGTTGACCTATCAAGGGCCATAAATTGAAACACAATATCTTAATTAATTTAATCATGACGGGTTATTATAGATTCCACAACTCTTCATCACTAATGAATCGTATCTAGAGTCCTATCTCATAGTATCTCAATAGGTCAAAATGTAGTTCCAATAATATTCATTTCTACCTATCTATTTCATATATAAGCTAGTTAACTTCTTTAGATTTGTATTCCCAATCTTACTATTACACAATTATTGATTCTATTTCAAAATGTATAAAAGATCGTCTTTCATTATCAAGGAGTAAACAACTATTAATGTCGTTCTTACCTCTATATGTAATTATGAAAAGATACACTATCAATCAACATTTATGATACATCATATCATTTCTCTTAGCCCCCTTTTAATAACACTTATGTTATTTATTTGAATCATTTTATCCAAGTTTACTTCTACATATTTATATTAGTTAGGTCTATTTTACATATATATGAATCTTACTCATTTTAGGTTTCTCATTTTAATGATACAATAATTATGTTGAGAAAATTTTGCAACAATATCCATACCCAACTTATGTTTATTTGCAAGGTTACTACCAACTGGATAGTTTATTTATTCTTCTTGGATCTTCATGTCAATTTCCTTGGTGTATAAATATATATTCAAATGCATCTCATTTATAGGAACATCATTAGAATTCTATTATATGACTACACCATAATATCTTAATTATGGTTATATTAAAATTTATTTTTTGGGATCATAGATCCCAATCCTTCATAGTGGATCTGTTTATAAGTACTCAAGGTGAGCACAACCTACATGTTCCTAAAAAAAATTTAATCATTTGCATTAGGCATCATAACTATGATTTCATAGAATATTAGTATGTAGGGGTTTAATCTCCCATATAGTTCTTTTCCAACCATATCCCATATTCTATGGCTTCTTTAATTATTTAATTTTAATCTAATTAATAATGAATAGGCCTCATTGCATATTTATTATTGGAATAATACTTCATCATAAATGTCCATCGCATCATATCTTAGATGATGGTAAATTTGATAGAACTTTTACTTCATTTCACCATGTCTTGGATTGATATTTTTCTTAGGTGTAAAAGAACATCCTTGTTCTATTCTTATTTAATCTATCACCTCTCAATATTACGTTGAGTTCCCCATCATGCTACAAGAATTGGATTAGTTTATATATAAACTCAACTTACCCCTTTTAGAGGTTTGATTACTACCCTTAAGGACAACATTAAGTGTCAAGGAACTTGTTCTTTACATGACATACCTTAACAATCCATTGGAATTGGCAATATCTTATTTTCCTTCTGGTTTAATTTCTATACCAAAAATTACACCCTCATAAATATAGATTTCCCAATTTCATATTTAGGTGATAACAAGTTATCTATTTAGCTTTGAACCCTTAAATTGAGTTAGGAGACTCTACAACCTATATCTTCAAGTAATTTTAAGTGTTCAATAATATATATTTTTAGCATAATGTGTAACCCAATGCTAAATTCATGAGGTAAAAATTTAACCTTATATTTTTATTCATAAATCATAATAGCCTATTTCAATCCTTTTAAAGTACTATTTCCAACTAGTTTGTGAGGTTATTAAAATATGAAACTATAATACTATTACATAGTTAAGGTCTCACAAGGATTACGATTAAATAACAAAAGCTTTCAACAAGGAGAAAGTAATGGTATATCGATCATAATATCAATTTCATAGCCATATTACAACATAATACATAGTTGCACATATGCTTCATCAAGTAAATAATTGAACAGAAAATTCAATGATCTCGTAATCTCAATCAAGAATCTCACATATCAACAAGGTTGAGTACATTTGTTTATTTTCATCAAGTAAGCATAGAATAATTCAAGCTAGATAAAATTTTTGTCTCTTTATTTCCCTCTTTCTAACTTTTCTCACTTTCGTGTAATTTTTAAACAAGATCAGTTTGGCTGAAATGAGAAAGAAAAGTCCTTTTTCCTGCTTATCAATTTATGTCATAAAATATTAGAATGGATAAATACTGCAATAGTAAAATTCATACTATCAGTATAATCATGAAGTACATCTAACATCACATTTAATATTTTAATTTGCATCCTCTAAGCACTGCACAATTTACCTCTTTAGAATTCCTCATTAGCAAAGTTTCATTAACAATTCACATAAACAAGTTAAGGTAGGACAGATAAATATAATAATGTCCAACATTGACCATGAAATAACCAATACAATAAATTATGATAGAAGCAACCGATACCCATTAAGGTTAGATAATAGCATCAAACTCATATCAAACTTGGTTTGAATTTATATCATCATGTTATTAACTAGAAGTTGTTGTTGTTAATTCTTCTACTCAAGCAATTCAAACTAGTATTAATCCTTGGACACACAAAGTAATCATTTTATGTAACTGATCATAATCAGTTTTAGCAGTGATAACTAACCATCAAATAATTATGGACTATAAACTATAGTCTTATTAATTTATTCCCATGAATTTTATAGTTCACCACTTCCTAAAATAATATATCTTACATTAATCCATTAATATCTTAATATGGATTAAGCCTTATACATCTCAAGGTTTATATATCCTAATAACTTATTCGAATTACAGTAAATAAACTTTATAACTCAAGAAATAGTTTTGTGTAATATTTAATACATCACATCTCATTGAGTTACTTCATATTAAAATTAGTCGTAATAAGAACCTTATTCAAGAACGGCCCCAAACCAAAACTTGATCACACTAATGTATGTATAAGTATAAACCTCCTTAGCTTATCATAGTGACTAGTATGTATTACTCCATAATGGGATATAATAGACTCAATTATAACATCCAACAAATAATCATATTATAGCTAAATAGTCACCACATAATACAAGTTATGAGATCATCAATAAAAATTGAATGATAACAACAAGAAATGACTAAGTCTCAATTCCACTGTCAAACATTTTTAAATGGATCAAAAAAACTTTAAGAAACATTTCAAATGTGCCAAACCAGTCAATACTCCTTGGTTTAGGATAATAATTTTTGGTCTTTCCTATAAACAAGACTTTTTTTTTCCATTCATTATCCATCAAGGCGCAAGCTCTAATTGATATTTTTCACAAGTTTAAGAACTAGTATCAGTTATATATATAGCATCTGAACATGAATGAATTCCTGAATGAGGAGGAAATGATTTTCCATACCTGGCATAGGATGAGCTAGGATTAGTCCTTAAAAAATCTATTTCCCTGAATTATTTTGATATTATTTGGTGCTAATCCAAACTGGTTTAGATAACAACTCATGAGAATTAGCAGATGATAACATTTTTTTCAATATAAGTGAGCCTAAGAATTAACATATTAACATCTTATTACTAAAGGAACTCACCTTATTCCAAGGTAAAATAATGTTCATGTTGAGCTTACAGCCTACACAATACTAAATGGTAATGAAAGAAGATTCAGTTGAGTAGAACCAGTAAAGCCTAAGCCGTTTGAAAATAAAAATTTATTAAATACCTTTTATTCTAGATAATAACAAAGGATAATAAGACCAACATGGGCGATAAGAGTGGAGTCCATGATTGGTATTTATCCTTTCCATAAAAAAACAAGACTTCTACTTCCTCGTTTATTGTTTAGGATACGAACATAATAATCCGACGAAGGAATAAGTAACTAGACCATTTATATTCTAAACTATACCCACAACTAGGTTTAATACGCTCAAGATCACCAACTCAACTCAATGTAAACCCAAATACAATTTCATTTTCATAGTATACACACACACACATAGAGACCAAAAGTAAAAACTAAATAAACACTGGTATCAGGGACAAGGTTTCATACCAGATCCAAATGGTCAAGTTTTGACCAGATATTAGAAAACCCAAAATACCAAAATTGACTTACATAATTATATAATAATTTTCCCAAACCCACATCTATCTGGGTCAACCAAAATCAATATAATGCAAACATTATTGAAGAGGATATAAACATCTTCCTAGAGTATCATTTAAACCCATAATTTATAAATACGATTACATAAGTATTAGGGGTAAATAATAATAGATGCCCTAGATTTACCGCCATACATTTTACCATTTCTTTTCACATAAATCTAAGTTATAAAATAACAAGATCAAGATTTCACATGCTCACAATTTTCTTAACCCAATCATGATTGAAAATATGTATTAAATCTAATACCAGATGAAATAAAATGATAAGGGAGATAAAGAGCGGTTCTTTCCTAGAAAAAGGGTGGAATGAATTATTTTCTTCCAACTTTCTTCGAGCCACAAATCGAACAAAAATTCAAGCCAAGAAACTTAGATTCCTCCATAGCAACCCTTTGATCAATGCAATATTTTTATAAAGTAAAAAATTTAGAAATAGTATGACATTACAGCCTTCTACCTGTAGAACTTCACCAAGCTCCATTTTTCATTGACAAACTATCAATTGTAACCCTATGAACTAGTAGTTGCTAGACCAAGATGCACTTAGCTTGAGGAAAATAATTTCCATTAATGATAGGGATGCCACGTAAGTGGCTTTGGCTTATCCTACCGCCCTTCCTTTATGGTAGATAGAAATAATTTTTAACCCTAGTTGCATGGATTTTTAAGCCTTAATCATGGAATTAGAAAATTTACCATTACATGGTCAATTGCATGAATTAAACTTATCATTACTTCAAGTTTACATGCATGGCTCAGGTTTGACCCAAAAAATTTTAAAAACCACAACATGATAACCTTTTAATTACCTTAATAATTACATAGTGATACATATAACTCAGGCAGTCAATTTTAATGATTCATAGCCCAAACACAAACATCTTATCAAGGTTGGAATAATGGAAGTAGTAACATTAGCCCTTCAGTATTTACCTCAACATGCAAATATAATTATCTTAGTGTAGGATTTTATTATTTTACCACAATTTATAAGGGTGATCAACCTATTAGCACATTTTTAATAAGCTTTTCCCACTGTGGCTTGGATATATAATTCCCATTTTTATCAATTTGGCCATTAGTGACTAACTTTAACATTTAAATGCTAGTTAATTTCACAATCCTTTTTATGAGGTCTAATCCCAAAATGAGACTTAATTCACATATCATAGTCATATTTACAATAGCTTATAAATCTCATACTCTAGATTTATTCAAGTCTCAAGTACCAACTAATTTATCTTGATCACATGAATGTTTCTCGTAATTGCAATCCTATAATTTAATTATAAAATTAGGGTTCAAATGAGCATTATTAAAAATACCCAAGTCCCGTAACTTTACTAGGAATAGCATAAAACTTCCAAATTTTATTCATTGTACGGTTGGCGTTATCTACACAACCTATTATGGCAAGCATGTTGTTGTAAATGAAGATGTAAGTTAGAATCTAGGTCACTTCATTAAATCCTTCGACTTAGTTATATCATTCCAAGGATAATATCATCTCTTACATGATCCTAAACTGATTTTGTAGGGTGTTACAGGACAAGGCTATTTTCCTCTAGAAGATGATTCATGGAGTTGGTGAAAATATAAGAACTATCTAAATCTGTGGCATGTTCCTTAATTCCATTCAAGGTTCCAAGGTAAAGAATGGAAAACTACAATCTTGCAGAGGTTTGATGATGTAGGGGAAGCTGTCCTTGATCATTAAGAATGTTTTTTCGGTGTCAAGAGGTTTTGGTAGGTTATTTATTCCGAGAGTGAAGAGATTGTGCATAATTAAATTTGTGGAAGTGAAAAAGTGAAGATCTCCATTATGACATACATATCTACAGATTTGAGTGTGGTCATTAAAGATTGAAATAATGTCTTTTACAAGTGTATTAGATGACATTATGGTTTACAAGGTCTCCTTTGGCATATAATGAATATTTAAGACTTGTTGAAGAACCGTGGAATCTGTACAAGCACATCAAATACAAGGTATGTTTCTTGATGTTATCCCTTAAATAAATAGAAGAGTTATAAAGAGAATAATTTTTTGTTTCTACCTATACATGAAGGTTTCATGATTGATTACATGAGGGTATGTGTTGAGGGATCATGAATCTTAGTAAATGAAGCTAGGAAAGGAATAGATCATGTAGAGTTTCTTAAACCTACATGGTGATAGGGTACATATGTTGTGGAAGAATATAATGATGACCTACAAGGGTATGAGACCCCATGAAATAAGAGTATGATGATTTTCCTTCTAAAAAATACTTAAGGTGTCTATCAGAACATACATGGAAAATTTAAGAATGTTGCAAGACCTATGTAGTTGAAATTCTTCATTTTTAAGTGACATGTTTACATCTTGACATGGTTCAAACATGATATGAATGATTATAATAGTATGTTACAGGTTTATGAAGGTCTTCCAAGGAAGGGGGAGCTTATTTTGACTTAAATTGGATATGAAATGTGTCTAGGGGACTTGTATGATAAGTATGATAATCATTATAGGTATATTGGCTTGCAGATAAATTCAAGTGTTCAAGAAGGTCAAAATAGTATGAGAAAAGGAAGTTAATGTTGAACAAGAGTCTTGGGACAATGGAATTGATATTGATCACTCCATATGGCATATCAACAAGGTATGGATTCCAAACTTTGTATTTTTAGTGAGAGTATAATGGAATGAAGACATGGGAGCATTTGAAGGATATTTCATATGCTTGAGTTGATTATATGGCCAGTTGAAGTTGGTCAAATTTTGACTAAATTAGTGATTTAAGCACAATTATCTAGGTAAAGAAGGTTTTGATATCATAAGAGTAAAATTTTGCGTTTTTATCATGAAATGGACCAAGAAGAAGTTATAGAACATGGTTAAAGATAAAAAAATTAGGTATCAGTTTAGGGGGAGTTATTTGTATCTCATAGCAGAGTCATGGATTTTATATACGGCTCGGTAGAAGACAAGAAAAAAGAGCTAAGACCAAGGGGATTCACTCGAGTAAGTAAGTGTGTCTTGTCATTGTTTTATTGTGTCTTATCATTTGTGTTTTTTCACTTTCCATGTCTACTAATCATTATATCCTTTTTCATGTATGTTAAAGGGGGAGAGTAGCATCAGAAACATGGAGATTAGGTAATGTAGGAGTGTTTTATCTTATGGTTGTCATCAATGTTTCTTTGGTGGTTTCCATTAGTGACAAAGAGGGATATTTTTGGCCATTGTGTCTTAGTGTTTTCGTTGATGTTAAATACATTGTTGGAAAATAATTTTATGAGTCTCTATGAGGTGTTAGTCAAAGGTCAAACATAAAGGTTGATTGATAGTGTCATGTTTGGTGAAGTCCTATGATGTTTTGGAGCATGGTTCAATGTTCATGGTCATAGTGTGATTCCTCTGAAGTTGAATGAAAGGATTCATGAGGTCATACAGGGTCCTAAAGGTATGTTACAAGTGTTAATGAGTCTTTAAGATGTCATAAAGTTCAGTTCATGTGATGTTATGGGTTGTAGTAGTCTTTTTAGGCCTATTCATAGTCCATAATTTTGTGATTTGGTATTATGACTTGAGAAATGGAGCAAGGAAATCATGATCAATCATGGTAATAACATAGTTATAGCGTATTTGAAATGTATTATGAGTTTCAATTCAGTTATCAAAGGTGTGGTGGTGTTTCATGGTCCTTAGGAAGCAAGAAGGTGAAGACAAACTAGGAAATCAAATATAATTCACTATGGTTGGAGAGTTACAAAAATATTTGAGATAGGTGGTGAGTATATATAGTTAGAGGATTTTTTCATGATGCTTCATGACAAGTTTTAGGTCAAATTTCTTAAGGAATTACAAGATACATCATTTTTGGTAAAACCAGGTTTTTAAGAATGTGTTTTTGTGCTAAATATTGATCTTATAATGCTCATTGTGAACTATGTGCTTTAAATGATACCTAAAAGTTTTAGGGAATATTTTCCATTCAGATAATAATATTTTACAAAAAAAATGAGGTGGTTTTATCATTAGGTTTTTATGAATGATCGTTAAGAAGGTAAAGTGGATTGAAACCCATGTTAAACCCTAGTTCGAAAGAGAATTGGAGAAAATTTATTATACAGGTCAAATTTTTATTGGTTTTATAAAGGTTTTGATTGGAGGTTGTAGAGGAATCCTTTATATTTCCATAAAGTTATGATAGAGATTGGGATAGTATGTGGGCCCCACTCAAATAGGTAAGTCTCTGGTGTTTTCAGTTTGTGGAAAATTTGTCCATTGAAGATGTTAACTAAATCACCATTTCTGAAATCTTGGGAGTTTTAATATATGTCCATGATAGTTTCAAGTCATGGGTGAAGTCCTAGAGAGAATTTTTTTCCATATCTTTGAAGACTAATTCTTGTTCTTGTAAAGGTCATTTTGAGAAGTTACAGAGATTGACCTGGTTGAAGGCCTTCCACTTAGATTTGGAAGGAAATGTAAGAATGCTTGGAAATTAGATTTAGATACCTTTCCAATGATATTTGATGAGGTGTTTTGGCATGTGAACTAACTTAGGTTTTGAAAACCAAGTTTGATTGATTCCACATAAGACTTATCTCACTAGAAGATGAATGTAGAAGACTCATGTTTTGTCTTAGCTAATGTTTATTCTTTATTGGAGAATGAATATGGATGAATTTTTTTTATAGTGAAGACATTTATATGTCTTAAAAGTGATAGTAAGGGTGCAAACCAGTTGATTTTCTAAAACTACTTTCTAGGTAGTTCAGTTTAGTGAAGAAGAAAAGAGATGTGGTATAACAAGCATGGATGTGTTATACATGTCAGAGGATTTCCGATGAGTAGTTACATGCAATATTTATGGTGTTCTTGTGTGATCCAAAGCTCCATAGGTGAAGACTGGTTCCTGGAAGTAGCTGTTTTGAGAAAGAAATAGTCCAAGAAGTTAGTGTTATGAAGAAATTGATTGGTCCAAGGTAATGTGTAAGCATAGAAGATGTTCTTATGTTTAAATTGACATTTTTAAATCATTTGGAGGCTTAAAATCATGTTGATGTGTTAGGAGGTCCTTAATGAGCATGGTGATGGGGTTTTGAGCCTATTTTGTCTTTGTTTGGTTACCTTGGTGCATGTCTGACCTACATGGATCCATTTTATGAATTTTTATGAATCTAATGTTAGTTTTGTAAGTTGGTTTGTTTGAGCGCCTGGGTCAAGACTGACCTATGATATGTTTTTGAGTTGGGAATAATATATAGTGCTTGTTTTAGTTCAAACTTTAACTAGTTGAAGAAAAGGGGAAAATATGGCCTAGGTAAGGAAGTAAACATGGATTAAGGGCATAAATATAGAACTAAGGATGTGTTTGAAAGTTTGAAGAGTAATGAGGAGCTAGTGTGCAAGTAAATTTTATATATTTAGCCCTTAAAGAATAGGGATATAACAATTTTGAAGATATCTTGTTTGGATGAGGGTTTGATGTATATATTAGCTGAAATTGGATCACAACCAAATGTGAGAACAACATATTTCATTGGTCGTACTTCTGAAAAATATCTTATGACTAGTCATATTCATAGGATTCCTTTTTTTAATTCATATCAACAAGGGTTTAGGGGTTGGTGCTCCTTGTGGGGTTGGTGCCTCACTAAGAAAATATTATAAGATGTGTAATATTTTAGCTAGCCCTTACTTTGAGTACAATATATTATAAACAATTTAGTGGGTTTTCTTCCCTATGAGGGTTTATTAATTATATTTAGTGTCTTTTTTACTCTCTCTTATGTTATGATATTGTGAATGGTTAACCCACATCTAATATGCTCATGAATGGTTATGTGTGATGAATGGCTAATTGAATAATGAATGTTAATACATGGTAATTCAATTTAAATTTTTTCTGGATTGATTCACCCCCTTAGTCTATTGTGATTCCAACATGCTAGTATTGATAAATTTTTACTATGAACAGATACAATATGCCCACCTAGATCACATAATCCACTTGTTAATATCTTGTCTTCCACATGTTCCTTAGGTCGAGCATTCAATTATTGAGATCTTCCAATTCCATATGAGCAACATCATTGTCACCCACACTTGGGTATTCTGATATGAAGGCTGTAATAGGCTCTAGAAAAGAAAAATTGAAATTTATACTTGTAAAAATCAACAAGATGAGAGAAAACAAAGATGATAGCAAATTTATGCAGCTAAATCAAAGACTTTTTATTGTTAGCAGTTAGGGTTCTAGGGTTGTTATTTTGGGAAATAGTGATTTCCTATCTGAATTCAGTTTTCTAAAACCATTAACATTATGAGAATGCATTCATTGATATTTATTTGTTCAGTTTTGATAGTTTCTATTTTTGGAAATTTACTTTTTATTTTTTGTTTTTAAGGAAAAATTTCCTGATAGTCTTAGTTTGTCATGTTCATTGTTTTTCGAATGCACTAATTTGAGAGAGTTTTATATTTTTCCTAAGTTGCTTATTTTAGTAAGTGATGGCACCAAATACTTAATATTTTTATAAATATCACTTATACATATTTGATTGCAAGGTTATAGGATATTTAGGTATCATTCGAGATATTACTCAAGTCTCTAGAGACTATGTGGTATGCACAAGTAACATGAGAGACTCATATTTGTTTGACCATGTATCCATTCTAGTGTAGAAAGGGCCAATTTTAGGAGAGTATTATCATAGGTTATGGGATACGAGATTATGATGTCATGGATATGAGAGTATCAGATGAGAATGCAACATGGTATGGAGGTATGATTCCCTTGTGTCTCACCATTCCACTTGAAAGGCTCTATAGAATGTTGGAACATCTATGAAAATCTCAAGGGTAATGGATTACAAGTTTGAAATTTATGATTTTTTAAGGATTTTGGTTTTTATGATAACCCTGGAGGCATTTTAATAGAGTATCTAGCAAAAATGCATGTACCATGAAACGTTGTCTCTCACCAAGGCCACTGAATCTATGGTGAAGAAGTGAGGTGGTCATGAATTTCTTTTATGTTTTTAGACGATGATGGTAGATGATGATGGTGAGTGCTTGAATGAGGTAGAAGCAGATGGTAGGCAGTAGCATGACTTAGATAGATATGTAAGATTTTTTTTCCACTATTACCACCACAATGGGGAACATTCTATTTATGGCCTCCACCCCCTAGGTGACACATGTCTAGAAGAGGGATAAAGCCATTTGGTAGAGATATGTCACACTGATCATGGCTCATAGTAGGCTTGACACAGCTGTCAATATAGGACTAGACTAAGAGAGATAATCTTACCATAAAATTATAATAGGTTGACTATAGATAGAGATATGGCATGGCATGTTGTAGACACTAAAATTAGGTCACACTCCCCTTTTGTCCCTCGATGTATAAGCCCCCTTCATTACATTTACCCATCTATGACCCCCTTCATCCCACTAATATTAATTTAATTAATTTAATTAAATTAATGCATTATCCTCACTATATTTATTATATAAATATCTTATTTAAATAATATCTACACATACAGTTCACTTAGACACCTCACCAAGCTAACTCAACCTAAGACCTATTCTTAGCAAGTTCCCATAACTAACTAAGACTTACCCAAACCCTAAAAATCAATGCCTACATTCCCTCTAACCACATTCCTGCATGCTCACAAGAAGCTCCCAGTCTAATCCGTGGGAGAACGAAATGAGATCTGAAGAAATTAGGAGGATCTCCTCTAAGTGTAGTAAACCTAGAAAATCCCAACTTGACCAACGTCGGTTACCCCTAACCATCATCGATTAAGCTGGACCACCATCGGTTCCCCCTTTTTAACCCCAAAAAACTTTATTCTCAAGGTTGGAACTTGGAACTTGGAACTTGGCAAAACATTGGGAGAAATTTGATGAGCAAGAACAATATCTCAAAGAGATAACGCATCTTTAGAGAGAAAATTCCAGAAAAAAACTCACATCCAAGGAAGGAGATTGAGCATCTTCTCCTACACAGCCATCCTAGCCACGATCTGATCTATCTAAGCAAAGAGGAGTGTGCATGTAGTCCATGCAGAAGTTTTTCTTCAGTTGGTGATCACTTGCAGCCTTCAAACCCATCATCAACACCTCCATCCTTCACACACAGACCTTCAAGAATGAAATCCAAGTAAGTACAACATCATACTTTCCTGGTTATTTCATTTCATCATTATTTTATCATCCATTGTTTATCTTGCTCCTTATTGACCATCTCCAACACTTTTCACCTCCTTAGACCCATCACAACCTCACCAAAAATCCTACTCCAGTCACCCATTACCTCGTCCCAACCAACCAAAATCCTTTGTGTAATCACAAAGAAGACCAAAAACCACATTTAGTGACGTTCCCAGATCTCACAGTAACTAGTGCCGGTTATACCTAACCGCGATCGGTCACCCCTGACCGACGTCGGTCTCTATGTTTTCCCACACAACCTTAAACAAAGACCTACCCACCTAATTTCACTTCACCCTCACTCACCTGTGACCTACCCGAGACCTTTATTAGACCTGCAGAACCCAGAACCAACCATTTGACCTATGGATTCTATTCTAGCTTAGCCTGTTAGATTAGATCTATTTCTTATTGTGTTTTAAGTGAGATACCTAAATCATTTTAAAATAACAATAGGATTTACTTTTTTTATAGCATTAATTTGTTTAAAACAGTGGACTGACAGCCATCTAGGAAGTATCATACTTCCCAGATCTAGCTTACGCTAGGAAGTTCACTGCCCATATTGTTTAATTCCTTCTGGTGGTCTTGCTTTCATTACAGGTAGTTCCTCCTAGCCAAAAGGAAGCTCTCACAATCAGCTGTGGATTCAGAAGTCATACACATGCAACAACCCATCAACCGACATTTGAACAGGTATTCCTCCTACGCCCGTTACCCTATCTGTTTCATCAACAATTCAAAGAAACAATATAAGAAAAAGGTGAAACATTTTGGCATGCCCGGTGGGGACCCATCCGGGGTTCCTTGCATCTCATTCATTCCTAGAAAAAAAATTGTGTGTTTTTTTCCCTTATAAAAAGCCTACACATTAATTTTCTTCCCTGGTAATAAACTCCTTCTTTCTATTTGCTCTAAAGGAAACTATTCTTTTGGTGTACTTAAAAAGAATCATTTCTTCATGTTTTCTATATTTTAGTGAAAGAGCATCCCTCTTCCTCTTCATCTTATTGTGTCATCCAATTTCACATTTTTGATTTGGGTTTTAAAATCATTGCATTTCATTCTAATTTTCTACATTAGCTAACATTAATTGAGGGAAACCTATACATTGGAAGTCATTACCAGCTGATGGTTGACAAAGGAATCGTAGAAAAGCACTTCTATCCTTTTCTCTTTCTCTAAGTCTTACCAAACCACACAAAAATTTAAATACATACATTCTTAAACAACATCTTACCTGGAAGAAGCTGTAGGTGATCACACGATCATGGCATAGTGGGCACCCAGCTCGCTACTTTGTTGAGTCATACTTCAAAGTGAAGCCCGCCCTTACCATAACAAACATGAAACCTTTCCCTTTATAACTCTTTCTTCGTAGGAAGCCTTCCTCACCAAAAAAATTCTATTGTTCTATTCATAACAATCAGTCCACATAAATAGCATAAGCTGAACACACGTAATAGAATAGGCACTCTAGGAACATTCTTTCTTAGTGTTTTGTTTGATTTACGTTTTGAGGTGAGAGATTTCAATCATTATTTTTGTCTTTCTTTGCACATTCCCAATCATACTCAGAGTATTCTGACTTTTTCTGAGTGTTTCTGGACCATATCTACATCATTCTCAGATTTCTGGGTTTGATTCCACATCAAATTCTAATTCACAACCACTTTTTCTCGTCACTATTTCAATCTCATAGTAACCGCCATCGATTACCTCTGACCGCCATCAGTTAAACACAACTAACGTCAGTTCCAGGTCCTTTTCCTAACCTATTCAAAAGGACATTTTCACTTCACTTTCTTCCACTTTCCACAGTCTCTATCACTGTCACTTTTCCCATTAACATTTTACACATCCCCAAATTTATCATACCTGTCAGATTTTTCCTTCTGCTTCACTTTTTACTCACTGTCCATTTTCTATAGTGACCAGCAGTGGTTACCCCTGACCGACGTCGGTTTTCCTTAACTGGCATCGGTTAGCCTATTTCATATTCCACCCACCATTTGTTGCGTCATCCATTTTTTTTATTACCATATTCACCTGTTCCTGTTGTTCTATGTATTATTTACATAGAAGCATCCCCACCTGATCAGTACTAGTTCACATGGTACTAACCCAAAGACAAGTGAGTGCCCTCGTGTTCCATGCCAGTCACCAACTACTCCCACCTAGTCCTTCACCACCCTCTATTTTATCACCAGCCATGGATCCCATCTAGCCTACCAATATCACTACCGGAGATGAGGAGTTCGCACGACTCCTTGACCAAAACCCTGCTACCTTGCAGTTTTACCTCTCTCATTCATCCACTTGAGATGCCTCTGGTTAGTTGATATACAACATGCCCATATCTATCCCCCCGACACTCGCACCCACTTCTGCATCGACTCCATCTAGTTCAGTGCTACCCGCTTCCACTTTACCCCTAGTCATTTCGCAGTTAGGTCCTATACCCGCTATGACTGTTGCGTTTGTTACCCCTGTAGCATCCATTACATCCACTGTACCCTCGGAAAATACCCCAAACACAACCTCGTCCACCCCTAATGTCTCATATATACCCGTAGCTATGTTCCCACCTCAAGTTTCGGTGAGCCCTACCCCATTTCAGAACGTAGTTCTTTCCATTCAACAATCTTTAGCCCCTATTACCACTAGGGTTACATGACCCTTCCTCCACCATATACATACTACCAACAACCACCTATTTCATCTATTGTTCATTTCGGGTACGTACCCCCCATTTCATTGCCTTCTTCTCCACCACCATACATGGTAGCCCCATACACTGGAATGCCACACCCATTATACACCCAAAACCAACCTCCTCACATTATAGGAGGCATCCAATCATCACAACCCACCAATGACCTAATTAAATTGATGATGGATAAGATGCAAACACTAGAGGCATCGGTTTCTGGCTCCTGTAACACTCTCACTTATGATGAGATTTGCAATGATCCTATTCACCCATCCATTCCCATCCGTTCATACCCTGTACATTGGGAAATGCTTAAATTCAACTACTTCAATAGTAAGGAAGACCCACAATAGCATTTGTACTCGTTTAAACATGGATGTTATTTGATTTCTCATGATGATGCCTTACTTTTGAGAACTTTTCCCATGTCCCTCACTAGACCTACATTAGACTAGTATAGTGGGTTACCCAAACACTCCATATTTTCATTCAATTAGGTAGCCCAAGGTTTTTTTGGGTCATTTTTCTATCAATATCACCAAGAAAGTTACCATGATTGATTTATATTCCACACATTAGTACGAGGATGAATCTATCGCATATTTTGTCACTCGCTGGCACAGCCTGATCAATCAACTTACCTTTTAATTTCCACAAAATGAACTCATTGAGCTCTTCACATGATCTTGTGCCAGGCATATCTCCCCGACCTTATAGGTCCAAACTTTTAGAACATTCGATGAGGCATTTACTATGGCATGAAAGTTAGAAATTTGGGCTATTGAAGAGAAGAAAATCCAATTACGAAATAAAAAATTGACATTCAAATCAAATGAAACCTCTTCTTATTCTAAACCACTAACTAATTATTCAAAGGCTAAAGGTACCACTAACGCAGTGGTACTCAAGGCTGGTCTAGCTCATCCATCCAACCAAGCTATGCCCTCATCTAATCTATCACCCGTACAGGCTTTTCGATTCAAACAAGAGCAGCGAAAATATACCCAAAATGGGGAACCTTAGTCTTCTATTTTAGAAAATCTTATCAAAGCTGGTGCCATCACCCTTCCACCCATAAAACCACACACTAGTTTTGACCATGCTCACCCCATGCCCACGTGGTATAAGGAATAAGATTTCTATAACTATCACTGAGTGAAAGGTCATAGTGATGGTAACTGCATCACTTTTAAGAATATCATCCAAGAAATGCTCAAGAAAGGTGAGCTAACTATGGATAATCCCAACACCACCCCCAACCAAAATCTACAAATCTTTAAAAAACCATTTCCCAATCATGCCCCTTCATCCAATCAAACAGGTGAGACATCCACTCATGATACCCATACTCATGAGGTTCATGTGATCTTTAACAAGGTACCTTTTGCATCTCAATTACCTCATATCCCTTCCATAGAGGAAATCCTAGCCTGAAATCCTCCTTCCACGTCTAGACCAATTGTCATTGTTCCTTCACTAATAGAAGAACACCCTTTATCTCCTGCATCACCTACAGACGAGTCTTCTGCTAACATTGAGACCATCTCACCCATAGCTTCTCCACTTAGCGAACCTTTACCTACCATACCTCCTCTACCCATAGAGGATCACCCATTACCTCCTCAACCCACAGAGGAGCACCTATCCATTCCTTCACTCATAGAGGAACTCCCATTATCCCTTCCAACCATCATAGACCCGGTGGGGATACCTTTGCCTCTTGGAAAACATTCTCCATCCACTACCTAACATCCAACAGACCTACTTTCAGTTCTCTTACCCACGGAAGCTAAAGCTGGCCAATTCCCCATCTCTAAGATACATTTTATGGGAATTCCCATTAGGTCCTCACCACCTCTACCCACAAATGTTCCATTCTTTTGTTTGGCTGATCACTTAGAGTATGTGCATAGAGCTTAGTTATGGGGGCACCTCTTACTCCCTATCTCAACACAAATGTAAAGATCCCTCGATGACACCTCCACTATCTACCCAAACACATTTCCACCCATCAAACCAAATACAACCACTGTTGTCACAGCTGCTTCCATGATACCCGTTAGCACTCACACCACACCCTTACCCATAACCCGACCTATGCCTAAACCCAAACCCATACCCACAAAATTTACCTCCACTAAACCTATTACCACTTTAGGGGTCACCCCAACAACTAGCCTTACTCATCCACCTATTAAACTAGATTTAGCTACATCCTCCAACATAAAAACCACACCTACTCTGACACCCAAGCTAAAGAAACAAACTCATCAACCTTATACCCCTACAACACCAATCACACCCGCACTTTTCCCATCTTCCTTAAGACATCAGTTTCCCAACATGGTTAAGTACCCCTCATCCATTCATAACCCAATAACATAACCACCCATTCTTGTATCACAAATTTCTAACCTACCCCTTCACATAACATGACTCATACCCACACCTGCAGTCTCTTTACCACCAATACCTATGATACCTTTAACCATTGCTTCACTACCTACTATACTTCAGTCATTATCTCTCACACCCAAAGCACAACCCACATCATCTACCTTCATAGTACCCCCATTATCCCCATGGGTAACTCGCCCTCTTCCTCCATCTGTTTTCCCTCATAGACCTCGTACACCCACATCACCTTTACCCAAGAAGGTGTACCCCCCAAAAAAACCCCATTACCACATAACAAGGTAAAAAAAAAAAACCACACCCTCCGACTCATCCATCTACTATACCCCTACCCAAATGAACCCGACCGATACCTCAAACCACACCAATGCCTAAACCCATAGCTCGACCTGTTCCTACTCCTCCAAAAGTAATTCCCTGACAACCAACCATACCTATACCCAAACCGACATTCACTTCCCATTGTGATCCACTAGCAGGGTCTTATGCCAAAATTTTAGCCAACCTCCTCAAGACTTTTGTTATCACATTACCACCACTCCAACCTTACGACCCTGTTATCCCGTAAAATTGACAAGGGCAATTTTACCGATAATCATACAGAAAATTTTGTTTCGATCCCTCGTTAGGGATCCTTCGAGTTCGAAAGATTGTAAAATCCCTTCCCAGGAAATCTAGTTTTCGAACTTAGTCTTTTTGAGCCTTTTTTGGCTGGGCACATGGATTTTCCTTGTAACACTAGCTTTTGATGTGCCCCCTTAAAAGCCTTTGGCGCATGGTTTTCCATGTTAACACATCTTTCGGTGCGCCAAAGGATGTTGATTCTATTTTGCGTGCGCCAAGGCGAATGTGCCTTATTGTTGACATTGCTTTTGTTGCTCCACTTTTCGGTGCGCCAAAGGGCGCACATAATCTCGATGCAACACAAAGTTTTGGTGCGCCAAAGGGTGCATGCTTTCTCCTGTCGATAGCAACTTTCATGCGCCATTTCAAAAGTGGTTGGCACATTGATGACAAGTTTTTCTATATATATCAGTGCGCGCCCAATGTCATTTTCATTCTTTTTGTCGAGCACGTGATCACTCTGGACTTATCAGCCTCTGCTTCGTCATTTTCGTCGCCCTGTGGACCCGCTCTCAATTTTGCTATATATCTAAGGTAAGAGGTTCTCCCTCTTCTCCATTTTCGTGCTTTCGGTTCTTTACGTGTTCTTGGTCTGTGTTCTTGGTCTGCGTTGTGGTTTGCTAGCCGGTATTAAAATAAGATTGGTTTGAGCTAGTTTCCCTTGTGCTGTCCTGTCTTCCTTTCTTCTTTTCCTCCTCCTTTCCCTCCCTCTTTCCGGATCTACTAGAAGGGAGCTGTTTTGAAAGGACTTGGTCTGCCGAACTTTTTATATGAAACCTTATATGTCCATGCTATCTTTGAAATGGAAGAAAGAATGAAAATGATTGAGCAATGAGTTTAGTTCTATGGCGCACTGGCGCGTCTTGTCACACTTAAAACAGTTGCGCCCCTTTGGCGCATCTACCCACCATGTTACATGATACATCCCGATTCCATGCGCCAAGGAGCGTACCCAGCTTTCATGTAACACAAGCCTTATTCGCACAAGTATAAAGCTATCAAGGCGCGGGTGCACCCTCCATTGCAGTAACATGATGTTGTGTAAACCCTTCATGCGCCGCGCCAAAGCCTTTGGTGCACCATTTGTTAATGTTACATAATCCATCCATGCGCCAAAGGGCGCACTGAAACCTTCATGTAACATACTCTTTCCATGCGCCCCTGCTATAAAATGCAACCTGCTTCATCCATGCGCCATGCGCCTTTGGCGCCAATATAACCTCTGCAACATTCCTTTTCTGTGCGCCTTATCTATTTGGCCTGCCAGTTACATTTTTCCTGTGCCCTGAGCCTTAAAATCTCTAACTCTTTCTTCTGCTAGCTTTCCAATGGAAGATCAAATGACTAATTCAACCTTTTTGGATTGGGTCTCACTTCTTCTTCATGTAGATCAGCAACTGAGTTCGAAAGAACACATGTCTACGTCAAGCAAGAAGCCCACCAAACCAAGAGGAAAGGCTAAGCTGACAGAAGAAGAGATGAAATACAAATATCATAGGGTCAGGATGCCCGAATCGCAGGCTGAGTACAGTATGGATGTCAGAGACTCTGAATTGGGTCACATTGACATGGATGAGTTCTGGGTTAGGACTCAAAAAGTTACAAGGAGTCCATGGATGGACAAGTTAATAGGCAGTGCCCTGCACTTCGCCGGAGGAATCCCCGTCAGCGCTGTCAACAACGAATTCATGATGGTGATTGCCCAATGTTACAACAAAGACACAAGATGTGTCGAAAATAGTAAGGGCGAGGTAGTCATAAACCTCACTGCCCGTCATTTTGAAATAATGCTTGGCATCCCTCACCACCCGGAACTACGTGGCTGTTAGCCAACAGGAATGCATCAAGGCCTGGGAAGACAACGAAGACATGTGCATGCAGTTGATGAATGAGGTCTACCTAAAGAACAAGAAGGTGGTGACCCGGTGGCCTCAAACTATCCACCGAAGTGATTTCTCAGAGGAACTCAGTGATACTATCACTTTCCTGAGTAGAGTCTTCGGGCTTTCAGATGCCCACTATTTCCA
Source organism: Taxus chinensis (assembly GCA_019776745.2). Classification (NCBI taxonomy): domain Eukaryota; kingdom Viridiplantae; phylum Streptophyta; class Pinopsida; order Cupressales; family Taxaceae; genus Taxus; species Taxus chinensis. The sequence continues at coordinate 472,677,806 of CM034148.1, read as the reverse complement.
TAAGTGGATGTTGCGGTACCTGGAGACAATGAATAAGAATTTTCCTGATCAGCGCTTTTGCTGGGGGGAAATAATAAGCAGCACCATATCTGAGCAGCTACAACAGCTCGCCACAACAAGAGTGTTCCATATGAACTCCTATGTAGTCTACGTTGCAGCGTCGGCAAGGGATTATCTGGGGCTGAACCGAAGTGGAGTATGGCCTCAGGCCAAGATATTTGATTACTACCTAGAGCTGAGGCTGGAAAATAGCATCCAACATTTCACAAAAGTTAACGATGCATTCTTCTATCATGTCATCTGCCTACTGAGGCCAAACATGACTGATAGCCGGACGACCAAAAACATAGTGGCAGTCACAGAGAAATGGGGGGCCCTGTTCACCCAATTTCCCACGTTCACCTATCTGAGGGCTGCCAACTTTTTGGGAGAGCCAACTAGGCTACCAAGGTATTCTGGGCCTAAGCTGATTCTACTAGAACTGTGAAGGTAGCTGGTCACATACCATGAGAAGTGCCTCAAAAGAAAGAAGGGTGGAACTCCTTTCCCCCTCAAAGTGGGCCGATACACATGCTCCACCCACCATAAGGTGAAGGAAATGTTTGCAGAGCTGGAGCTACTCAACTTGAAGCATGACTTCCCAGCCAGGCCTACCTTCGACCCAAGAAGCTACCTGCCAAAAGCGAAGCTCGATCCGATCCATGTCCCTCAAATTGAGGATATTTACATTGACGTTCTCCATAAGGTGAAACTCAGAAGAAAGGATCACTCTCACTTATCATTGGCGAAAATCATCCAATACGGAGTGGCCATTGTCCCCGAAGGCTTCCAGACTACGGAAGATGAAGTAGATAAGGTGTATAATGACACAGATGGGGACAATTGGCCCTTCCCGGCCATTGACAGGAACAAGGCTCCTCAAAAAATTGAGGAGAGGGTCAAGGAGACTATGCGGAGAACAAAGCATTGGTGCCGCATGAACGGACTAATCTACCTCGGGGTAGATTTCACAACTTCCCCTTTGGGCAACGCACCCCCAAGGTCAAAGAAGTAGCTGAAAGGAAAAGGTGCAGAAGGTGAACCTAGCACCATTCAGGAGGAAGCCCCTGAAATTCCTCTTCCCTCAGAGCCAGAACAAGTTATAACTCTTGATGAAGAATTGACAGAGGATATTCCTATACGCCCATCCACCCAGGATGTCGGCGTCGCTAAAACTTCAGAGGTCCCTTCTATCCCTTCTTCTTCTCTTCCTTCCCCTCCTCGAGTGACTCAAACGACCACCCCTTTGGTCGTGTCCTCTTCCCCTTCTTCTACCCTTTCCCCTGCCTCTTCATCTATCTTCTCCTCCCTCGCTGATTTATCTTCTTCCATTTCTTCCCTCATCTCTGAGCTCCCTTCCCTTCCTATGTCTTCTGTAGTTGCAGTTTCCCTTCCTCCCGTGGACACTTCTTCGGCTATTCTTTCCATGCCACCGCCGCGTGTCTCCACATTTTTCCCCTCTTCTACCATTGCTGCCTCCCCCTCTGTCTCTGGTCCTTCTTCTATAGGACCAGCTTGGATCTCTTAGCAGCTGAAACAACAAAAGAGGAAAGTCCCCATCGCTCCGATGGACTTTTCGGTCATTCCGGCTAAAGGAGCAAAGAAGCACAAGCCGGTTACACGCTTCTTGAAGAGCGCTGCAGGTGAGAGAGTCATGGAAATAGCGTACCCCAACCCCCTCAAAGAGAAAGAAGATCTGTCTCTGACAGATTTCACCGTGACCCAAGTCACAATGGGGACATCCTCTGAAAGTCTCCAGGGGGAAGCTCTTTCCGCAGTTGATGCACTCTGCAAAAAGCTTCAGGAAACAAAAGAAGAGAAAAGGCTACTGAAGGAGTAGAACAAATACCTGCTTCAAGCCTTACAGAAGATGGGAAGTGCACCTCCCACAACTGCCGCCGAGACTCCTGAGCTGCTCAGTCAGGAGAAGATCAATGAGTATTCAAAGATCGGCGAGCAGGGTATGGTTGTTTCTGCTTGGAGGAGCCAGATCCTCAAGGATAGTGAAAGAGTAATCGCCAAGTATATCATTTTATACCTAAACATCGAGAAGGCGAATAAGGAACTCCAAGCATTAGCAGGTCCGATATTAGAAGAGTTAGAACATGCTAGACTCCAGCACGAGACCTTCCAACAAATGTTTGACTGTTCAGTCGAAGATCTGGTCAAGTTCGGAGTCTTCGGTCATCCAAGGGCCCTCAACAAAACTATGTCCACTCTGGACTATCAGATAGATCAGCTGGAATTTGTTTTAGAAAAGATAGACAAGGTAAAGGAAGAGGCCCTGGATGCAATGCATCAAATGGAGAAAATTGTCCTCGCCATGACTCCAGGGTTGCTCACTCCTTCCCTTACCTTGAGATCAGCTGATGACACTATCCGGATCTTCAAGGAGATAGCTTCTCAAGGGACATGGCCAGAGGTCACATTCGACACTGAATCTATCAACAACCTACTAGCCTGTAGGGACTTCATCGGGTTCCTTATCGAGGTGGAGAAAGATTATTCCAAACTCCCGGAAAAGCTCATAGACGAGTGGGAGACTTGCGAAGCAATCAGTGAACGGCACAAGGATCCATCACAGGATCAATTTGGGCCAATGATCAGCAAGTTTTTGGAATACCGCGCTCAGTTCCACATATCATCACCTGAGCAGCATCAGAAACAGGCAACCCCTTTTCGGCCACAGGATGATGATGATGAGTAGCTTCTTCTTCTTATTCTTCTTCTTCTTCTCTCTATTCTCCGACTTTCTTTTCGTAATGTCTAAAATGTGTTGGCACAAATGATGACATCATCCATGTTGCATCATGGGATGATGTCATCCATCAAAGTTGTCAAAGTCAACATGACTTTTAGATATTTTGTAAATATCTTTGTAAATAAGTGGTTGGCTCCATTTTGCCTTCTCTCTCCCTCATCTTCTATAAATATGGGAATACTTGTTGTATTCAGGGTGAACATTTTTTAGATAGAAATAGAAGTGAGGAGAGAAAGACTTTGAGCTTTCTTGTAACAGAAGAGAACAGTAATACAATTATTCAGACTTTGTGCTCAATAGCTGTGTTATACATTAGATCTTTCTTACGTTAGATCTGTATGTGTTTAATCTGTTGGATTCATATCTACTTTTCCGTCATTTGTTTATCAGTATTGCTTTGTTTATTTATTCAAGTAGGTTTGGCTCTGTTTACTACCAAACTAAAAACATAAATCTTCTGACCTTTCTACTTTGGAATCATTTCTTTTCTGCCTTCGGATCTGTTCTTTCTCTTCTCCCTCTTTCATTCCTTTCTTTTCGCAGCCTGGAACACTCTACTGGGATGAGATCCCAACCCCCGAAGGCAGAATCTGTGAGACTTGCATAGGTTCCTGCTAGTAGAAATAGCAATAAACTAGTTTCGCTTTGCTGTCTCAAAGAGGGGCTAAGCCCTGCACACTGTTGGCTCGTCTATCCATAGATCTGTCCACGCGACAGATTTTCAGACCAACAGACCCCCTCAAACCCAAGCCAAAGGGGTTTGACGATACCAAAATTTGTGCATACCATCGTGTGCCAGGACATGATGTGGAGAACTGTAAGGCCTTGAAAACTGTCCTTATCCAATTTTGTTCACCCGAAACTAACTTTGATGACAACAACCTTCTGGTCGAGGACCCTAATTCACCTACACCCATTCCCACACTGCGCAGTCAACAACCACAACCTCCACCCTCACAACTCCTAGAACCACACACAAAATTTGAAATTAACACGGTTCACATCAGATAACTTGCCACACCACCACCCAAATGTCATTGTGCCCAACTGACCTCACAGGGATTTTCTCCTCCCATAGGTTTTTTCCCTTCATGTTGTTATACCACTTACCCTACACCCTCTCCATTTGACAGATTCCCTCAAATCAACATGGTACATGTCACTACACGCACATAGAAGGGTAAAGAAAAGGTAGCTGACCCACCAACCAATCCTATACCCAACATACCATTTACACCCATACCTAAGATAACTATCTGAGACCCCACATACCCCATTTCTAATGGTGTCACACATCGCACCATGCTCAAATAATTACACCAATCTCCACTCAAAATTTCTTTATATGACCTCATCCAAACCTCAGAATCCCATCGTCAAGCCCTCATAGAGATTCTTCAATCTATCAAGGTTTTACCCAATGACCCTCCACCCATAGCCTCCATTATCACACCCCATCATGTAGCCTCCCTCACCAAATTACCACCTTCATCCCCACCTCACCTTTTTCACCAAGTGTCCTCCCTTAGCTTCTCAGAGACAGAGATCGTGCCATACCAAAATGATGACCTAGATCCATCCCTCTTCATCTCTATACACATTGATGACATACAGGTACATCGTGTGATGATTGATGAAGGCGCTAGCATTAACATCATTTCATCACATGCATTTTCTCAAATGTGCATACCTAACAATTACATGCACAAACATCTAGTCATGTTGCATTCATTAAACGATGCTATCACCTCCACACTAGGCACTGTCATCCTGCACATCCGTGTGGGTCCCCGCACTATTCTAGAATTGTTTTATGTTTTGGAGGGGGAATTCTAATATAACTTGTTGCTTGGTAGACCCTGGATCCATGTCATGGGTTGTGTTCCTTCCACTTTGCATCATTGTGTAAAGTTTGAACACAAAGGACACACTTATACCATTCCAGCTGACCCATCACCTTTCAAAACATGTAACATGCTTTACCGACCCAACAATGTACTCATACCGGTCAAGTCGTCTACTTCCGCAACCAATACTACTTCACCTACACCTACACTCACACCTACCAGTACAACCACTTCTTTCACCACACAAACCTTCTCCATGCCTACCACTGTTATAACATCCACGACTGACCCATTAGCTTCCCAATCCATTAACACCACCTCCGCATCGACCTCTGACACATCATCCATACCAGCTACCCACATACTAACCATTGATCCCTTGGAAGGTTTTTTTCAACACCTCACTCTAGAGGAGTACTGCCTATATAGTGTCAACACCTTCCTTACTCCACACGAGTATGGAAGCCTTCACCAACACCCTTGCTATAATCACCGTATAAGAGAACACCTCCTTTATGGTCCTCATCATCTTCGTACTAGTCTCACCTATGGGGGAATTGATACTACCACCTACACACCTGAACCACCATCACAGCCACACCCATTTTCCACTGACTTCTAATCACTTACCAATCACCGTTTCACCCACACCTTCCTGCACTGTTGTGCATGGAAGGGTTTTGGTTTTGGATTCTATGAGCAAGGTTGCCATACCGTTATTCCATGTACCACCCACAAACATAATGACCGTAGTGGTATCGGCTTCCCTGAACCTCCTACCAAACAGCCCCGCATTGAACTCATTGCAGACCCTAGCCCTTCTCCACCTTCATCAACACTCTCACCGATGGAGTCGATGGATCCTGAATCTATCCCTCCTAACTTTTTTTTTCATAAACACCATTTCCTTGGGGTCTCTGACTTATCAACGCAAAGGCAAGGCCCCTTTCACTCTTCTGTTCCTGTATCCTAAGATGATTGATGATGACACACCTACCATTAATGCCATTCAATGTCATGATGATGAATCCATACTCACCTACCTTGGTGTAGAAGACTCATATATTCATTGGTCGTTACCCTCTGAGACATAAACCATGTTGAATGAATTGACTATTAAGAACAACATTCATACTCAGGATGACCCACACATCCTAAAAATCAGACAATCTTTAGATGTTGTTGAATAGGAATCCATCACCTCCTTTCTCTGAGATCATAACCATGCTTTCACTTGGTCTTATGCAAACATGCCCGATATTGACCCCACCATAGTGGTCCACAATATCATAATTGTTCCCGATGCCAAACCTATTAAACAAAAGCTCAGTAAAATGCACCCTAGCATTGCCCTTCTCGTCAAAGAAGAACTTCAATTTCTTCTTTTCGTTTCCTTCATCTTACCCATTGATTATCCTCATTGGATTTCTAATATTGTCCCTATAACTAAAGCAACAAAGGGACTCCACATTTTCCCAGACTTCCGAGACCTCAACCTCGCCTGCCAGAAAGATGACTTTCCCTTTCCCGGTATTGATCAACTGGTTGACCTTACCATGGGTCATGAGATTCTCTCACTCATGGATGGTTTCTTGGGTTATAACCAAATTTTTCTTGCCCCAAAAGATCAGCACAAGACCACATTCATTACCCCTTAGGGAACCTTTTTCTATCGAGTCATGCCTTTTGGCCTTAAAAATGCTAGTGCTACATATCAGTGTGTTATGACTTACATCTTCCATGATATTATGCATCGCATATTGGAAGATTGCGTGGATGATATCTTGGCCAAATATAAATGTCGCGCCAAGCACCTCGCTATCCTCAAAACCATGTTTGACCGCCTCATTAAATATTACATCCGCCTTCAACCTAAATAGTGCGTCTTCACGATTATCTCAGGAAAACTCCTGGGATTTATTGTTTCCCTCCATGGTATAGAAGTTGACCCTACTAAATTCAATTCCATTCTAGAAATGCCTCCGCCCACTAACCTTAAACAACTCCATAGCCTATAAGGTAAATTGCAATCCATTCACCATTTCATTTCACAATTATCAGATCGGTATCAACCATTTCATCATCTACTTAGGAAGGATGTCTCCTTTAAATGGGATGATGACTATCACAAATGTTTTGAGGCCCTAAAACAATACCTTCTCGAACCACCTGTACTCATTCCACCGAAACACAACCAACCTTTCTACCTATACATCTCAACTACTTATCATTCCTTGGGAGCCATGCTCCCTCATCACGATGAACAACATAGGGAACAGGTGGTTTATTATATAAGTTGTACTCTTTTGGACTATGAAACTTGATGCAACCACCCTAAAAAACTTTGCTTAGCCTTATTTTTTGTTACCACCAAACTCCGCCATTACCTACTCAATCACAAAACCTATGTTGTGACCAAAACTGACCCTTTACACATCATATATGCTAAATCTTATCAAAATCAGCACACAACGTGATAGCTTATGCTTTTAGCTGATCTTGACCTCGTATTCATTCACCAAAATTCCATTAAGGGCCAAGCTATCATTGACTGAATGGACGATGCACCTATTTCTGGGGACCAACCCTCTAATATTGACTTTCCCAATGAGTTGATTGCTACCCTTTCCCTAGATGAACCCCCTTACCAAATGACACTATTCTTCGATGGTTCCAAGTGTCAGCGTGGGGGTGACACTAGTGTTATCTTCATTCCTATGGATGGAGAACACATTCCTATGTCTTTCAAACTAGACTTTGAATGCACCAACAATATTGTTGAGTAGGAAGCACTCGTACTAGGTCTCCAAACCGCCTATGCCCTAGATGTCAAATCAATCCACATCTTTGGTGATTCACAATTGGTCATAAACCAAGTCAATGGTATATACCAATTTTGTAATGAGATACTTCAAAATTATAAACATCATGTAGATATACTTTTGACCACCTTTGATTGTTACACCCTTCAAACCATCCCACAGTCAACCAAAAAATTTGTAGACACTATGACCTTCTTAGCTTCCCAAATACCCGCTTCACCTACCGATTCCAATTTTTTTTTCACTTTACAATGCCTCCATTCACCTTCTTATTTACCTCATGATGTTTACAGTGGCCTTGCTGTTGCTAAGTTTATTCTTCACCTATTCTATTACTGGCCAACCCTTAACCATGATTGTTGTGACTATGTCAAATGCTGCGTGAAATGTCAACAACATTCCAACCTTCATCATACACCCAGTCATGCCTTACAGGTCATTCATGACCTTTGGCCCTTCTCTCAATGTGGTTTGGATCTTGTCGGAGAAATCAATCCTCATTCTTCCCAATGCCATCAATGGATCATAACTGCTACCGAATACTACACAAAATGGGTAGAAGCCATACCACTCATCTGCATGAAAGCTAAGAAAATATGTGAGTTCATTAACCATCACATCATTTATCACTTTGGTGTCCCTCATCGCCTCATCTCTGATAATGGAAAAAAATTCAAAAACAAAAAACTGCAAAATGTTTGTGACGCCTTTGGCATTCAGCTTATTTTCTCCTCACCTTATTACCCAAAAAACCAACAGCCAATCTGAATCCACTAACAAAATCCTCAATAAAATTCTCATGAAAGTGGTTGACGATACTAGGAAGGATTGGCATACACACATTCCTTTTGCTCTATGGGTATACCACACTAGTATTTGCACTTCGACTACAGCTACTCCCTTTTCACTAGTCTACGATACTGAGGTTGTTCTACCTCTTGAAGTCCAGATCCCCTCACTTTGCATTTCTCTCCATGACATGCTTACTGATGATGACTTTCATCAGGACTACTTAGCACACTGGAGTTATTAGATGAACATCATCTTAACGCTCTGGATCACCTTCAAGTTTATCAACAACATATCAAAAGTGCTTATGAAAAATGTGTCCATAAACAAACCTTCCAAGTCGGTGACCTTGTTTTGAAAGAAAATCAACACGTAACCAAAGCAGAGAAAAGAAAACAAGGAAAATTTTCACCTAATTGGCTTGGACCATACATCGTAACTCATACCTATGGATTGGGTGCCTATCGTTTGTCCTCTCTTGAGGGTAAACCGAAACCTGAGCCCCTTAACGCATTACATCTTTATCGTTCTACTATTGACCTCTAGTACTACATCACTATTTATCTAGTTCATGCTCATCCCTTGAGCACCATTTACCTTTTCCACACCTCATCTCCAATGAATAAACAAGGATCATGTGATTACCCGTCACCCTTTTGCCTTTTCTTAAATATGTGCACCATGGCTCTGCACATGGCATAATTCTCATGGATAATTTTTGTCTTCTTTTAGATGAGATCGCATGGTCGTTCACCCTTGCCTTCTCAACAAGAACCAAATGCTTCGTTATTGTCTCGTCCATGACTTAAAAACCAAAAAAAAAAGGATGACTCCCTCAGAAGGACATCTTCCAAAATAAGGGATCAATTCCTTGAATCAAACTTGCAATATAAAAGATGAATCCCTTAAAGGACATCTTCCACCTTCAAGTGTCACTATAAGTAGACTGCTCCCTCGAAGGACAGCTATAAAAATCTCACAACTCTCTACATAGTTTTTCCAAAAATAAGACTATTTTCTCAAAAATCAAAATGCAGAAGCTTCCCACATCGATCAACTTCACGAATACCTCAAGGAGCCATATATTCATCCCATATAGACTTCCCACATTGATTAGTTTATCTCAAAAAAAAAAAAAACAAGTTTTTTCATCATGGACTTGCCTATTGTGATCTTGGCTCTATTTCCCAAGGCATTCTACTTCCGATTTTATGACCTAATTACCTAAAACTCCTTACCCGTTGTCTTTCCACTTCATATCTCAAGGGACTTACTGAAGCTATGACATTTGGTGATCATGTGACTATTCATCACTCTTAGAATTATCAATCATGTAATGTATTTGGGGTCTTACGTTCATTAGCCTATCTATAGATGTGTTTCATATGTTTTGATCCTTACCAATCAGGTGGCTTTCTTCCCCCCTATTATCTTTTCTCTTCTTCATTACCTTTTGATCTTTTTATATAGGACTGGGGCCTCGACACCTATCTTTTGAGATTTTCTTCTCCCACCTCAATCCACCTAAAATCATCCATACCTATTTACCTATATTCCACCTAACCTAATCGACCTTGACCTAATCATACTTATGACCTTGAATCCAATCTAACCATCAACCTCACTACCTATTCTTCTATCTTCTCATATTCTTCCCTATCTTATGGGAGAACTACATTGGTCTAAGGTTCCTTTTCACCGGGACTATGTAGGTAGCACTTCCAAGGCATGGGGTCCTGGAAGGTTAGCTCGGCCACTCTTTACCCTAACCATTTTCCCCACCTTTTACCTAATTTCTTGTTCATATCAAAAACCTCGACATCTAAACCATATACCACATAACTTTTACCACTTATATTATTTCACATTTTCATACATAACCAACAATTTCCACATTTTACACTATCTCACGCATTTATATTGCCATTTGTTATCCAAAATACTGAAATGACTCAATCCATGTCTAAACCAACATGACTCGATCCATTCCTAAACCAACTTGACTTAACCATGCCTAACAACCTAACTCAACCATTCCTAAATTGACCTGACTCAATCCATGCCTAAACCAACCTGACTTGATCCATGCCTATCACCTTACTCGATCCATGACTATGAACTTACTCTATCATGCCTAGCTCAACTATTTTCCATCCATATCATAATAAAGTAAAACTCATACGCATCATAACAACATCACCTACAAATCATCTATCTCCTCATATATACATGTGTGTATCAATACAATGTACACCCGTATCACATAAATGTGTCTCTCAATAAACATGCATGTCTCATCATGGCTATCATCTCAAAAATGTTGGCATGCAGGCCGATATACTATAAATAATCATCATCATCTCGCATGCCAGTATCCAATACAAAAATGTCTTTGGCTCACAAGCCAGTATTATATACAAACATAACTACAATATCTCTTCGGCTCGCAGGCTGGTATACATCCAAAATCCAAAAATATAAAAATAGGTGATATATTGTCTCACATCTGCTATAACATATCTGCCTCATCTATAAGTCGATAGTCCCCTCTGACCCAGAGCAGCGGCTCGCTACTCTCAATCTACCACTACATAGTCCGACATCTGATGCTGACCCACATGCACTACTTGATGTCCTCTTCTCTCTCCTTTGGGCTTGTCGGCCACCTACACTCTCATCACTATACATATGAGACCGTGTCTTCTCACTTGAGACTGTTTGTGGTGGCCTCATCACACCATCTACTAATATTTGCAGCTCAGGCTCCTCCTTTTATACCTATACCTGAGTCTCTTACCTCTCTACCTGTATCTATGGCTCTGGCCTCTCGACCTGTACCGGTGACCCTACCTCTGTATGGCCCACCACTAGATATATGCCACTGTCACCCCCACATCATCTGTGTGATGGTCCATGGGCTCCTCCTCCTACCCTACCTCCTCATTTCCTTCACATTTGCCTCATTTTCCTTACCTCCCTTTTCTTTTACCCTCCATACACCTACCTGGACCACTTTACATTCACCTTTGGCCCTCCACCTTCTTTAACCTCCTCACACCCACTGTTGACGCCTTATTATTATACCCCTACCTTAGCCTTACCCGAGTCGTGACTCGATATTTGGACCTGGACCATCACTAGTGACCTTTGACCTCATGTGGTCACTATACCTTGTGGCACTGTTACTTGTGTTGTTGACCTGATGACCTTACCTAGCCTATTGCCGTGACCATTTATCCTGACCCTACCTTTGGTGTACCGAAACATACCTAAACATTCATGTACCTAACATACATTATGTTTTCTAACCTTATCCTATACCTTAGATACCGGATTCACTTCACCCTTATTTGGATAAACCTATCGACCTTAGACGATGTAGAGTTTGTCTGCTCTTCAACCCGGTAACGTGCTGCAGTTTATACGTGTGCGTCCATTTGACTGCTACTACCTTTGACCCTGACCCATTACCTAGATTACCCAAGTAGAACTTTCACCCTCTTCCCCTACACCCATTTACCTTTTCCTCACATTTACCTTTTATCAAACCACTCACTGCTTCATCCTGCTACTTCATCAATTCCTGGTTTGAGGGGGATCACCTTCACCCCCACATGGGCCGACCACATCTTATATTTGTTAGAATTGCTTACCAATACAAACTACACAAAAAAAGGGGGAAAAATGTAGACACTAAAATTAGGTCACACTCCCCTTTGGTCCCTCAACAAATAAGCACCCTTTATTACATTTACCTAGCCATGACCCCCTTCACCTCACTACTATTAATTTAATTAATTTAATTAAATTAATACATTATCTTCACTATATTTATTATTTAAATATCTTATTTAAATAATATCTACACATGCAATTCACTTAGACAACTCACTAAGCCAACTCAACCTAAGACCTATTCTTAGAAAGTTCCCATAACTAAATAAGACTTACCCAAACCCTAAAAATCAATGCCTACATTCCCTCTAACAACATTCCTATATGCTCACAGGAAAGCTCCCAATCTAATCTACGAGAGAATGACACAAGTTCTGAAGAAATCAGTAGGATCTCCCCTAAGTTTAGTAAACCTAAAAAATCCCGCCTTGACCGACGTCGTTTACCCCTAACCGTCGCCAGTTAAGCCAGACCGCCATCGGTTACCCCCTTTTTTAACCCCAAAACAACTTTAATCTTAAGGTTGGAATTTGGAACCTAGAAGTTGGAAGAAAAAAAGTTGATGAGAAAGAACGAGATCTCAAAAGATAACACATCTTTAGAGAGTCAATTCCAGTAAGAACTCACATCCAAGGAAGGAGATTGAGCATCTTCTCCTACACAACCATCCCAGCTGCATTCAAATCTATCTAAGCATAGAAGAGCATGCATGTAGCCCATGCAGAAGCTTTTCTTGAGTTGGTGATCACTTGCAGCCTCTAAACCCATCATCAGCACCTCCATCCTTCACACACAGACTTTCAGTAATGAAATCGAAGTAACTACAACATCATACTTTCCTGGTTATTTCATTTCATCATTATTTTATCGCCCATTTTTTCTCTTGCTCTTTATTTACCATCGCCAACACTTTCCACCTCCCTAGACCCATCACAGCCTCACCAAAAACCTACTCCAGTCACCCATTACCTTGTTCTAACTAACCAAAATCTTTTGTGCAATCACAAAGGAGACCAAAAACCCCATTTTTTGATGTTCTCAAATCTCACAGTAACCGGCACTGGTTATACCTAACTGTGGCTGGTCACCCCTGACCGACGTCAGTCTCTATGTTTTCTCACATATCCTTAGACATAGACCTATCCACCTAATTTTACTTCACTCTCACTCACCTGTGACCTACCTGAGACCTTTATTAGACCTGCAGAACCCATAACCAACCATTTGACCTGCGGATTCTATTCTAGCTTAGCCTGTTAGATTAGATCTATTTCTTATTGTGTTTTAAGTGAGATACCTGACAATAGGATTTATCTTGTTTTCAGCATTAATTTGTTTAAAACAGTGGACTGACAGCCATCTAGGAAGTATCATACTTCCTGGATCTAGCTTACGTTAGGTAGTTCACTACCCATATTGTTTAATTCTTTCTGGTGGTCTTGCTTTCATTATAGGTAGTTCCTCCTAGCCAAAAGGAATCTCTCACAATTAGATGTGGATTCGAGATTCATACACGCGTAACAACCCATCAACTAACTGTTGATGTCGAATCACAGCACCCCTGGGACTCTGCAACTCGATGGGTTGAGAATCTCGGTGCGATTGCACAACATGGAGCTTTTCCCAAGTGTGGGACCTTGCGAAATCGGAAAAAGCTCTCCGGATGAAGGCCGGTTCCTATTCCTCTGTTCAGATGCACACGTAAAAATGCAGAGGGTCTACTCAAAACCTAATCTAATTTTTCAAGGAGACAGGGGTAAGAAAATGCAGAAAATAAAACCTAAACTAATAGAGGTGATGCACCGAGGAATGAAGAACACCTGTCTTGCCAATAAACACAGACCAAAAAAAATGTAATGCAAGATCATGCACAGATAACCAGATTTACAGTGAAAGATCAAGAAGAAGCAAATAAACACTGAGAGGGTTGATAATCATCCATAGACATGCATTAATTTTCTCCAAAGATTGATACAACACATTGCAAAATGCCAAGAGGCAAAGCTGCATTACAGTTTTAAATGGGAGGTTTTAACTCCACAGATTCACCTGCCAAAGAGAAGAAGGGAGGGGCAAAACAAGAATGTCCAACCTTTAGAAAGAAGCCCCTCCTTACAATTTATAGGAAGAATGAGAGAGAGAAGAGAGAGAAAGTCCAAATCTACCCCAACCACCTCAGGTTGTATTTAATTCATCTCATTATGGTGGTAGGTGAGGACCATATCGAACCCCAAAAGTGGCAAACTGTATTTTTCATTTTTAAGAACTTGTTCCCACCCAATTAAAGATATCCAGTCATAGTTAGGTAGAGGACACCATAGGATTTCCAAAAAGTCCAACCTTGCGTGAATCAGAGCTCCCAGTCAAAAGTTATGGCCATCTGAATATCTGGGTCAGGGTCTGCTTCCTGTCAGCGCTCAGAATGTTGTGCCTCCTGAAGGTGCGCCTTGGCGCATCCATATGCATGTCAACACTCTTTTTTATGTGCCAAAGGTGCAAATATGTTTGTGTCGACACATGTTTACGTGCGCCACTTTACCTGCGCCAAGGGCGCAACTTTTTCCGTGTCAACATTCCTTTCTATGCGCCAAGGGCACATTTACATTCTATGTTGACATCTTCTTCTGTGTGCCAAGGGCGCATTTACATTTGTGTCGACATCCTCTTATGTGCGCCACTTTCCTGTGCCTTGGCACATACATTTTCATGTTGACACTCATTGTCGTGCGCCCCTTTTGTGCGCCATGGGCACATTCTTTCTTATGTCGAAACTCATTTTTGTGTGCCTCTTCTGTGCACCATGGGCGCATTCTTTTGCTGTCGACACTCATTGTCGTGCGCCCCTTTTGTGTGCCATGGGCTGAGGTTTGAATTTCTTTGGTTTCCATATTCTTCCGCTTGTCTATATCTACCCGGGGGGAAGATATATACAACACTAACATTTGAACAGGTATTCCTCCTGTGCCTGTTACCCTATCTATTTCGTCAACAATTAAAAGAAACAATATAAGAAAAATGTGAAACACCCGTGTCTCAGATCTAGAAGAACTAAGTCATTTGTGACAACAATGGATTCGTCCCCAATTTGTGGGACCTTGCATGCTTAGGATAGATCTCTAGAGAAGTTCAATTCCTCTGTATAATTCTACTACTACTGCTACTCCTAGTGCTGAAAGGGAAAACTGAATTAACAATGCTAAGTGACCAGGGATAAGAGGATGACATGAAAGGAAACCTACACTAAAAGTTGATAGCACCAGAAAAGAGGGATGAACACTATTTTTTCTAAGTGAAAATAAAGGGAAATGTATGAAATAAGGCTAGGCACATATAACACAACTTAAAACTTATTTACCTGATCAGTTTCATGAAACACAACTAAATAAGGAGCTACAAGGGAGATATAATGGCACAATGAGCACACAATACAAAATAAAAGGCAAGAAGAAGGAATGAAAACACGTTAGGAAAAATAATAGTTGCAAAACAATGCTTCTATTACTTCCAAAAATGGATAGATCTGTTACAGTGGTGAAAGAGGTTGATATCCACATGCAAGAGCTAGATCTAGAGGTATGTAACTCAGAGTACATAAAATATGAAGTCCTTAGAAAAATGTGTGAAGATCCAAAATTTCCAACGTTAATAATGAGCCCAACTTTTACATTTATAGATGAATCCATGGAAGAAGAAGAGATGAAAGGGGAAAACCCAAATTTAAAATTCAACCACCAACAAGAAGCATTTAATGCCTATAAATTTGCCTACAAATCTATAAAAATATATTTCCCCAAGTCTGTTTGGCATTTTAGAGAAGAAATGAGGGAATATAATTACAAATCAGGTGGTTGAAGCAATCATATCTACTCATTAATGCCTAGAAATATGTTTTCCCATTTCTCACTTGCCAGATCTACCAAGAATTTGAATTTGAATGTCTAGCATTGTAGCCTATGTCAATAGCTATCTGAAAAGTCTAGGTGCGTGCCGACTAGAGATCTATGGAAAAAGATACAAATGTTAGAAGATGTATGAGTTGTCTACATACATAAGACATGTGGCACACATGGATTGGATGAAAGGAAAACCAACTGTGTAAATGTTTTGTCTTTTCTACCACGTGTTACTCATTGATTTATTGCAAGGATCTGACAACCTATTGGTGCACTTTGAATGGACATGTGTGGCACACTCAAGTGTGTTAGAGGATAACCTAGAACAGAAGGGAAAAAATATATGCATGTGGAAGAATGAGGTGTGGGAAGAAGACAAAAGGAAGGCACGTGAAACACACATGAGGAAATAAGGAAAAATGTTGAGCAAAGAATGCATGGTCAAGGCACAACTATAACAAGATGATATGCGGGGTACATGAGAAACCAATAGACTTGGCTAATTGAAGAAAGTGGGAGGCACACGTGTAGGATAAATAGCTTCTAGGTATAAGGAGGATGCATAGAGGATTCACACAAGGGAGGAGTGAAACAAATAGGAAAATTAAAATCGAAGGGGAGAAGGGGAAGCATGTGGGGAAATACAACCAAGGGAATGTTCCAAGAGAACTTGAGCACACACAACCTTGCCATGAAGATCTTAGAGATAGAAGATGTATACAAGGTGTCCAAATAACTAGGAGATTTTTTTGGATAACAATTTTGGTGACTTTCGGGGCCATCTTCCTGCTAGATGAAGGAAATCAGTAGCCTAGAGCATCCATTGGTCACAGAGTCTACTATGTAATCATGAAATTCTAATTTGTAACTTTGAATAAGTACCCACAAATTCACTTGAAGGATCATTTCTTGACTCTATTTTGAATCCTATAACCTACTGGAAGAAGATCAACATCTTAGAAGAAAGAGTAGAGTGCGTACAGGAAGCACGTGAGAAGAAATAACTATATACAAATAAAAAATGTGTGTGCAACACACTTAGAGGAATTGAAACTACTATACTATATAAAAGATGATGCAAAAAAATTAATGGAAGGGTTTGAGATAGATCCAATTTACTAGGATTTATAGTGTGCCTCCATCAAGATGAGTTAACTCAAAATATTTAGCCTCTTTACACAAACTGATGATGTATGAGCCACTCCAAAGAGCATAAAACTTTGAATGGAACCCTGGTTTATCTCTGTCAGCATCCCATTTTAAGACTAAGTCCCTGAATTTAAAAGTTTGAGGCCTAGCCTTTCTATCAAACAATTTTTTTGTTTCTTACTGATGCTTCTCTAACCTAATCATGGTAGAGTTCCTTAACTCTTCAAGATTAACCAACTTTTCCATTAGTATTTCCCTCTGGTCTACACCTTTAAATTTCAATTATTGGGAAAGTTCCAATGAGTTCAATTCTAGCATCAAGGAAGGGTCACCTCCTTGCCATAGGCAAGCTTGTAATTCGAAGTTGATATTGCCTTTTTAAATGTGATTATATCTACCCAGAGCACACACAAGACCTTTGTATGCCACTGTCTTTGGATGATATTCATTGTGCACTTCATGATCCTAATCATGTTCTTGTTTGTTGACTCTATCAGACCATTTCCTTGGGGGTAATATTTGGAAGTGGTTTTTTTAGATAAATTCCTAGATTTAGAGCCCAATCAGGGATTTTGGTCCCAAGGAAGGATTTTGCATTATCAAAGATAATGGTTTGAGGAATGCCAAACCTTTTGATAATACCTTTGATAAAGTCAAGGATGGTTCACTTAGTTGATTCCTTGAGTGTGACAACTTCTTTCCATCTAGTGAAGTAGTCTATAGCCATTAACACCCACTTGTTTCCAACACTTGAAGGTGATTGATCATGACTATGAAGTTGAGACCCCATTATGCAAAATGTCAATCCTCTTGGATTAGTCAGAGTGGAAGTGCTTCTAATCTCTTCTGACCTACAAAGAAAGTGCATTCTTTGAATTTTGTGACCCACTTGTATACATATACAAATAGAGTAGGCCAAAAGATACCTGCCATTATGGTCTTCATTACTGTAGTTTTGGTAGAGAAGTTTCCACCATAGAATCCATCGTGAAATTCTACTAACACTTTTGTAGTTTGCGTGCCCTTGATACATATTAACAACACTCCATCAAGATTCTTCTTGAAGAGAAGTCCATCAATCAAAACATAAGGGATAGATTGTAACCTCAAATATATTCTCTTTTCTTTGTCTAAACTAGGAGCGTATGTACCCTTAGAAAGGAATGTGATCATATCCTTCATCCGGTCATACATGCCAGAATCTGTATTCTGGTCAAGTTCTACACACGAGGAATACTCATCTAGAAATAATGAAGTCTTAGATTCATTATGTGCATCCTCAGTAATTTTCTTGTAGAGCATGCTACCTCTTACAAGATTTTTGGCTTTAATAGTCATTCTCCCATAATGAATTCCCTGATAGAAGAGTGGGAGACTAACACCTTGATAGGATTTGTGGCGAGAATAATTTTGAATTTCTTGAGGGCTTAATTGATGGTGAAGACTTCTTTATCCATGTGACTATATTTTAATTCATAATCCTTCGGTGTCTGGCTGAAGAAAGCCACTAGTTGTTCCAACCCTTGTAAATTTTCTTTGGTTAGGATATCAGTAACACTTGCATCAGTTCCATAAGTATAAAAGATGAAATACTTGGAGTAATCTAGGTTAATGAGTGTTGGCATGCAAGAAATTTCTTACTTGATCTTGTTGAAAAAAAAATTTCCTTCTAATGTCCATCTGAAGTCTATGTCCTTCTTGAGCATTAGGGTGATGGGCCGCACTAGTCCTACAAAAATAGGAATGAAGTGCCTAACAAAATGGATTTTACCAAGGAAGGATTGCAAGGCCTTTTTATGCACCAGTAGGGAAAGAGCTAGGATGGCAGAAATGTGCTCAGGATCAATTATGATGCCATCATTTGAAACTACATGGCCCAAGAGCTTTCCCTGTGCCATTGAAAAATTTCACTTCTTAGGGTTAACGGATACTCCAAATTTTCTTTATCTCTCAAATACTTTCTCCAAGTGAGCCATATGATCCCCACTCTACTTTGAGAAGATGGTTATGTCATCAAGGTAAACCAAGATGAACTCATTGATGTAACCTTTGAAGGAAATTTCCATGGTGCGTTGAAATTTAATGCCTACATTCAAAATACCAAAGGGCATATTTTGATATGCATATGTTCCCCACTTGGTTGTAAACATTGTTTTGAATTGATCCTCTTCCTTGACCAGGATATGATTAAAACCTGAATACCCATCTAACATTGAGAATCTTTTTGTGTCAGCCATAGTTAGTAGAATCTACTCCATTGAAGGAAAATGATAATGATCCCTTATAGATGCCTTGTCCAAATCTCTGAATTCAACACAGAGTCTTATTTCACCATTATTCTTATGCATTGGAACTAGATTCACGACCCAAGTAGAGTACTTGATGGGAAAAATAATTTTTGCCTCAATGAGTTTGGATAATTCCTTTCTTATGAGGGGCTCTATCTTTGGATTGATTTTTCATTGCTTCTATCTGATGGGTTTGATACCAGGATCAAGGTCAATGGAGTGTTGAACAACACTTAGATTAAAACCCTTAAGGTATTCTTACTCCCATGAGAATATATCATTGTATTTTTGATAGAGAGAGATGAAGGCCTACTTTTCATTATGTGCACAACTATTACTGAGAAGCAACGCCTTTCCGTGTGCAATAGTGACTAGGGAGAAGTCTTCTTTCATAATGTGCATTTAATTTTCTTCACCCTTGAACACATCATCAGGGATAAAAAATTTCTCCAAGGTTACCAACCCTTTAGGCATCTTATTTGAATTTAGTTGAATTACTTGGTCACCACAGCTGTCATACAAGTCAGCTTACATGCTTAATGAGAACTCAACTTCATTTTGAATGAACTGGATGATCTGCACGTCACTTTCAAACACTTTCTAGCTGGTATTGTTGTTTGGAATAGATGGTCTAATCACCATCTTAATGTGTTGAGTGTTTCCTTTGACAAAGTATTTAGCAAGAGAGAAATGTAAACCAAGCTCAGTTATTTAGTCAGATTCTTTATTCATTTTGTTTGTACCACCTGTATGTTTATATCATCAAAGTTATCAAGGAGGTCCTGAATTATAAGCTTATAAAATTTGAGAAGATTATTATTTTCCTGACACTTATTGGTAACCTGGTGGATAACCCAATTATGTGTCCTCGAATATTTGTAGCACCTTAATCTTATTCTTTTCAACAATAAGAATACCATGCACCAACACCTCAAACTCTGCCACATTGTTAGACAATATAAACTACAACCTATGAGTGAAAAATAATTTCTCACCCTTAGGATAAATGAGGACAACTCTTGCTCCCACAAAATTTCTACTTCTAGATCCATCAAAGTATAATTTCCATAGACTAGGTTCAACTTTATCTTTCTTAAGCATGCATGACAACACACCTTATTCTTAAAGAATGTAGTAAGTACTAAGCCCAGTTTCATAAACTCCCAGTTCTTCATCATATGAGTCAAATTTATGGTGCCTCTCTTCCAATTCATTAAGTACCAGATTAGGAATAGAAGGTGGAAGAGGCTTCTCTTCAGGAACTAAAGCTTGTTCCTCTTGGATTAAATAGTTGGCTTGGAGAGGGGATGGGACATATGACTCTATATGATAGGAAAATATTGGCTTAGCTTGTATAGTAAACTGGGTACCATACCTTGTCTTGAGTAACATATGAGACCAATTAGAAAACAAGTAACTACCCACTTTTGTAGTAAATTCTCTTGATAGGCATAGGGAAAACAAAGGAGCTAAGCCAATAATAGATACATCTTGAGTTATGGCAAGGCTTGGACATGCATGAAGGGTAAACTCAAGATCCTTGATGACTCCTAAGGTAATGACAGTTGAGCCATTGAGTTACATGAATCCTTTAGACAAGGGGATATACTCAATACCTAGGACATCAACTATCTTCTTAGGCATAACAAAAGTTCTAGCATGTAATCCTATCATGAAATTATGCACTAGGTGTTTACCTATGATAAAGGACATATAAAAGGGTGTATTTTTAACAATATTACTTTCTTGTTTCTCCTTTGTCTTACAAATATTGATAGAGGCGCATGGTTTGTGAATAGTTGGATCAATGCGTGAAAGTTGGGACAAGGTCTCATGCAGAAGATCCCATTGAGATGAAATGGTTAGAGCATCCCACATTATGAAATTTATATTTTTCTTCCTCATCTAGTCCAAAATGTTAGATGGAAAACCCACAGACTTACACCTTTTTCGAATAACAACATCCTTCCTTGACTATTGAGGCATGGAAGCAAGGGCTTTAGCTAAAGCTAATGTTTGACTTACCAAAGGAAGGGCACGTGCTACTTCAGGAGGAGCTTTGTGTGGAGCCTATTGTGTAAGGACTTTAGAATTTTTACCACTAGATGCCCTGGATGCATCTTTCTACTTCTGAGGGTCTTCTTGTGTTGCTGGGATTGTGACCTACATGCCAGACTCGAGCATTCTCTTCATGAATCTTGTGTTGTCTACAACTTGGGTGTGAGGTCTTATTGTGTCCTCTATAGCTTAGTTGATTACACAAAGGTATTCAGTTCTAAAGAACATCAAATTAGAATCAGGAAGAACCTCTAGCCTTTCTTGGTTCTCTATTTTAGGTGCACTCATTGAAGGTTCACAACTAGAAGTGTTTTGAATCATGTAGGCTTGTGAATGTGAAAAATTGGAACAATGATATTGAGTATGAGGGATTTTATAAGGGAAGCATCACACAAACTCCTGCGCTAAATTGTTTTGAATTGGAACACAAATTTGACTTGTGTTGGGTGCTAAAAGAGAAGGTACAGGAGGAAAAAATTGCAAGGGAAGATGTGTGTTAGCTTACCATCTGTCATTATTCTTGGGCACGTATCTTTGGTTTCCATATTGATTCCACTAAGGATGAATGCTTTGGTTATGCGCCTGATTATAACTACCTCTATAGGATTGTGCATGTTGCTTCTCTAATGATATGACCTAGTTTGATCAATTTCTAATCAGGGTATTTAATTATTCATCTTATTTCTGTCACCCTAAAGAGTAGGATGTTAATGCAACATGTTGCATGATTTTCTTAGGAATAGTAATAGGGGCCACAGAAGGTTGGGGTTCTTGTGACATTTCTGGGAACAATGGAATAGGCCGTCTAGGAGCTATCTTTCCCACCTAAATAATACTATTTTCTTTCCTTACTGTGATATTATAAGTGAATGGTAATCCTACCTCCCACGGATTGAATCATGACTGAGATATTGTTGTTCAATGCCTTTAGATAATACAAAAAAATCATGCTGCGTTATAGGTCTTACCACAAGAGGGATTCTATCCCAAGTAATTTAGAATATTATGTTGAAATTAGTCATCTACTGGTTGGGCGCCCTCTTTTTTGTTGTCATTTTCTCCACCAAAGACAAGTGATCTAACTTATCTTAAAAATAATTGTAAAGAGTTATTCCCAACTCATCCTAGATGGCAATAGATACAAGTATCAATCCTCGGTACCATTGAAGTGATTTTCCTTTGAAAGAAGTTGTAAGTATCCTGACTGCTACATCGCCATGTGCGATCAAATAGAGTGAACATACATTTGCTACATCTTGGATATGTTCTTGAGGGGTGACTTGATTATCACTAGTAAAGTATGGAATACTTTTGAGTGCATCATTGGGCATGTCATGTTACATGGCTAAAACCATTAGACTTCCTCCAGTGAAGTTATCAAAGTTCCTTAGTGGAGGAGGTGGTTGATGTGTCATGATAGGGTGTATTGGTTATCTATTATGAGGAGGAATTTAATGGACACGAAGCACTGGAGATGGAGATACACACATAAGCTTTCTAGAATGAACTCTTCTTGGGATTAGCTGGAGGTACTTGAAAGAATCTTTAGTTGCTGCACTTATCCTTCTATGTACTCTTTTCATGAAAGGCACTTAGGGATGCTAAAACAGATATATGCAAATGTTGGGATTCACCAAATGTGTTAAAATGAGCCTCCAAAGGTTGAAATACAAATTCCACACACACAAACTTAGAAATATTAAATTTAAGCTTTCATTTCTTGTCCCAATAGGCATACCAGATATTTTTGGTTGTTAAACTCACACTCGTGTCTTGGATTTGGAAGAACTGAATCATTTGTGTAAAAAATGGAGCCATCCCCAAGTGTTGGGACCTTGTGTACCTGGGACGGATCTCTGGAGAAGGATAATTCCTCTGTCTAATTCTACTGCTACTATTACTCCTAGCGCTGAAAGTGAAAACTTAACTTACAATGCCAAGGGACCAAAGATAGGAGGATAACATGAAAGGAAACCTACACTAAAAGGTGATAACACCAAAAAAGAGGGATTAACACTATCTATTATGAGTTAAAATGAAGGTAAATGCATGAAAGAAGGCTATGCATGTATAACACAACTTAAAACATATTTACCTAATCGATTTCATGGAACACAACTAAATAAGGAGCTGTAAGGGAGGTAGAATGGCACAACGAGCATGCAATGTAAAATAAAAGGTAAGAAGAAGGAATGTAAACATGTTAGGAAAAAGAATAGTCACATGACAATGCTTCTATTACTTCCACAAATGCACAGAGCTGTTAAAATGGTGAAAAAGGTTGATATCCACAAGAAAGGTCCATATCTAGAGGTCTGCGACTCAGAGTATAGAAAATATGAAGTCCTTAGTAAAATACGTAAGGATCCAAAATGTCCAACATTAATAATGAGCCCAAATTTTACATTTATGGATGAATCCATGGAAGAAGAAGAGAAGAAGGGGGGGAAACCTGAATTTGAAATACAACCACCAACAAGAAACATTTAATGCTTGTAAATCTATCAAATACATTTCCCCAAGTTCTTTTAGCATGTTGGAGAAGAAAGGAGGGTGGATCATATAAAATTGGGTGGTTAAAGTAATCAGGTCTACTCATTAATGTCCATAAAGACATTTTCCCATTTCTCACCTACCCAATCTGCCAAGAATTTGAATTTGAATGTCTAGCATTATAGCCTACATCAGTAGCTATTTGACAATTCTAGGTGCATGTCGATTGGATAGCTATAGAAAAATATATGGTTGTCAAAATATGTCAGAGTTTTCTACATACGCAAGACACGTTGCACACACGGATTGGCCGAAAGGATTACCAATTGTGTAATTTTTTTGTCGTTTCTACCATGTGTTACTCATTGATTTGTTGCAAGGATTCGGTGCCCTATTGGTGTGGTTTGACTAGTCACGTTTGGCACACTCAAGCATGTTACAGGATAACCTTTCATAAAAAGGCACAAAGGATGATGCTGAGATATGTGCACGGAAGAATGAAACGTAGGGAGAAGATAGAAAGAAGGTGTGTGCAATGCACATGAGTAAATAAGGAAAACTATTGAGCGGAGAATGTATGGTCAAGGAAAAATTATTACAAGATTATGTGTGGGGTGCACGATAAGGCTAGGGACTTGTCTGATTAAAGCAAGTGTTAGGTGCACATGTAAGGTGAATAACTTCTAGGAAGAATATGGATGCACAGAGGAAGCTCGCAATGGAGGAGTGGAACAAAGAGGAAAAATAAAATGAAAGGGGAGAAGGGGAAGCATGTGGGGAAATGCAACCAAGGTAATGTGATAAGTGAACTTGAGAATGTGTAACCTTACAATGAAGAGCTCAGAGTTAGAAGATATATACAAGTTTTCCAAATAACTAGGAGAGTTATTTGGATAAAAACAACCTTTTAGCACTCAGGGTCAAAACTGGGTCACATGGAGAATCATGACAGGGGCTAGAGTGGGGTAAATTTTATCTTCCCATCTATTCCCTTGGGAATGAGGACCCGAGGGATAGAAAAATGTGCCATCATGTGGTGGTGATAAGTGGCAGCATGTGATTTAGTGAGGAGGAAATGAGGAAAGACTTGTTTAAGCACTGCGGGGCTAGAAATAGGTCACATGATAAATAAAAACAAAGGATAGAGTGGGGTGAATTTTTATTTTCCCCTCTATCCCCTTTGAAATGGGGATATAAAGGATATAAAAATTCACCCTTAAATTGTGTTGACAAGTCACACTTTTTGATTACATGATAAGAGGGGCTAGAGTTAGGAAGAAAGGCTCTATGGAATGCTTGTCATGGTCATATGAGGACCCTAGATGAAAATTTGGGGTGGGTTGCATTTTATTATCCCTTATGTGAATCAAAATAATATAAGAGGGAAAATAAATGTGAATCAACCTGGAGTTGAAAAGTGTCTTCACTAAAAATTGGTTACATATAAGAAATATACCTCACGAGAGAGAAACTTGTCGATGATGTTAACAGATCTCCAAGAGGTAGTTTTTGGTAAACCATTATATGATTTGAATCCCAATATAATTACAAAAACAATTTGATGTGTATAAACCTCCAATTATTCTTTAAAATCCCTAAATTTTATGTTTTTCTTGGGACAATGGGGTGTGTCTACCCAAATTGAGTTTGCCTAAGAAACAAACATGTATTGTGAAATATTTTTGATTCCATAATATGTATGACTCTTTATTACTTATAATGACATTTTTTTATTTCCAAATCATCACAAAACTCTCAAAATCCACTGCCAAAGTTTAGGTACCATTGTATACTGTAAGCTCCTTAACCCTAAAAACCCACTTCCAATGCAACTATCCCTAAACCTCCGAAAATTCCCTGAACTTTCCTAAATCAGTTCTATTACCCTCCAAAAAATTCAATACCACTCTTGGATTATTATTTGATTTCAGATAATTCATGCATGATGCAAACCTATAAGGAAAAGGATAAAAATAACCTTGCTAGGTTTACCAACTATTTCACCATTAGAAGTACTTCACTAAAGGAACTTAATGACCTTATTAAAACCATTAAAAAATTATGGAAAGTTTATAAAAAACATATGAGGACCTGCAAGATCATAATAGGAATGATACAAAGGGTAGACTGATCTGGAGAAGGGTTCAAGAGGGTTTTCAAAAAAAAAAATTGACACTTGGGTGTAGTTGTCATGTTTAAAAGATTGAATTTTTGACCTTACAAAAAAAAAATTAAAACATGGTGGATTGGTAAGAAACCTATAGTTTTAGAAAAAAATATTGGATGGTTTCATCCCTTTTTGGCACTACCATATGGATAAGAATTGAGGTTCTTTAAAATTCCGGGCATAAAACTTATAGATGATAGATTGTTGTGGAACAATGCAAATAATTATATGAGTGAATGAACAATGGATGTAATGAAACTTTAACCACTAAAAAAAAATTATTACATCATGATTTTCAAAAACCTTTTACACCCTTTTTAGATTAAGACAATGTTAATCTAAGATATTTAGTGAATTAAATTTACAGTAATTTGATATAGGGTTAGATATAAATGGACGTGTCGATTAATTAACTTCCTATATTAATTATACAATATCAAAATAATTATCTAAATACCTTAAACACAAGATATGAACTTGAAAAATCAAGAGTATGAATGCACTTAGTATTTGTAAATGATTCTAGGATTTTATAGGAATGTGCAATGTTGAAACAAGGATATACAAACTTGGGGGAGCTTTGGAAATGGAATTTTTACTAAAAACTATACTGGGGTAGGATGTTACCCATTTTCTAGGATTTTACCATATAGTCTTGACCATATATTGTCTTGGACCTATTCTATTTCTAAATTTGTAACTTTTTGTGTTGGACATCTTCCTACATTTGTCTATTACAATCAAACCCTAGTTGCTAATCATGTAGTAAGGCTCTTTGAACATACTAAACATCATCTCAAACCCTACCCATGAATGAAGATTCATAAAAAAAACATTAGTTTTGTTTTAGTAACCACAGTGCACTATCAATGTTAGCAATACTCCAAAGAGTCCTCAAGAAACACATTGTTCTCCACTAAACATGTGATATCTAGATAAATTAAAAAATAATGGTAACTTATTGAATAATACTTTCTTTGGATTTTGGATCTTGTTTAAATGCTTGGAGGGATGTTTGAGTGCTTGAAAATTAGAGAGGATGCTATATTGACCTAGTAAGAAGATCCAAAATTTATGTGGGTGTTTTCCTAATGACTATATATGTGCTATTGCAAGAATTTGAGAGTTGTGAATTCCTTTTGCAAGTTTAGGAAGTGAATGTATTAATGCATTTCCATATGATCTCTAGGTTAGCAAATAATTTAGGTTTTACTTTCTGATTAGGGATGCATAGATGATTTATCTAATACAAGATGACCTAGCTAAATAATAAGACCCAAGAGTATATATGAATTTGAAATAAAAGTTGCAAGATATGTTGGTACAATATCTTATATTTCAAACAGGGCTGGGTATAAAATATTGACCAAATGGTATGACCCGGCCTCGGGGTATAAAATATGAAA
Source organism: Taxus chinensis (assembly GCA_019776745.2). Lineage (NCBI taxonomy): Eukaryota > Viridiplantae > Streptophyta > Pinopsida > Cupressales > Taxaceae > Taxus > Taxus chinensis. Next base: position 472,650,419 of record CM034148.1, on the reverse strand, counting down.
AATGTAGTTTGGAAATTATTACTTAGTGTCTTACTATGTATTTCATGTATTATGCTCTCAAAAATTGTTGACATATCAGTGTGCAAAAGTAAACAAGCTAACCGAGAGGCCTCAGAAAGTGTTAAGTGATAATGGAGAGATGGAATTTATCACAACAAGAGTGCATTGTCAAATAAAGATTTTTCAAAGTGTAAATTTCTAAATTTGAGTGGTTTCATTTTACCCCCTTTAAGTATGAAATGGATATTTTATGGTGAAAGGAACAAATACTTGACTATGTAAACACACTTTAGATTTTCTCAAATTTTTGTTTTGTATTTTTTCCATTATTCTTGGTGTTGGTATGCTCAAAGATGAAACATGCAACACAAAGTGTAGTCAATATCCATGATAAAGAATTAAAATTTAACTCAAATATAACTTTTAATGTGAAATATTTGTATATGTATAAAACTAAAATGAAAGGATGCAAAAAAGAAGGAATAAACGTATATACTTCATAGAAGGAGAGAATATTGTGATTTATTTTTGCTTGGATATTTTTATTACTAAACTTGTCAAAGGATTGGGGGTTATTAGTCCCCAATTTTTGCCATGGAGAAACCAAATTGTTAGGCACGAATGCAACCCAACAAGAAATGTCAAGGAGAGAAGAATAAGAATAACTTTCCAAAACACCTTGTTAAGGAAGAAGATATGGTATCAAAGTTATTCAACAACTATGATATCTTCCCTTTTGATTACAAGAGGAAATGAAAGTCTACTTACAAAGAAGTTATACACTTTTATACCTTCTATAACCCACACACCATACCTTTGTAGATGGATCTAGGCACAATTTTTTAAATTAGTAAACATAGTAAAAGGAGAATGGATGTTCCCATGCCCTTCCCATGTGCCTCACAACTAAATAGAAACAAAAATGTGCTAAAATATTAATGGATAAATGATAATCATGTCCCAAGATCTCTAATACTATAATATATAATGAATACCATAACAAAGAAGTGAATTACTCTATGTACCATGTATTTATATGAACTAAGTGAATTGAGCCTAAAATTGTGTCAAAAACTTGAGAATGCCATTGAAAACTTGAAGCTACTGATAAAAATAGTTTTTTCCCATGGGGAAATATTTAAGGGAAGGTTACGACTGTACCATATAGTTTTGACCAATTTGTATGGTTTTTAACATGTGAATTTTGTTTGAATTTATGTGTTTTTAATGATTTTTTTTGAGAAATTTACCCTATTTTTACTTGCATCATATCCCAAAATTTTACATCTGTCTATTATACATGTGTAAATGAGCCTATATGGATGCATCCTCTTTTGAGGCATGTGTAAAAAGTATGTTGAGCATGTGGCTCAAAATAAATATATGTGTGCTAATGAAGGAGATGTATGAGAAGTTGCAATAGAGTGTAGAGTGCTGAAGAGGTGGCCACTTGGAATAACCTATACTTCTAAAAAAAGGAAGGGGCTTATGCATGGTGGAAACCATGGTGCATAAAAAAACCTAGAATAAAAATAGATAGAAACCACATGGCTGATAAAAAGAGTAGTTTAAATGCATGTAAATACAATAATAGTGCAGTAAAATGTAAGAAGTATGTAAATAATGTCACACACAAGGCCTAAATCTATAGACATGGAACACCCACAGTGTTGCAAGACAAACAAGGCCCATAATCGTTCCAACAAGAGAAAGAAATAAAAAACAAGATAGGCATGATGCCAAAAACACATGAAAATCATGATGTCACAAAAACATCCAGGCCCGTAAGCCTATAAAAAATAGTAATAACAAAAAATATAGGCATGATTCCATAAACATGGGACACTCACGATGTCATAAGACAATAAAGGAACATGTGATATAAACAATGAAAATAAGAAAATATTAATATACATAGATAAGAAAGTATGCATGAAACAAGAGTTTCAAAATGTGGTAACATGATATAGTAGTCAATATAGGTGAAATATGTGAAACAATATATGTTAACACTACAAAAAGAATATGTTAGTTTTTTTATTCTAAAAAATAACAAGCACACAATGTATATAATTGATCATAAATGAGGAAGTAGAAAGGAACTATCATAGAACAATAACACCTATAGGATATGGAGGGATTTCCCCAAGAAAATAATGTAAGGAGTGATGATTGATCCTATAAACATATATCAATCTATGTACCCTGCATCCATCTCAATATACCAAGTGAATGCATGTGTGTGAAGAATAATACATGTTATTTATCAAATTAAAGTAATACAAAACATGTATAATGTAAAATGCTAGCAACTCAAGTAAAATGCATAGGTCTTGTTTGTTTATGCTTTACAAATATTTTAATGTTTTTTTATTATTGGAATGCATAAATATGTACAAAAATGATGGAGAGAATGAAAAATATATTATGAGAACCTGCTGAATTAGTTAAGAATCTGGAAAGGAAGATGAAGGCTTAGGCCTCATTTTTGATCCAAATGTTAGTGGCATCATAGTAGTAATAAGTGCCAAATAAGTCCTATGAGATAAATAAGCTGTGAAAATAGAATTTATAGAATGGTATCAGTTCAGTGAACCATAAAAATGAGTGTGCCTAGTGATAAAATTTAATTGAGAAGTTGTGTAGGTAGTATGTACACAAAAGGACCAATTTAGGATACTATAGGAGTGAGGATTGTGAGAAGTAGTGCATGGGGATTAAATACTATGAAGAGACCTAAAGTTGTGAGATGTAATGTGTGTAATAAAATGCCTATTAGGTGACCCAAGAGAACCAAAGTCACTAGGGATAGGATGAATGATTACGGGCATAAGAAGGAATCTAAGATTGCTAGAGATATGAGAGGTAATGTGAGAAACCAAAGACCTATCTATATATGTACTAGGACTAGGAAATATAGGAGGGGGACACTTCTAATTGTGATAACTTGTTGATTATGAATGAACTTGAAACATTGGTGGAGTATTGAGGTAATAACACCAAGAACACATAACCAAGGGAGACCTAACTATAAGACACTAGAACTAAGAGTAGAAGAAACCAATAATGAAATTGATGAAGTGAGAGCACAAAAAATAATAGGTAAAGTGATTCTCTAGTGGTGTGGATTAGTATCGAGTGCAAGATTTGTTGTGGAAATGCCAAGATATTAAAGTAGCATGAGAGAAAAAACATTATCCTTATTATGTCAATAAACTAAAACATCACATATAAGTACATAATTAATAGTGCCATGTACAGATAACATGTCTGAAACAAAAAATGTCATCTATATCAGAGTCATCAAAAGTAATAAGTGGTGTAGAAGACACTGTGTGATTGAAAATACTAATCATTCCAACCAAAGGGTGACCATAAGATGTCGCTAGAAGTACCACATGGTAAGTGGTTTGCACTTCAAAAGTAGATTTTTTAGTTTCATGCTTAGGAATTGGATCATTGAATATTTTTAAGTTAGCATTATCATTAATTGGCTTGAAAGATTCAGTGGGCTAATCCCATTCAATATATTTAAAATCGATAAGATCTTAGATAACATCATGAAGCCTTAAAAATTTATCAGTGGGGATAATATTACATTGATGATAATCATAGTAGGAATTGGTACTAAAATGCTTACTCATACCAACCTAAAATACTGGAGGTAGATATATGAGATTGCATTACAACAATTTGTTAAAGGATAAGGGACTGAGAGGGGGGATGAATCATTCCAATAAAAATTAAATCCATTTCCATTCATCATTCATTATCATTCATACAACCATTAAATAAAACATTAACCATATATGTGCTTACTTAAATATTGAATCAACCATTCACAAAATCGAGCGTAAGAGAGTACACAAGAACACCAAATTTAAGTGGGAAGCCCTCAAGGTCCCTTAAGGGGAAGAAAACCCACTAATTTTTTTCTTATATTACTAAAAAAAGAAATTTATTAGAGAACTAAATTCACAAGTAGCACCAACCTCTTATTTAGTTTGGCACCAACCCCACAAGGAGCACCAACCCCTAGTTTAGTAGAGCACCAACCCTACAAGGAGCACTAACCCTTAATTTAGTGAGGAAACAACCCAAAAAGAGGATAAAACCCCCTAAGATGATCAAGAACCAACTCAAATACCTAGAAATATATTTTCACTCATGAAATTATGCTCACACAACTAATATTGATCCAAGTTCATCTCTAAACACACCAAACCCTCATCAAAACAATAACTTCTCTAACTCGCTCAAATATGTCCTCTCATGGGATGAATAAATCAAATTTTCTTGCACATTTGATCCTCAAAATTTATCATGTATTCATATATATTCTTATCTTTGTTCTTAAACATTTAAAACTATATTTACTTCCTCTTTGGGTTGCTCATAACTCTCATTTCTCAACTACTCACAAATGACCCAATACACATGCTTCTTCTTTACTCAAATTCTTCCTCTCTTTCAAGATGATCTCATTCCTAGATTTTAATTGCCTAATCTCTACATGTATTATTTCATAATCAAATTATCTTCTTCGTGATGTTCAATAAAACCTCCTTGAAGCTTGAAAAACTACCCTCTACTTTTCACTTTTTCATTATGCCAACAACTAGTCGCAAATGACAACTAAAACATGTTTATATACCCAACTCAACTATTAAACACACTTGGGTCCGACATGAACAAATAGGGCAGTCAGTGAAAATAAAAAATATATTAATAAAATCATACCAAACATATAAAAAAGGACCATAAGGGTCGGAAATGATAAAATCAGCACGAAGAAACACCAAGATGCACACATAAGCTCAAAACAATGTCTCCAAGCATTAACAAATCCTCCAAAATCTCCAAGGTCTTCAAAAAAAAATTCAAGACTCAATAAGCTCCAAACAATTCCTACATAGGTACTCAAAATAATCAAAAATCTCAAGAAGAACTGAAACATTCATCTCCATTATCAAAATCACAACGAAGCATGCAAACCCAACTAGGTCTTTAAGCCCCATAATTTTAGTCGTGAAGAGAGACCAACTTGAAATAGAAAATCTCATCATTATGACTCAGTTCATATGCCATTGGAAATATATCTGAGTATAATTTCTATAAAAACTCAAATTTTTATTCAACTCTAAGTGGAATACCTCCAAACAACTCAAACTCTGTAACTGCTCCAAACTGGCTTCAAGACCCAAAAATTAGGTCTTCAAAAATGAGCTAGTTCACCTATAAAAAATATTCACCAAGAAAAAAACATATACCATGGGAAAGGTATTTGTATCCTCTTTCCATAACATCTAACTTTATATTCCAAATAATAGTGGAAGGCCTTCAACCAATCCAATCTATCAAATTTCTCTTTCAAGCTATAAGGACTCAAGAACTAGTCTTAAGAGAAACATGCACAAGTTCCTGCAAATCAACTTTTGAGCTCAGAAACCACTTGTAAAAATTTAAATAAAATTTTACCAACATTTAAAAGTACTAACATGCATAGCTCATGTGGAGATATCTCACCCAATACACTTCTTTCAATCACCTTCTTAAGCAAGCCAACTAGGGCTTTCCAAGCCAATAGGTCTTCAATTGAAAACCACTTCGTCATACTAAACCAAGAAATTGAAAAAATCATATCAAGTGTCAATAAACTATCCATGATCATAATATGTATCAAAAATAAGTAAAATGACAAAGCACAAGACTAGTTGTATTCTTTTATTTTACTAAACAACCCAATACCTAGTGGTACATCACTCAGCTAGAACTGAGCACTCACTCGAGGTGCGCAAGGGTACCAGGTCCCTATTTTATAGAAGATTTTTCAAGGAGTTAGAATGATGATTAAATACATAGATGTATTCTAGATCCATAATAACAATGCAGTAAAAACCTTAAGCAGATCTAGTTCTTAAGCATATGCAATAATAACTTATACAAGAATCAAGATTAGGTTTAACATACAATAACTGGTCATAGATATGTCAACAACCAATTTCCAGCCACAAAGATCCATTGTATTTATTAATGTAAAAAACAGAAGCTACATATATATCTAGTAATGTCATCATAAGTCATGCACACCCATAACCCAATAGCTTAACTCTTATAAAACATGGATGATCCCTAAACCGTGCAAATTAATACATATTTATAAGTAGTGGGAAATTTCCCTTCACTACTCATGCACTCTTAAAAAATAGAATACTTTCTAAAAATAGCCATGCACCCTTACATGATAAATATAAAACCATGCAAGCTCACTAATAATAGATTATCTAATATTATTAATTGCATATCTAATCATATTAATAGATCCAAAACTATGCATGTTGCTTGATCTTCCACTCGTCAAAATCAGCCTTTACGTGATTTTCAAGTCTTCTAACAAAATGTGCTCTACACTCAACATCTATATTTATCCTCATACTGAAAATGGCTAAGTCCTTACTTCATGCTCTCCTGGGTGTGCCCTGTTCCACTATAATTCTATGTGCACCTGCGTGCCCTATGCCCGTGCACCCAATACTTATGAACCTTTAATACTTAAGTTGTAGTTTATCAACCCAACATTACCCCACACTTACTTCATTTCTTCCCCTAGAAATGGGTATCCATGATTCATCTTCCATGAGTCAATAATAAGGAATGAAATAATAAATGTACAGAAATAATAGAAGAATACTTAGGCACTATATCCATGTGAAGGTAGAATTAACTCTAAATATTCAGCATTTATCTTTGCCTCAAGCTCATTCCAATCACTCAGTGCCTTATTTTTTTCCAAGATGTCTACAAGTACCCCATCTAGCTCATAAAAATTCATGTTTTGACCTTCATTCTACAATACTCTGAGAACATTAGCCGGGATTGAGACCATCCTATCCATGACATCCATTTGTCACACTATGAATTTTTTAGTTTCCTTGATCTTTTCCTTGTGAGGGTCTTGGGCTGCTATAAGTGCATTGCACTTTTCTGCTACCAAAGTTAACCTCTCCTCACACCCAAGTGTCTCATTCTTCACTACTTTGAGGACCTCATTCTCTTCTTCCATATTGTTTTTCTTGATTATGATTTAAGGATCTACACACATGTTTAATGTCATATCTGCCTTTATCAATTCATCCTTCAAGGTCTGCAGTATAGATTCATAGCTAGTAAATTTTTGCACTATTGTGGCCTTATCCTTCTCTTCCTATGTTGCAACATCCTTAAGTTTAGGAATCCATACTAGACCCTCATCCAACACCATATGAACTAATGTGTTTAAATAATGTAAAGCAGATGGAAATCTCTGTGCCACTTTCTCTTCCATATCCAGCCTTGCCTTCAAAATTTCATCACCATTTTTTTCTGCCATACTGAGTACCAAAATTTCATTTGCCTCATATTTCTCCTTCTCCTCCCTTAGGAACTTGATCTCCTTATCCTTATCTTTTCTATCTTATAACAAAACATAGATGGTTGATGTTTTATCAATTTTTCTACTCTCAACTTTGGTAGATACCTTAACCAAGGCATTTCTCACCTGCTCATCTAACATCTAAGTCAGTTTGAATGTTATATGGCATGAATGTGGTGCTTTCCTCATTCTCCAAGAGATAAATGAATCTTTGCACACATCAAAATCAAGCTCATCCATATGAGTCTTCATACTCCATGATATTTTATTTCGTGTTCATGTGGTCACCATCTCTAAATCCACTAGATCCCACCCATATAGGTCCTTGGGTTCCAAGGTTCTTTGGAACCCAACACATATGATTTTGGTTGGGTCATTAATATACTCAACTGTAGGAGTTTCATACACCCCTTCATCCTTATACTTTCTAGAGAACTTACCCTTAGAAATGTGTGCGCATGTATTAATAACTAGGCCTTAACTTATTTGTGTAGTAGAAGGTGCACTGGATGGTTTTCCCTTATCATCACTCTTTTCCACATCGAAAGTTTCATTCTAAATTCTTGTTCCTTTGATCCTCCTATGTCATGCCTCAATTATTCTTCCTGAGGTTCCCTTACCTCCTTAGTGTTAACCAGAGTCTCCGATGTAAATTTCTCTTATTTTTCTCCCTCACTGTCCTTCTTGGGAATGTACTTGCGCATTTTCTTCTTATCTAGTTATGCCTGAATATGGAAGTTTCTATGTGATCTCCTACGGGGTTGTGATGGCCCCACACCCTAAGTTCATGTTATCCTTAGCACTCTTTTATACTTCTGGTCCTAAGCACCTTATTCTATATTTACCTCCATAACACTGGAATCCACCAATTCTTCATCCTCACCTTCTATTCCAAGAGGGGTAGGATCACACACTCTCTTTTCTCATACAGTTGGTTATTTCCTTCTTCTATGCTCTAATCCACCACTATATTCTTGAAACTCCTCCTCCTCTTATTCATCAACAAGGGGTGAAATGGGATCATCATCTTGCATCATGCCCATAGTATGTTTCCCCTTGTGTGGTCTAGGGAGTTTAAATTCATTCTTAAGATATTTTTCCATTCTCCATCTTGGGCTTAAGGTAAATGTATACAAGTGCTTCCACATACTTCCAAACTCCCAAACTCATAGCATTGATGCTAATATCATCCAAAATCAAATTTTAAATGTATGCAGATCTACTCGGGTAGATATATGTCTTCCAGAGGGTATGATAGTAATAGTCTACCTTCTTTGCATTGAAGATCAACATCTACACATTTTAGAACCTGTGTACTAATGCCTAAAAGTAGAGTGTGGTGAAGGCATAGGGGAGCTTGCACCAAGGGCTCCACTTTCCATCCTTCATGCCAAAACACCCTATGTACAAATGTTGGTAAACTAAAACTTGTACCTATTTGTCTAATACCGAAGGAAGGTCCTTAGGTATTCTCCATTATTCCTCAAATGCAGCGTGCAGGTGCTCATACTAAAGTTCTATTCTCTACTTATAAGGCTTGCTCATGGATCCATCACATTATACTTTACAAATCTCTTGGCAAGGGATTTATTTTCCTCTAGGTATTGCCAAATCTTATCTTTTGGCCCGTCAGGAACTCCAATCTCTACAAAAACAAGAGACATAATAATTGTACCAAAAATTATCTTCTCACCTTGGTGTGCCTCTTCAAAAATTGTCTCATCAATAAAGATAACCAGATTGTAGACTACTCCTTTTGTCATCTTATTTGAAATTTGCAACCATGCCTTATTAACCTGCGACCAACGCTCATGGTTGTTCAACTTAGTGAGGAGATGAATTGCCACCTGAACAATGTGATACTTATATAACTTGGGGTTATCCATCCCACACCCTCCCTTTATGTAACCTAGCACTTTCTTCATCACTTTTATTTCCTCCTTATTACTGCTGACCTCAGTACCCAAAATCCTTAACCATGCCAGTTTCCCAATCAGGGGTGCAGTAAGCCTCATTCGTCACCCAAAAAAGTATAAGAAGTCCTTATGGACTCTTCTCATCAACCATTGATACAAAATTTCTAGTTTTCCAAAGTAGGGAGTTCATAAAGTTGAAAAACTCCTACATTTGAAAATAATATTCCCCCTTTATTGTCATATACAACCATATATTTCTCTATTCTCATAGCTATTTTTACCATCAACAGCTTATCCAATTCAACTTTTTTGTCCTTATTTCTATGGTTATATTTAATTACTTTATAGTTCCAAACATGTGAATCCCAATTGTGGCCCATAAAAACCCCATCTAGATACCGCATCTCTAAAAATTGACTCTTAGGGGTGTCTTCAAATTCTATTTCAACTTCCTTCTATTTTTTGCCCCTTGTAGCCACTCTAGGTTCTCACTTGGGTGTCATAGTGACTATAAAATTGTGTTATTTCAGTCGATTCAATCTCTAAAACTCAAAACCCACATGCCCTAGCTCAAAATCCATGTTCCCTAGCTCAACTTTAAACCCTAACTGTTGATTCTCCTCCCTACACACCTTTTTTTCACTCAAACACTTTCTCAAATGGAGCACCAATCAATCCCATGTATGAATTTTTTTAGTTTAGTTTTGTAACATAGCTCTTCACACTTCACACTCAACTCACTCGAATGATTCTCAATAGCAAGGTAAAAATGATATCACAACACCGCCTTTTATAACCTTTGTAAAAAAAATCATTCATGTCTCTCCACCTACCACTGTACTCAGCATTAAATGGTGTTTCTTTTCTTTTTTATGCTTTTTTTTGCATCCCAGTCATAACCTTCTAGTGTGCCCACTACTTCTTGGAAAAAAACCTCATTTCTCATGCCTTCATGTGCCAAAGTACCTATCCACTATTCCTTTTACCAATTAGTCTCTCGTGCTACAGCCTACCTCACGTTACACTATGAGTCCATTCATCCACAAGTGGTATTTGTTTAATGAGTAATTTTTTGATATGTAACTGCACCTTTACTTCAATAATATACATAATATCTCCCTATGCATACCCATCTTTAAGGGAACATTCAAACTTGGCCCAATTTATCTTGTTTATACTCCATCCCACACTAAAAGTGTGTGCAATCCTCTACGCATGAATTGAATAGATAGTAATCAGCTTCTGGTGTGCAAGCACACTTATTACACAAAACACTGAACTAAATTCACAAAGCATAGCAACAATTAAAGGAAATGAATTAAAGGAAATTAAATCTAATGGAAATACTTACTTATTACAAATACCATGAACACTTATTTATAATAGGGCTTTAGCCTACTCCCATTGAAGTAACTGGGAAATCATGTCCCATTGAGCACTTGTAACTAAAAAGTGCCTGAATATGGTATGTAAGTCACGATATATAGTCCCAACCAATGAAATTTGATATTTCTAGGGTGGCACAATAACTTAGAATCATAAATAATAACCATCTATTCAAATTCAAGTGTAACACCCTTGACAATTATTATATTCCTCCTTTGCATTTCAAGTGTTGACATGTGATTTTCTTGATAAAGATGTATTTTTTTGACTACTAAAGATCATGCTTGATATGGATAAATAATTTTTTCTCTTTGATTGTAAGGATGGTATATTGTTGCTTGCAATAATCTATTTCACTTCTTATGAGTAAAGTTGTAATCTAGTTTGAATGGTTGCAAACTTATCCTTTGCAATTGGAATCATCCTTGGATCAATTCCATTGATCCAAGGTATTTTAAATATTCTTATCTAAACTGAATGAAAAACTAAAATTCATTGATTAAGAGACTTAATAAACTGAACTTGTGTTTGTTGCAAATTCTTTACTATCTCGAAAGACCATGCCTGCATTCTATTTTGTGTTGTGCTTGGCTCTTATTGATTGACCCTTGCAGGGTGCTTAATGGCATTAAAGGAAAAAAAAGAAACCTACTTTAGGATTCTTGAGAAAGAGATATTTTAATGTGTCCTATATCTATAAGGTCTATCCTAATAGATTCGAGACTCGGGTAAATTATGCCTAACAATTTCTACACCACTTTATGTGGGATGACATCATAACCTAAGTTGTTAACACTAAGTTAATCTAAGGGAAATAACCTAAGGGATTCTAATTTCTAACCTACTGTATTTGGTTAAACTAAGACCTAACCTAAGGTGATAATTTATTGTTTGAAGGTTATATCCTAAGTTTATATATTGTAAATTAACCTAAGATCCAACCTAAGAAAATTATATCTATCCTAAACGAATGGGATATGAAAGGTAACCTATGGGTCATTGACAAGTGGGAACTAAGCGGCAGTTCCTAAGCTTTTAATGAGATTGATTTTGATTTGGTTATAAATGCATGTAAGTACTTCAAGTTTAGCAGGGGCTAGTGAAATTTTAGAGGAATCTATGTGGAGGCATCACTAAGTTTGGAAATGCATGTAGAAATATGATTTGGTCTTGCCAACTTTGGATGGTGATGGAAGAGAGAGAGAGAAGTGAGAATATGCAAACTAATGTCATTAATTCACCTTGGTTCTAGAGAGAAAACTGTCTTGGAAGGAATGTTGTTGGATTTTTTTGGGGTTGTTTTATTTTACATGCTTCTCGATTTTTGCTCTATATGGAGCAAGCTGATTTTTTGAACCAGCAGTTTGATCTGCACTTAGTGGCTATTTTTGAATTCTCTTATCTATTTTCAGTTCGAGGAATATATAAGAGGCATTGTGGAAAAATATTATGGTTGTTTGATCTTGCTTGGAGAAGAAGGGGTGTTGGAAACTTGGCTGGAAGTCTTCTTTGAATTGGCAGAAGCACTATCAGGCATCATAGGCTCTACCCATTAGGATTTATTGTTGTCTTCTAAATGATTCATTAAAACAATTCTGCTCACTAGAAATTTATATATGCATGATGTATCTGGTTATTTACTTGATTGTATTCATGAAATCTATGTGGGTTTTGGAATATTAATCCTTTTCTATTATTGGCAGTTTTTGGGATCTTTCTCTGTACTAGTTGTTAGAGGTTTTCATGTGAAATTTTATTAAAACTTTGTAACTTGTACTTGAAGTCTGAAATTTGTATTGAAGCTTTATTTCTATCATTTGAGACTAATGTTGATTGAACAAGCTTGTTGCTTGTTTGGTTTGGAATCTCTGTTTAGTCTTGTCTTTCAAGAGCTTAAAGTGGAGCTCTGTAGTGGTTCAAAACTTGTATTGAAGATCGAAATTTGTCATTAGTTTTATTGGTACCTTTTGGTTGTTTTGGAACTAATTAAAGTTTGAACCTTGGTTGAATCTTCGTATTCAACAATTGTACTTGTATACAATTCTTATGAATACTGAACTTGTTGTTGAGTGTAGCGTTGTGCCTTGTACTTAAGCTCTGAACTGGAGTTTTATTCTTCCTTAGGGAACAGGGATTGCTTGAACCAGTAATAGAGTGATGATGTTTATGCGGATATTATATTAAGGTCATGAGTTTCATTATAGACTTATATTTGAGCTTGTGTTGTTTGAACTTATGTTTGAAGCTCGTATTTGACTCAGTTTAGGTGATTCCATTATTGGTTGTTTTGATCATGTATAGGAATTGACGTGTTGATTTTATATAGGTGATCTAAGCTGGAGATAGTGGGTATTAAGAATTATGAAGCTTCAGCCTCATTTCACACTATCTGCTAGAAGGGGTCTTGTGATTTTTTATTGGTCGGAAGTAGACCATGTAACTTCTTTTGAGGTCTCCTTTGTTTTGATTTTGAGAAGGATTGGTTGTATTACTTCTACCTTTTAGACTACATTGTGTTCTCGAACTTGACAGGGCATGTAAATTCAAGAGTGTATCCTATTCATCTTTGCTCTAAGTGTACTTGTGTCTTGTGAGAAAAATTGACTGTTTTGTTCATAGAAATAAATGGGATTGGAACTACATTCTGTTAGGGGACAGTCATATCAGTTGTAGAGGTTTATGGAATTAATTATTTACTTCGTTTCTATCTTTGATGTTGAGAAAATTCTTACCTGCCACAAGCTTTTAATAGAACTCGAGAATCTTGTGGTGATTCTATTTAGTCATGTTGGAAGAAGTTGGGATAGTACTTGTCTTTGACAAATTGTTAGTTCCTTACTCTCTTTTGAACTTTCATCCAATTCATGGGTTTCATTTGAATGTTGTTTTTAAACCTTGTAGGCAGGTGTAGTATGATGGGATATATTATCCCTATTCTGTATGCTTGGAAATTTAGTCCCTGTAACCATGAGTTTCATCGACCCTTATCTATCTTGCATTGTTGCATGTTTCTAATCTTGTTGGGTTCATCAAATGAATCTCCAGGTTTTGACAGAGAAGGGATTAGGATCTCTTGGGGACAGTATGTTGTTTAGAGATAGTACTGTGAATTTCATTTTGAGAATTGAATATGAACTTTATCTTGGTGAATGGAAATTGGTAGTGTGCATGCTTGACTGTGCATTTAGTTTTGAGTTATCTTTTGGGAACTAACTAAAAGAACTTCTAAGTATAAATTAGATGATGGATTTCATTTCATAGTATAAATGAAATGAAATATGGATTGGGTCCTTTTCCTATTTGAGATCCTTCTTCTGTTGACTATATAAGTTCATTGACTGAACTACTCTTTTGTTAATTCTCTTCTAAGATGGGAAATTCTTGTGGATTGGTTAGGATATTATTTTTACATGAGTATAACTTGGATTTTGGAAAGTTGGTTTCAAATCTTTGATTTATAATCTACTAACATATAGAAGTTAGTAATATTTTCTGTAGACTATTCTTTTAATTTGTTGGGTTGAATTGGGACTCTTGTTTAGATGATGCCTCTTTATTTATGAGCTCCTTATATTGATAACTTAGATTGAGGTAGTAATGTGTGTTGTAAAATTAATTCCTTCCTTCAGAGGAATTGTGTCTGAGAAATAGATATGTATTGAATTCTTTTCTTGGGTTTATATGGAAGGATGAAGCATACTAATATGAGATATGTTGTAACTAACTCCTTTATAGGTTGGAAAAAGTTAAAAGTGTTTTTCTATCCTTATGAATTTATGAAATAATTTAATGACAAGAATTTTGGACTGTTTAAAGTGATTGATAGGATCAATTAAGTCTTGTGGTAAAATTCTGATGTTGCAGATTATAATATGTTTTTTTCTTAAAAGTAAATTCATATTTCTTAATTGTACTTATTTCTAGATGTTATTACTTATGATTATTTCATGATTTTATTTAATTGTTTCATTAAAGTAGAGTTGTTTAATGAAACAATTAGTGGAATGCACTTTACTTTAATGCTTAGTGCTTATCATGCTTAGTTCATTGACCTAACCCATGCTAGCAATTTTGCAGATGGACATCATAAGTGATGAAGGAAGACAAGAACTTTAATGTTGTATTGGGATTATTTAATTTTGGATCTTTTGTTAAGAGTTTTGATTTATTCTTCAGTTGTATAAAAAGAAAAAGAAAATTTGTACTCTTTTTGGAATAAGGGTTGTCTATTATACCGCATGCCTGAAATACATATTCTTGTAATGTATAGTTTTATAATGATGAATTGAAAGTTGAAATTTACTTTTATTGGTTGTGTAAACTATTTTGTATTTATGAAAAATATGGAAATCCTATGTGGATGACATTTTTCCTATCTATTATATGCTTAATTTGGATAAACTTGATTAGTTGGTTAAAAGGGAAATATATTGGATTCCCTTATTAAGATGCAAGTTGTTAAGTTACATAAGATAACAATATTATCTAAAAAATTCTAAAATGGTAATGGGAAGTGTAAAGAATATGCATTAAAACTAAAGAGATTGTGAAAGATAAGATGGGTATGAAAAACCCTAACACTTAATCATAAAGAGGAAGATTCTTCCTCGCTAAAAGAAATGTAACCCAAAGAGTGGTGATATGATCATTAATCATTAGACTTCATTTCTGATAAAGTCTACTACTAGTTGAACCTATTTGGTTGTTACACCCTCTTTGAATGGTTAAGTTACATTTAATGGAACTTATGTTGTTCTTGTGCTGTTTCTGGATATCTGTTTATTAAGCTTAGTAAACAAACATTAAAAGTAATCATCAATTAAAGGGAGTTCTTTAATGCTTAATTGATTCAAGTATAGAACAAGAGCTTAAGGAGTGTCGGATTAGGGTTTAGCATAGATGTTGTAATCTATTTTATAATCCTCATTAATTACATTTTAATAACCTCCTTGGGTATGTACATCTTGATGAGGTAGTTTCTGTAGGATCTTGGCACATGCCAACTATAGGACTATACCATCGAGAAGGCAAGGGTTTTCTTGAGGATACAATGTTGTAGTTGACATGTGGCAACACCCTTCTGCATTGATCATCTAGATCTACACACAATTAAGGATTTGAACTTCGTTTCTCTCTAGGTCAAGTTAGTTGCATGTTTAGAATAAGTAATAGCTTTCAATGGCTCAGGGTAGCTTGGCACATCTAGTTGACTTTGTTCAACCGAGTATGCCCATTTACCCTAAGCCATTATGAGTGTCTTCCTATAATAAATTATGTTTCTAACTAGGGCTAGGGTTAAACCTTAGACAAGTGGACTAACGGTACTCAGTAAAGACCATTCTCGATAACAGAGGAGTGAGGTGAAGGATGTATTCTAAAATGATGAGTATGTCATCTACGAATAGTGACATAAATAGTATGTTGAAAATCTTTGGCCAAAGTATCGCAAGTTGTTGGTTGCATTGTCCTATGTCACCTAGTTTAAAGCAACATGATATTAGATGAATATTGGTAACAAATATTTAGATATGTTATTTAAACAGATCACTTAGTATCCGGTTTAGGGTAGGAAAAACCAAGTATATGAAGTATACAATAAGTATTCAATATTTAAAGTTAACATAAATAGATTGATAGATCACCAAGTTATGAAATAAAAAGATCGGTAGACCACCGAGTTATGAAATGAATAGATCGGTGGATCACCGAGTCATTTATAGCTACATATGGTTATCTGTTTGAGATTGATTAGCATGGAATGTGTGTTCTAAATAATGCTTTATTTAGAATAGAGAACATTATAAAAAGAAAAAAGAAAAAAAATTCCCTTGTTTCTAAAGTCTTAAAAAGGGAATGTTACATCTTGGTATTAGAGCTGAAGGTTGTAGCTCTTGGACCTATCATGTCCATAATCTAATGAAACTTAAATTTTCTTGTAACCGAAAATGGTTAGAACAAGAGGAAATGTTGTAAATAACCCTCCACCTGAGGAAGGAGTGGCAACTGCCTAGAAACTAGATGAGATCCTTACTACCTTGTTGGACACAAGAGATCATTTGGCTGTACTTGAAAATCAAGTAATGGGAAATGAGGAGGAAGAAGATGCTGCTAACAATAATCAGCCACCTCTTGAGGACAATGCCAATGTAGGTGTCGATATTAACAATGTGAACATACTTGTTCAACCTGAGAACAAAAAGGCTAGGTTGGTAGCTGAACTCACTAATGATATAAAAAGGATAATTCCACGCAAGTTTGATGGCACCACATTAGGAGATGGAGCTGAGAACTGGCTCAGAGAAATGGAGAAATACTTTTCAATAAGGAACTTCCTAGAAGAAATAAAGGTGATATGGAGAGCATATCAGATTTCTCACAAAACATCTTCATGGTGGGACAGCTGTAAGGATGAGTTAAATATTGATGAAACTAATATCACATGGGATCAATTTAAAGGTTACTTTAGGCAATGTTGGTTGCCGCAACTTTACTATGATCAGAAAATGACTTAATTTCAGAACTTAGCTCAAGGAAAGCTAATTATAATTGAGTACTGGGAGTGGTTTAAAAAACTTCTTAAGTACGCACCTCAGTACCAAACTGATGAGAAGTTTAGGATACATAAATTCATCATGGTATTAAATCCCATTATAGGAGGAGAGGTGTATGTTCACAGCCCAACCACGATGGAAGGGGTTGTTGAAAAATCCATAAGAAGGAACATAAATTAAAGGTAGTTTGTGCTCATAAGGAAGAAGTGAGGAAGAAAGTTCCCAACTCCTCTTCATCATATCTTGCACCTAAGAAAGGACCATGGAAGAAATTTGGAATGAAAAGTAAGTTTTCATCTGATACTAATAAGAAAGTAGTAACAAACAAGTTTGTTGGTAATGCATGGAACAACTTTACCAAGAACAATAATAACAGAAAGAAGTCCTATGGGGGTTAGAACAATAACTCTAAGGTTGGAAATAAACCTGAGCCTAAGAAGGGACCTGTAGGAGGCTATTATAAATGTGGAAAATATCATTACGTAAATCAACACCCTTTGAAAAAATACGATCGTAATCAACATCACAAGATACACGCTGCAGTAGCTAACAAGTAGGCTAAGAAACAGGCCACACCTATAAAAGTTCTAGGTAAGTTATTTGGTTTACCTATAGCTATTATTTTCGATACCGGAGCTACTAAATGTTTTATTTATAGTAAATTAGCATCAAAACTAAAAATAAAATTTGGAAACATGGATAAAATATGGACTGTATAATATGGAAACAATGTTGTTCATACATTTAGTATGTGTCTTTTTGGAGCAATCCTTGATTTACCTAAATTTTCCACTGAAGCTTATCTTTATGTTGTACCTTTGGGGTCTTATGATGTAATCATAGGTGTTAATTGGTTAGCAGAACATAAGGCTAAAGTGGATTTTTTTGAAAAAACACATTAGTTGTTTAGATGACCTACAAAAAACAACAGAGATTCAAGGTGTGAAACATGAGATCTTTGTTAGAAAACTGTCAGCTATGCAACTTAAAAAGGACAAAAATAAAGGTTGTACCTTATATGTAGTGAAAATTACATAAACAACTGAAGAGAACAGCGATGTCTTGGAACGATATCCGTTGTTACGATACTTTAGTGACATATTTCTAGAAGAATTACCAGGTCTTCCACCTAAAAGGTAGTTTGATTTCATGATTAAGATCAAGCCTAGAACTGAACCTATTCATAAACCACCATATCAAATTACTACTACTGAATTAGTAGAGCTTAAGGCTCAATTGCAAGAACTTTTTTCTAAAGGTTTGATTAGACCAAGTGTTTCACCTTGGGGAGCACCTATAATTTTTGTGAAAAAGAAGGATGGAACACTTAGATTGTTCATTGACTACAGAATGTTAAACAAAGCAACAATCAAGAATAGATACCCACTCCCTAGGATTGATGATTTATTGATTAGATGCGTGGAGCATCAGTATATTCTAAGATAGATCTTCGATCTGGATATCATCAATTGCGGATTAAGGATGAGGATATTCATAAAATAGCTTTCAGAACAAGGTATGGACATTATGAGTTCACGGTTTACCTTTTGGATTAACTAATGCACCTGCAACATTTATGAATTTAATGAATAATATCTTTCAAGAATACTTGAAAAAAATTGTGCTCGTATTCTTGGACGACATTCTCATATATTTTAAAAGTATTGAGGAAGACCATGAGCATTTGAAGATAGCTTTGGAAATATTAAGAAAGAGACGGTTATTTGGTAAGCTGTCTAAATGTTCTTTCTATGAAACAGAAGTACACTATTTGGGACATGTAATAAGTAAGAATGGAATTGTTGTAGATCCTTCAAAAATTGTAGCTATAATTGAGTGGCCCACACCAAAGAATGTACATGAAGTTAGAAGCTTCATGGGACTTGCTGGCTATTATAGAAAATTTGTAAAAGATTTCTCTAAGTTGGATACACCAATAACTTCTTTACAGAAGAAGGATAAAAAGTTTGTTTAGAACGAGAAATGTGAAATTACATTCAAAAATTTAAAGGAACATTTAACTTCAACACCTATTCTATCAGTACAGGATCCTGATGGAGATTTTATGGTGGTAACCGATGCATCTGGTGAAGGTCTAGGAGACATTTAATTACAAAATGGTAATTTCATAGCTTACAAAAGTAGAAAACTAAAATTACATGAGTTGAATTATGCTCCACATGATTTAGAGCTTGCTATCATTGTTCATGCACTGCAAGTTTGGAGGAATTACCTGCTTGGTAAACCTTTTGAATTGAAAACTGATCATCTTGGGCTGAAGTATATCTTTACTCAGACAAATCTTAATACAAGACAACGAAGGTGGTTAGAGTTTTTGTCTCAATAAGATTTTGACATCAGTTATATCAAGGGTAAAGAAAATAGAGTGGTTGATGCTCTAAGTCATAGGAAGTACATTTCTGCTCTTATAACATTGAGAACTCAATTCAAGGATGAAGTAAAAATTGTTATAGAATCTGATTCTTATTTTCACCAAGTAAGGATAGCGCTTGTTGTAGATCCTAGTGATCTGAGGTATAAAGGTTTTCACTTTGATAACGAAGGAATCTTATGATTTGAAAACAAAGTATATGTACCTTCGCTAAATGATTTAAGAAAGAAATTGTTAGCAGAATTTCACAACTCACGTTTTTTTGGACACCCTGGTATTACAAAGATGCTTTTTGATATAAAACAACAATATTTCTGGAAGGGAATGAAAAACGATATTATAGACTTTGTGACACATTTCCTTGAATGTCAGTGTGTTAAAGCGTAACATATGCACCCAGCCGGTGTATTGTATCCTCATACCATACCGCAGTACAAATGGCAAGTGATAAGCATGGAATTTTTACAAGGGTTTCCTATGTTAAGAAATAAACATGATGTTATTTTAGTAGTTGTGGATAAACTAACAAAGGTAGCAAATTTTATTGCTGGTAATCTAAAGGATGATTATCCTATGTTAGCTAAAAGATTCGTACATGAAATTTTTAGATTCCATGGAGTACCTGAATTAATCATATTCGATAGAGATCTTAGAATGACATCAAGATTTTGGCAAACTCTTAATATAGCTCTAGGAACTAAGCTAAATTTCAGTTCTACGTATCATCCGGAAATAAATGGAAATACTAAAAGAGTTAATCAATTTTTAGAGGATATGTTATGAATGTATTATATGGACCAGAAGTATAAGTGGGAAGAGTACCTTCCACTAGTTGAGTTTTCATATAATAATACATATCATTCCTCTCTTAAGATGGCACCTTTCGAAGCATTATACGGAAGAAAATGTAGAATTCCTGTTAGTTGGGACAACATTGAGGATAGAGAGGTGATTGGACCTAAAATTATTACTGAAATGGAACAACAAGTTAAAATGATTCGTGAACGCTTGAAAGAAGCAGCAGATAGGCAAAAGAGTTATGCTGATTTAAAGCGGGTAGACAAGAAATTTGAACTTGGTGAGAAAGTCTTTCTTTAGGTCAAACTGAAAAAGAGCTCTATAACTTTTGGCAAGGTTGTCAAGTTATCACCTTATTATGTGGGACCTTTTGAGATAGTTGAAGTAATCAACCCTATAGCTTAACGCTTAGCATTACCTCCTACTTTATCATGAATACATGATGTTTTCCATATTTCTTTGCTTAAGAAATACGTTTCAGATTTATCACATGTGTTAAAAAAGAATTCCTTCTAGGTCTAAGACCCAGGAATAATCATGGTTAAACCCATACAAGTGCTTGAAACTCGCCATTTGCATTTGAGAAATCATGAGATAAGTCAATGCAAGGTCTAATGGGATGAGTTTAATGAAGAAAGTACAACTTGGGAAAACCTTGAGGATATGAAAACTACTTTTCATTATCTATTTGAACAAAATTGATTTTGTTGACTAATAAAAAAAATTATGATTTTATCTTTATAATACAATAAGTATGCCAGTTTTGGGCAAATATTTATGTTTTTTCAATAAACAGCTAGGTAATGCTGATTTTTGACACTTAAAATTCAGATACTATTGCAAATATATGTTAAGAAAGTGAATAAAAATTGATTATCCTGAATGCAATGATTAAAATGAGGTAATCATTGGGACGATGATTCTTTTTAGGAGGAAAG
This sequence comes from Taxus chinensis, assembly GCA_019776745.2. Lineage (NCBI taxonomy): Eukaryota > Viridiplantae > Streptophyta > Pinopsida > Cupressales > Taxaceae > Taxus > Taxus chinensis. The sequence goes on along the minus strand of CM034148.1, from coordinate 472,629,027 downwards.
CATGTAACACCCTTGACAATTTTTATATTCCTCTGCATTTCAAGTGTTTACATGTGATTTTCTTGATAAAGATGTGTTCTTTTGACTACTGAAGATCATACTTGATATGGATAAATCATTTTTTCTCTTTGATTGTAAGGCTGGTATGTTGTTGCTTGGAATAATCTATTTCACTTCTTATGAGTAAAGTTGTAATATGGTTTGAATGATTGCAAACTTATCCTTTGCAATTAGACTCATCCTTGGATCAATTCCATTGATCCAAGGTATGTTTTAAATCTTCTTATCTAAATTGAATGAAAAACTGAAATTCATTGATTAAGAGACTTAATCGAATGAACGTGTGTTTGTTGCAAATTCTTTACCATCTCGAAAGACCATGCCTACATTCTTTTTTGTGTTGTGATCATCTCTTCATGATTGACCCTTACATGGCACTTAATGGCGTTAAAGAAAAAAAAAGAAACCTACTTCAATATTCTTGAGAAAGAGAGATTTTAATGTGTCCTATATCTATAAGGTCTATCCTAATAGATTTGAGACTCGGGTAAATTCTTCTTAACTCTTTCTACACCACTTTATGTGGGATGACATCCTAACCTAAGTTGTTAACACTAAGTTAGTATGAGGGAAATAACCTAAGGGATTTTAAGTTATTTCTAACCTATTGTATTTTGTTAAACTAAGAAAATAACCTAAGGTAACAATCTATTGCTTGAAGGTTATATCCTAAAGTAATATACTATAAATTAACCTAATATCTAACATAAGGAAATTCTATCTATCGTAAACTAATGGGATATGAAAGGGAACCTATGGGTCATTGGCAAGTGGGAACTAAGTGGTAGTTCCTAAGTTTTTAATGAGATTGATTTTGATTTGGTTTTAAATGCATGTAAGTACTGCAAGTTTGGTAGGGGCTAGTGAAATTTTAGAGGAACCTACGTGGAGGCATTACTAAGTTTGGAAATGCATGTAGAAATTTGATTTGGTCTCGCAAACTTTGGATGACGGTGGCAGAGAGAGAGAGAAGCGGGAATATGTAAATTAATGTCATTAATTCACCTCGGTTTTGGCAAGTAAACCATCTTGGAAGGCATGTTGGAAGATTTGTTTGGGGTTGTTTTGTTTTTTATGCTTCCCAATTTTTTCTTTGCATGGAGCAAGCTGGTTTTTTGAACCAACAGTTTGATCTGCACTTAGTGGCTATTTTTTAATTCTCTGATCTATTTTCAGTTCAAGTAATGTATAATAGGCATTGTGAAAAAATATTATGGTTGTTTGATATTTCTTGGAGAAGAAGGGGTGTTAGAAACTTGGCTGGAATTCTTCTTCAATTTGACAGAAGCACTATCATGCATGATAGACTCTACCCATTAAGATTTCTTTCTTTCTTCTAAATGATTCATTAAAACAATTATGCTCACTAGAAATTTATATTTGCATGATGTATCTGGTTATTTACTTGCATGTATTCATGAAATCTATGTGGGTTTTGGAATGTGAATCCTTTACTATTAATTGCAGTTTTTGGAAACTTTCTTTATACTAGTTGTTAGAGGTTTTCATGTGAAATTGTATTGAAACTCTATAACTTGTACTTGAAGTCTGAAATTTGTATTGAAGCTTTATTTCTATCTTTTGAGACTAATGTTGATTGAATAGGCTTTTTGCTAGTTCGGTTTGGAAGCTATGTTTAATCTTGTGTTTTGAGAGCTTAAAGTGGAGCTTCATAGTGGTTCTAAACTTGTATTGAAGCTTGAAATTTGTTATTAGTTTTATTGGGAACTTTTGGTTGTTTTTGACTGTGTTCAAACTAATTTAAGTTTGAACCTTGGTTGAATCTTCATATTCAACAACTACACTTGTATACAGTTCTTATGAATACTGAACTTGTTGTTGAGTGTAGCATTGTGCCCTGTACTTAAGCTCTAAACTAGAGTTTTATTCTTCCTTAGGGAACAAGGATTTATTGAACCAGTAATAGAGTGATGGTGTTTATGATGAGCTTATATTAGGGTCATGAGTTTCATTATAGCCTTGTATTTGAGCTTGTGTTATTTGAACTTATGTTCGAAGCTCGTATTTGACTCAGTTTAGGTGATTCCATTATTGGTTGTTTTGATCCTGTACAGGAATCAACGTGTTAATTTTATACAAGTGTTCTTTGCTGGAGTTAGTGGGTATTAAGAATTTTGAAGCTTCAACCTCATTTCATACTGTCTACTAGAAGGGGTCTTATGAGTTTTGTTTGGTCAGAAGTAGACCATGTAACTTCTGTTGAGGTCTCCTTTGTTTTGATTTTGAGAAGGATTGGTTGTATTACTTATTCCTTTTAGACTAAATTTTTTTCTCGAACTTGATGGGGCGTTTGAATTTAGGAGTGTATCCTATTCATCTCTGCTCTGAGCATACTCATGTCTTGTGAGAAAACTTGACTATTTTGTTCATAGAAATAAATGTGACTGGAACTATGTTCTGTTAGGAGACAGTCGTATCAGTTGTAGAGGTTTATGGAATGAATTATTTACTTCCTTTATGTCTTTGATGTTGAGAAAAGTCTTACTTGTCATAATATTTTAATGGAACTCGAGAATCTTGTGATGATTATATTTAGTTGTGTTGGAAGAAGTTGGGAAAATACTTATCTTTGATGAAATGTTAGTTACTTAGTCTCTTCTGAACTTTCATTTGATTTGTGGGTTTCATTTGAATCTTGAATTTAAACCTTGTATGCAAGAGTAGCATGATAGGATACATTATGTCTATTATGTATGCTTGGAAATTCAGTCCCTGTAACCATGAGTTTCATCAAACCTTGTCTATCTTTTACTATTTCATGTTTCTAATCTTATTGAATTCATCGAATGAATCTTCGAGTTTTGACAGAGAAAATATTAGGATCTCTTGGGGACAGTATGTTGTTTAGAGATAGTACTATGAATTTTGTTTTGAGAATTGAATCTGAAATCGAGCTTGGTGAATAGAAATAGGAAATAATTTTGTAAGTTTGTAATGGAAATTCGTAGTGTGCATGCTTGACTATGCATTCAGTTTTGAGTTCTCTTTTGGGAACTAACTAAAATAACTTCTAAGTATAAATTAGATGATGGATTTCATTTCATATTATAAATGAAATGAAATATGGATAGGGTCCTTTTTCTATTTGAGATCCTTTTTCTATTGATTGTATAAGTTCATTGACTGAACTTCTCTTTTGTTAATTCTCTTCTGAGGTGGGAACTTCTTGTGGATTGGTTAGGAGATTATTTTTACATGAGTAGAACTTGGATTTTGGAAAGTTGGTTTCAGATCTTTGATTTATAATCTACTAACAAAAAAAAGTTAGAAAGATTTTCTTTAGACTATTCTTTTAAATTTTTGGGTTGAATTGGGACTCTTGTTTAGATGATTCCTCCTTATTTATGAGCTCCTTATATTTATAACTTGGAATGAGGTAGTAATGTGTGTTCTAAACCTGATTCCTTCCTTCAGAGGAATTGTGTTTGAGAAATAGATATGTATTGAATTCTCTTCTTGGGTTTATATGGAAGGATGAAGCATACTAATATGAGATATGTTGTAACTAACTCCTTTGCAGGTTGGAAATGGTTAAAAGTGTTTTTCTATCCTTATGAATTTATGAAATAATTTAATGACAAGACTTGTTGACTGTTTAAAGTGATTGATAGGATCAATTAAGTCTTGTGGTAATATTCTGATGTTGCAAAATATAATATGTTCTTTTCTTAACAGTAAATTCATATTTCTGAATTGTACTTATTTCTAGATGTCATTACATATGATTATTTGCATGATGTTATTTAATTGTTTCATTAAAGAAGAGTTGTTTAATGAAACAATTATTAGAATGCAATTTACTTTAATGCTTAGTGCTTATCATTCTCAGTTCATTGAATTGACCCGTGCTAGCAATTTTTCATATGGACATTGTAAGTGATGAAGGAAGACAATAACTTTGATGTTGTATTGGGCTTATTTAATTCTATATATTTTGTTAAGAGTTTTGATTTATTCTTTAGTTGTATAAAAAGAAAAAGAAAATTTGTACTCTTTTTCGAATAAGGGTTGTTTTTTATAGCACATGCCTAAAATACATAGTCTTGTAATGTATAGTTTTATAATGATGAATTGGAAGTTGATATTTACTTGTATTGGCTGTGTAAATTATCTTGTATTTATGAAAAAGATGGAAATCCTATCTGGATGATATTTTTCCTATCTGTTATATGCTTAATTTGGATAAACTTGATTAGTTGGATAAAAGGAAAATATATTGGATTCCCTTATTAAGATACAACTTGCTAAGTTGCATAAGATAACAATCTTATCTAAACAATTACAAAATAGTAATGGGAAGTGTAAAGAATATGCATTAAAACTAAAGAAATTGTGAAAGATAAGATGGGTATGACAAACCCTAACACTTAATCATGAAGAGGAAGATTATTCCTCGCTAAAAGAAATGTAACCCAAAGAATGGTGATATGATCATTAATCATTAGACTTCATTTCTTATTAAGTCTACTACTAGTTGAACCTATTTGGTTGTTACACCCTCTTTAAATGATTAAGTTACATTTAATGGAACTTATGTTGTTGCTATCCTATTTTTCGATATATGTTTATTAAGCTTAGTAACAAACATTAAAAGCAATCATGATCTAAAGGGATTTATTTAATGCTTAATTGATTCAAGTATAGAACAAAAACTTAAGGAGTGTCGGATTAGGGTTTAGCATAGATGCTATAATCTGTTTTATAATCCTCATTAATTACATTTTAATAACCTCCTTGGGTATGTACAACTTGATGAGGTAGTTTTTATAGGATGTTGGCACATGCCAACTGCAAGACTGTACCTTCAAGAAGGTAAGGGTTTTCTCGAGGATACAACGTTGTAGTTTATATGTGGAAACACCCTTCTGCATTGATCATCTAGATCTACACATAATTAAGGGATTGAAATTTGTTTTTCTCTAGGTCAAGTTAATGGCATGTTTAAGATAGGTATTAGCTTTCAATGGCTCATGGTACCTTGGCACATCCAGTTGAATTAGGTCAACTGATTATGCCCATTCACCCTAAGCCATTGTGAATATCTTCCTATAATAAATTATGTTTCTAACTAGGGCTAGGGTTAAACCTTGGACAAGTGGATTGATGGTACTCAATAAAGACCATTCTCGATAATAGAGTGAGGTGAAGGACATATTTTGAAATGACAAGTATGCCATATAGGAATAGTGACATAAAGAGTATGTTGAAAATCTTTGGCCAAAGTATCACAAGTTGCTAGTTTCGTTGTCATATGTCACCTAGTTTAAAGCAACATGATATCAGATGAATATTGGTAACAAATATTTAGATATGTTCTTTAAACAGATCACTCAGTACCCAGTTTAGAGTAGGAAAAACCAAGTATATGATAAGTATTCAATACTTAAAGTTAACATAAATAGATCGGTAGATCACCGAGTTATGAAATAAAAAGATCGGTAGACCACCGAGTTATGAAATGAATAGATCAGTGGATCATCGAGTCATTTACAGCTTGATATGGTTATCTATTTGAGAATGATTGACATGGAGTGTGTGTTCTAAATAATGCTTTATTTAGAACAGAGAACATTATAAAAAGAAAAAAATTCCCTTATTTCTAAATTCTTAAAATGGGAATGTTACATCAAGCTTCTTATCCTTGATATGCCTATCATTCCATGCCTTCTGTCTAGCCTTTTCTGCCTTCTGACTCCATCTGGAAATGGCATGCGTTTTATCCAACTGCATAATTTTATCAATATGCTCTTCAAGTTATTTCTCATTAGATAAACCTCCTACATGCATAATATGCAGAGAAGGTAACATGAATTCCATGGGAAAATTAGCCTCCACACCAAACACTAGCTGAAACGGTATGGTTTTGTTTAACCATTTATATGTTATCCCATATGCCCAAAGTACAACAGAGACTTTATCATCCTAGTATTTCCTTCCAACATCACAAATCTAAGTTAGTGTATGTCCAACTATCTTGTTGAAATCCTCAACATTTCCATAAGCTTGTAGGTGATAGGGTGTTGTTTTATGGTGTGCCACCATAAAATCTACCATCAGTATCCTAATTTTCTCATTAAGGAAATGAGTACCCCTACCAATTATAAAACTCAATGGGCATCCATACCTGTTGATAATTTTTTCCCATAGAACCTTACTACTATAGTTGTTTCACAATCCTTTGTAGGTGCTACTTTTTCCCACCTTGTAAGATAATCTATACAAGTTATAATGTAGTGTGATCTAGTCATACATGCGGGTGGGGAAATAGGGCACAAAAATTTAATTTCCCATTGTTTAAAAGGTTTTTTAGTCACAATAAGCCTTAAAGGAATTTCATCTCTATGCCCAAGATTTCCAAGGCACTGAAAATGATCACAGACCTTACAATATTCTTTAGAACCCTTATATAGTGTTTCCCACTATAATCTATCCAATCAAATCTTGTGCTTGGTAGCATCTCCTATATAATGTCCACCTGTAATCCCACCATGATCTTCCTCTATAATAGTTTCACGCTCATGCTCAAGTACACACTGGTGAAAAAATTCATCCCGACCTAGTTTGTATAAGTTTCCACTAATCAACATGTAAGGTGAAATGCATATGACAAGTTATTTGTTCTCTAAACTCTTCATCCCTTTAAGCACCACACCAGTATGCAAAAAGACAACAATATCTTCTAAGTCAGAGGGTGCATGGTTAAATATGAATAGCTATGCATCTAAAATTGTATCCTAAATGATCTACATGTCCTCACCTGAATTAATCCTTGATAAATGCTTTGTTCTAGAATTGATTTTACCTTGCTTAACCACTACTGTAAAGTCAAATTCCTGAAACATCATAATCCAACGGCATATATGCCCCTGCAGAATAGGCTTGTACACCAAGTAATTCAATTCCATGTGATCTGTATAGAATATAAATGGGGTAGCCAACAAGTATTGTCTAAACTTATGCAACACTTAAATCATAGACAAGGCCTCGTGCTCCATAGTTTTATAATTTATTTTAGTTGGGATCAACTTCCTGCTTGCAAATAAAATAGGAAGATCAATAATACCTTCTCTAGGTTGGGCTAATACCACACCAATAGCCATGCCAGAGGAATCCACATGCACATGAAAAGGTTTGTTACATGAATAAAAATGAAGAATAGGATTTGTAGTAAGCCTTTCCTTCAATTTCTTGATTTTACACTATTGCACTTCACTCCAATGGAACTCTCCCTTACTCTTCAACAATTCCTCCAAGGGCACAATAATAATAGCATAAAATTTGATTAAATTCATGTGATATCCTTTGGGTCCCAAGAATCCATGCACCTCACTCTGGTTAGTAGGTTCCTCTAAGCCCAAAATCATAAAAAATTTAGTATGATCTACTAATAAGCCTTCTTTACAAATAATATGTCCCAGCAGAGTCCTGAAGGGTGTAGCAAAAATGCACTTTTTAATGTTCAAAGAGATGCTCAATTACCAAAATCTCTCAAACATAAGTCTTAAATTATCATAGTGGTCTTTCACTAGCCCATTATATATCCAATCATCCAAGTAAACCAACAAAAACTTGTGAATGAAATCCGAGAATGCTTGTACAGTAATGCACAAAAAGACTACAGGCACAGTCTTCAATCCAAAATACATAACTGTGTATACAAAACTTCCCCTCCCAGTGGTGAATTTTTTCTTCTCTTGATCCTCTTTAACAATCCTCACTTGATGATATCCATAATATCCATCAGTGGAATAGATCTTTCCCTTCAACACCTTCCATAATTTTTTTAGTAAAATGTGTGGGAAAGGGATCTATTACACAGGAAACATTCAACTCTCTATAATCCACACAAATTTTTATTCTTCCATCTTTCTTTATACTTATCACCATAGGGATAACCCAATCCGACTCCTCAATGGGCTCAATGATTCCATATTTCAACATCTTATCAATTTCCTCCTTTACCTTAACGCACATTGTTGAGTGTGGAGATTAATTGCTTCACAAAAATCTTGTTTTACATGTTGCTAGATTTGAAAGTGACCGGAATTGGTCAATAAGTGACCAACATCGGTCAGATAATGATCGGCATCAGTCAAGAATTGATTCACATCAATCAGTTATCGACCAACATGGGTCAGGAAGTGACCAACATCAGTCAGGCAGTGATTGACACCAGTCATGCAGTAACCGATATTGGTCAGCCTATGCAGTAGTGTTTTGTTTTTTGGCCAAGAATTAGAATAAATATTTTGATTTAAAGATGATTTCTTGATTATAAAATCATAGTTAGTTTCCCATAATAGATATATATGCATTGTATGAGAATATGCGAGAAGAAAATAACAATTGTTTGCATGTTAGTTTTCTTGGTGAGAAATAAAGAGTAGTTGAGGGAGGGAAAAATATTAAACATCATGTGAGGTGTTGGAAGATAGTAGATCTTCATTGTATTTCCTCTGTAAAGCATTGAATAATAATATTTTTCATTTCTTAGTGGACGTAGCCCACACTTGGTGAACCACATTAAATATAATTCTCTTCTTTATTTTATCTTATGGTTTATTTTCGCATCCATTGCTTGAATGATTTATCTAATTTTAGATCTGTGCAACACGGTTATATGGTTAAATCCCAACAACTGGTATCAGATATGTGTTTAGAGGTTTTGTGTGTTGACAAAATTTCCTCATAGAGGGTTTTCTGATTGAGTAGGAGCATAGCAATGGAAAAAGATAATAAATACTGATTAGAGAAATTTGACGGTCATAATTATAAACTATGGAAGATGCAAGTGGAGGATTATTTGAATCATTTATCTATACTTACTGTTGGATTATCATGCACATCCAAACATGATGACTAGTGAAGAATGGTCTTGGCAGAAATTCTCTGGGATCTATAATATTGAGACTAAAAGCATTGATGGATTCAAATTTTACAGATGTAAAGACCATGGTAGAGTTGATGAAATATTTATCAAATTTGTATGAAACTCCTATTTCTTCAAATAAGGTTTATTTGATGAAAAAATAGTTTAATTCTAAGATGACAGAAGGTGGATTTGTATCCAATCATTTGAATGATTTCCGGTCTATTGTAAATCAATTAAAATCAGTAGAAATGTTGTTTGATGATGAAGTGAAAGAAATTTTTTTCTTATGATCTTTTCCAGATATTTGGGATAAATTGGTAATGGTTGTTAGTAATACAATGTCTACTTATAAAGGTTTGAAATTTGATTATGTGGTTAGTGTAATCCTTATTGAGGAAATGCACTAGAAAATATCAGGAGAAGCATCATCTATAAATGCTTTAAATTTAGAAAGCATGGGAAGATCTAAGGAGAGATCATCAAAGAGCAAGAAGAATGTGAGATCAAGGTCAAGAAATGGCAGATCTAGATCCAAGTACATATATTTACTTTTCTAGAATTGTGGAAAGAGAGGAAACATAAAGAATGAGTGTTGGTCCAAGTAAAACAAAGAGAATACATTAGACAAAGGTAAAGAAAAAGGTAAAGAGGAAAATGTTGCAAGTGAGGTAAAAAAAGATGCCCTTATTCTCTCCTTAGATAATAAATTACAATCTTGGGTTTTAGATTCTAGAGCTTCTTTCCATGCTACCCCTAATAAGGTTTATTTCAAAAATTATGTTCAGGGTGATTTTGGACAAGTTTATTTATGATATGATGAGCCATGCAATATTATTGGTAAAGGTGATGTTCATCTAAAGCTCCAGAATGAAAATTCATGAGTGTTAAAATATGTGAGGCATGATCCAAGGCTAAGGAGAAATTTAATATCTACAGGAAAACTAGGTGAATCTGGATGCATGGTTACATTCACAGCCGATTATTAGAAGGTTACCAAGGGATCTCTTATTGTGGCAAGAGGTAAGAAGGTAGGAACTTTATATTTTTCTACATGTGTTACTAATTCCTTTTTTGTGCTATATACTACAAATTCATATGCAACCATGTGACATAATCAACTACACCATATGAGTGAAAAAGGAATGTAGATCCTAAAGGCTAAGAGTAAGTTAACATATTTGAAACAATTAGATTTTGAATTTTGTGAGCATTACATATTTGGAAAGGAGAAGAGAGTGAGATTTCTCAAGGTTATGTCAACAAAGAAGGAGCAAGAATTAGAGCTTGTACACTCAAATGGGTGGGGACAAGCTCAGGTAGTTTCTATTAGAGGATCCCAATATTATGTGACTTTAATTGATGATGCCACAAGGAAGGTATGGATTTATTTTATTAAGCGTAAATTTGATGTTTTTGAGAATTTTAAAAGATGGAAAGCTCTTATGGAAAATGAAACAAACTTAAAATTAAAGTGTATTAGATATGACAATGGTGGTGAGTATTGTAGTAAGGATTTCAATTATTATTGTTCCATGAATGGAATATGAAGAGAAAGAACGGTTCCTAGATTTCCACAGGTGAATGGAGTTGTAGAAAGAATGAACTAAACAATCATGGAATGTGCTAGAAACATGAGGATACATGTCGATTTTCCTTTGAATTTTTAGGCAAAAGAAGTAGATACAATAGTGTACTTGATCAACCATGGGCCTTCAACAACAATGGATGGTGGTATACCATAATAAGCTTGGTTTGGAAAAGAGGTATATTTTTAATTTCTTAGAGTTTTTGGCACAGAAGATTTTGTGCATGTTTATAGGGAAAATATGAAGAAGATGGATGCTAAATCTAAGAGATGTAATTTCATTGGTTATGGATCTGGTGATTTCAGATATTTTTTTTGGGATTTATAAGATTCTAAGATTGTTAGGAGTCGTGACGTTGATTGGAATGAAACAAGAATGTATAGGGATCATGTTTTGGTGCCTAAACATGAATAGGTTGATGAGATTTTGAAGGAAAATTAACTTTCGGATCTAAAACAAACATCCACAGACACCAACGTCAATTCTATAGAATTCAGTTTCAGTCAAGATAACTAGAATTACCAAATAGGATAGGGTTCATATTAAACAACTACTGGAACCAGTGTCGATACTCCTCAAACTGGTGGTGGTGAGGTAACTGCAGTCAATTGGAAGATAGAGAAATTGTGATCAGTTATAGAACAATGTTTGGTATTAGGAGATTGGTGTTGGTCACTTATAGAGATTGACATGAACATGAAATAGGCACAAAATGAGCCGCATACACCCCAAATATTAGTGAGAAGTTCAAAAAGAGTAAGTAGACCTCCAGAGATATTTTCACCTTCCTTTTCTTATTTATTATTGACTAATAGTGGTGAACCAGAAAGCTTTGAAGAATAAATGTAGGTAGATACCCATGGGTAGTGGGAGCATGATATGGATGAGGAGATGGAGTCCCTAGAACAAAATAAAATAAATGGGTTTACAGGATCAAGGAAGAAGAGGGTGGACTGAAAAGATGCAAGGCAAGGCTTCTGGTAAAGGTATTTACATAGAAAGAAGGTATTGACTTTGATGAGACTTTTTCTCTTGTAGTTAAGATGAATTCTATTTGTATTGTTCTAAATTTGGTTGAAACAGAAGATTTTTATTTAGAAAAGCTTTATGTTAAGACATATTTTCTTCATGGTGATTTGGAGGAAGATATTTATATGCAGCAGCCACTTGGTTATGAAGTCACGAGTAAGGATAAACTAGTGTGTAGATTGAAAAATAGCATATATGGGCTCAATATAGCTCCAAGGCAATGGTATTTGAAATTTTACAGTTTTATGCATAAGCATGGTTATATGAGATGTGAATTTTACCATTGTGTTTATTTTAAGAAGATTGAAAATGGGAGCAATGTTATTTTGTTACTATATGTGGAAGATATGTTGATTGCAGGATCTAGTATGCAGGACATTAGTAATCTTAAAAAAAGACTAGCTCACACATTTGTAATGAAGGATTTGGGAGCTGCAAAAAAAATCCTTGGCATAAAAATTCACTGAGATAGAAAAAACAAGGATTTTTATTTGTCATAGGAGGCTTATATCAATATGGTGTTGGACAAGTTTAACATGCAAGATTCAAAACTTGTTATTACACCTATGGCTAGACACTTCAAATTGAGCAAAGATCAGTGTCCTTAATCACACAAGGAGGTTGATTACATGACACATGTTCCCTATCCTTCAGTAGTAGGAAGTCTTATATATGTCATGTTTTATACTAGACTAGACATTGCACAGGCAGTGGGAGTTATGAGTAGGTTTATGGATAATCTAGGTAAAGAACATTAGAAAGAAGTCCAATGGATTCTTAGGTATTTGAGAGGGACATCTGACATAGAGTTATGCTATGGAGGATAGAATACTTATTTACATTGATATGTTGATTCTGATATGACTAGATATTTGGATGGTAGGAGGAGCACCACTGGATATGTTTTCACAATAGGTGGAATGACAGTTAGATGGATTTTGAGATTGTAGAAGGTTATGGATTTTTCTAATGTAGAGGCAAAGTATGTTACAGCTATATAAGCTAGCAAGGAGGTGATATGGATGAGTAGGTTTAGGGAAGATTTGGGTAAGGAGTAAGAGGATTGCATATTAAACAGTGATAGTCAGAGCGTGATCCATCTGGAAAATAACTCATCATTTCAGTCAAGAATGAAACACATTTAGTTGAGGTATCACTTCATACGATGGGTGTTGTAGGATGGGAAACTGAAGTTAGAGAAAATTCATATGGATGAGAACCCTATGGATATGCTAACAAATCCATTGGTAAAGGAGAAGTTGGAGCTTCACTTCAGTTCTCTTGGTCTTCAAGTTTGAGACTTGAAGAGGAAGAAACGGGCCAAGGAAAAGGATCCAAGGATGATGATGTACAATATAGTGCAGCAATTGATATCCAAGTGAGAGATTGTTGAGTATGGAGCTTAATTACTTCATAGAAAGCTTGTTTTACATGTTGTTGGATTTGACAATGACCAACATTGGTCAGGAAATGGCCGGTACTGGTCAGTTAGTAACCAACATCGGTCAACCTGTGTGACGATGTTTTATTTTTTAGCTGAGAATTAGAATAAACATTTTATTTTAAAGATGATTTCTTGATTGTAAAAGCATAGTTAGTTACCTAGAATAGATATATATGCATTGTATGAGGGTATGTGAGAAGAAAATAACAATTGTTTACATGCTAGTTTTCTTGGTGAGAAAGAAATCGTATTTGAGTGAGGGAAAAATATTGAACAAGTTGTGAGGTGTTGGAAGACAGTAGATCTTCATTGTATTTCCTCTGTAAAGCATTGAATAATACTTTTAGACATTTCTTAGTGGACGTAGCCCACACTGGGTGAAACACCTTAAATCTGATGTTATCTTTTTCTTGTTTATTTCCATATTCATTGCTTGTATGCTTTATTTGATTTTAGGTCTATGCAACAATGTTATATGGGTAAATGTCAATAACACATAGACTAGGATTCATCATGTAAGGCCTCTTCCTAACCAGGCATGCACCTTCCTTTAGCTTAATCCTCATCTCGCCCAAAGAGTGATGTACCCCTTTCAATTCATGATAGCCTCTAGGAAATAAATATTGGAAGTCATGCAATAACTAAATTATCTTTACAACCTCTGAGTCAAACCATTAATCACTAATGATGGCCTCCTTAGGTTCAACATTTATCCCAATGTAGACCTTCTTCATTTTCATAGGCTCATGATACACACACACATTTTCATCTACATTGTCTAATACTTCACATGTACCTATAGTATGATCAACATCTATATTCTCCACTTCTTCATCATTAATAATGTATACCATTTTACCCCTTTATTTTTCTAAGAAGGCCCACTCAAGCTATTCTACATCTATGTATTCTTCTTCAAACTACACCCCTAGATCTAACTCTCATAGTAACTCTTAAATAAGTTCCTCATCCTTTGCACTATCTTCCATAGTTAAGAACTTCATAACCTATAATTCCTCATTCACTTTAGGTTTGGTGGAAAAATAGTCAAATGTCTAAATCATACATGTAGGCAGTTCGTGCCAATTCCATTTTTCTCTATTCAAATTTTCATAAACATAACATACATGTGCACAACCTCGCAAGGTGAAGTAGAACTTGTGCACCCATAGTGAGGGTAGTAAGGCCTCCTAACCCTCTTTCTAGAGTATCTCACACTAATGAACATGATGTGAAGTAGAATCCTTTGCATGAAATTCACATGTCTTGGTAGGCACATTGCTCCAAATAAATCTAGCAGATAAAGTGATTCTCACTTATTGCCACTCTAAAAGACCATCTCTCTATACCATCCACTAGCACGTTGTTGTCACACACAAGGTATACACCAGCATATTCATTCTTTACATTTGATCTATCCACTAGGCTTCCATAGTACACAGAAATACTTTAGGATTTCCTTTTCTAGTGTACCTTGGTACCTAGTTACTTCCCAAACTCCTAACACAATGTGACCTACTCGCGTGTGTAATTTCACTCTTCATCTCATGCCCAATCATTTCATAAGTCCCATGCATCTATATTTCACAAGAAACATTGGTTGTATCACTCATAGACTATTCATGATCCCATTAAATGACTCCTTTCTTTGATGTCTCAAGTAATTTAGGATCTCTAATGGTGCACACATAAATTCTATTTAAATCCTCTTCGTTCAAAGGTTCTACACAAGGTGCAGCATTTCCATCCGTTAAAGGATTGATGATGCGCTCTTCCTTGTTCTCAAAAATGATCTATCCTTTATTAAAATGCAGATCAAAATTATTTGTATAACACCAAGGGCACCCAAGAAATACTGGAAAATTGTCTTCTTCTGCAAGCACTAAGACCTCAAAGTCCCTAGTAAACTTGTCCCCTTGGATAGTGATAGTAGTATCCTTCAAGACTCCAATGGGTGTGGATTTAGTCATGCTTTCCATAAACAACACATTTGAATATGGATGTAACATTGGCCTCCCCATCTGATTCCATGCATACAAAGTGAGAAAATTCTCTTTTGTACATGTATCAATCAAGATGATACTCAACAACCATCCATCAACAACTACATTAAGTGTGATCTCTTTGTCATAATCAAGACTGTGAGGAGGTAGTTTAGCATGTTAAATATGTCTCTCACGCTCAACTCTAGTGTGTAGTATTTTCTCCCTTAACAATTCCCCTAACAAAGGAATTATGTTATTTCTTCATAGCATCTTACAAACCTCCTTCAAATTGTTAACATCCTTATGAGGAAGATCAACTATTTTTTCCTGCTCCATCTTCTGTGGCTTATCTTTTAAGCATTGTATCTCACCCTACAAGTTTCTAATACCTTTCATTGTTTCTTGATAAACTTACTTTTGATGAGTAGGGTCTGAATAATTTGCATGTAATACCTATTCCTTTGTAATAATAGGCTTCTACTTTGGAACTTCCTTAGCACGCACTTCCTTAGCGTGTGTAGTGGATAACACATGTAACATATCAGGATCAAGATCTACCTTTGGTAGCAACTAATCTCCCACTATGTGTTGTACTCTAATCATTTCTGCGCCCTTATCCTATTTGTGCTTCTTTCTCAAGTGCTCATACAAGTATTCAGATTCTTTATAATTGTGGTTATTTATGTAAAAGGAGAAAATAACATTATGAGGGAACTTGTTATTATAATGATCAAGGGATCTGCATGTATAACATGTTCCATGGGGTAAATCACTTCTTCCACCATTGTGACATGAGTCTTTGAATCCTCCATGGTAACCTCTACCTCTACCTGTACCACTACCATCAGAGTGCCCTTCATTGTAACTATGGTCATGATTCTCACCTTTTTCCTTTGAATTGTTTATAACATTAGTCTGGTGTACACTAGTATCAATGGCATCATGAATCCAATCAATCAACCTATAATTCTTTGTATCATGAGTGGTAGACTTGATAAATCTTACAGTAACAAGACACGTTATTCCTTATCACGTGTTAAAACAGTGGGCAACCTACTTGAATCATGATCCAAGTAATATATCTCGTAATCCATCAATATGGCATGCACCGATTTATGAGGGAAACTATCCTTGGTATGTCCTTATACTTCACAATCTATGCACTAAATACCATTGTGTGTTTCATGAGATGAATTAGCAGACAACTTCTCCAATTGTTTTGTCATAGCTATAATTTGACCCTCTAAAAATGGGCTAGCTGTAGTGTCTACGCTCTCAAATTCCTCAGCATGTAGAGCTACCTCAAGTGCCTCGCATGTAGATCTGTATAAGTATTTTGTAAGAGTAACCCTTCTGAAAGGTGTGATCAAACCTCCAAAGAACCATTGAGCATGTTGAACTCGGGTGAATTTCATAAGACAACTTTCGATAATAAAGTTTTAAAGTGGGCATCATACTCCCTTATGCTCTCAGCCATGCCTTTCTTAATATCCTTCAGTGTGTTGATGCTCTTATGATCAAACTCGGGTATATGAAAATCTGATAAGAAAGCATCATGTAGCATGGTATAGTCTACACAAGTCAAGCTCAGATCATATTTCCTATACCAACTATGTGTGCACCCTTGACAAATTGGTTTTAAACTAACTTTCCTTCTACTCTAGAGTTGTAATCCCCTTAGAACGCTATATTATCTCACACATATGCACATGTTCTATGTTGCATCTTCATTTCATCTGTATTCTAGGAGATGAAGAGACATCTCAAAATATAATTGTTAGGGTTGGTGCAGACCGTTCCCACCATATCTAGAATCTATATTATCTCTTATGTTTCCTCTACCTCCAGAACCACTAGATCCACTAGATCTTGAGCCACCTAATCTTCTTGATCCCCCTCTTGTAGTGGGAAACAAACTAGAGGATGTGTTTCCTTGTGTTCCAATAGTTTTACTAAACTAAACTCCAATGGTCTATGAAGTTGTACTACTTCCAAACATAATACCAACATTCTGTGCCCCCATGTTCTATGTTGAATATGTGCTATAAAATATACCTCGAACCATGACCTCAAAATAATGCAGATGAAATCGATTTTGCCACAATAGATGAATGTGATTATTTTATTAACTCCTAGAACCTAAGATGGAAAATTAAATCTATCTATCACTAGTCTAATTCCCACACTTTACTAGCTAGATTATCTAATGACTGTCGTAGAAACTAGAAAACCAAGCAGCAAGGGCTAGGTCACCAGGTAGGGATCAAATGCGTGCTTGCACTATCCTTAGTATTTTCTCAGCAGTGCACTCTCATCTGAGGTTGAAAGATGGTTCTCTATCATTGCTTACCCAAATGGGGGAGTTCCATATGCTCAGGCTCTATGTCCTCTACGTGAGCTCCAAATCCTTCATGAGCCATCTCTCTTTGCAATGACGTCATTCATTTTATAACTTCCCACTACTTGCTTGGCAAAGTCCCTCTTACATGCCTCATCAAACTTAAGCCACCTTTCTTACTCTCTACCTTTTTTCCACCAAGGTCCACCATCTTTCACCACACCTGCTCCTGCCCCCGCATGTGGTGGATTTTTATCTAACCATAGGACATTATTCTAAATCCAGGGTCATGATCAAGATCTTAATCGCTAAAAGGATACCACATGAGTAAAATCCTTCTAGGTTTACACAGGAACTAAAACTCAGCAACCTCTGGAGAGGAATAAATACAAAATACGTAGTCCAAAATGTAGCTATTCAAAACACCACTCCACTAATGATCTATAACACATTTCCAAGTCAGATCAACATCATGCTATAGCCTATAACTCTTCCCTGTGTCTAAACAAGTGCTCTATAACTCTAATTTCTCTATCGATGCCTATGCTACCAGCCACTCATATAACTTTATAGGGAAAAATTAGGAAAAGAACATCTCATAGAGCTCATGATATAGATTATATTTCAACCCATGTGTGTGCATCAAAATTCAGGTCCAATGTTAAATATATGAGCATACTCTTCCTCTAAATTGTCTAACCAATCCTCAATACTGGCCAAAGTCAATTGGTAAATCTTCATCATACAACATCCTGGAAAACAACTAGAAAATAGTTCCCAGCAACGGAACCAAAATGTAGTCTTTTAATTTACCCAACAACCTAAGGCACACTGACACATCACTCATCTAGAACTTAGCACTCACTCGAAGCTCATAGTGGTACCAGGTTCCTCTTTTAAGGAAGCTTTGTCAAGGATTTAGAATGATGAGTACATAAATAGGTATATTCCATATCCATAATAACAATGTTTTGATAAACCATAATAGATCTAGATCATAACCATATGTAATAATAACTTATACAAGAACCAGTCACATCTATGTCAACAACCAATATCCAACCCCAAAGATTCATTGTATTTATTACTGTAAAATATAGAATTGGAATACATACGTAGTAATGTCAATATAAGTCATGCACACTCATAAACTAACAACATCACTCTATTACAGAATATAATTTTTAAACTGTGAAAATCAATACATATTTATAGGTAGTGGGGAATTTCCCTTCACTACTCATGCACTCTCCAAAATAGGCTACATGCTAAGAATAACCCTGTGCCACTACAATATAATTACAAAATCATGTAATCTTGCTAATAATATATTATCTAATAATAAATGCAATTATAATCCTATTAATAGCCCCAAAACAATGCATGTCGCTTGATCTTCCACTCCTCTGAAATATCCTTTGTGTGCTTTTGAAGTCTTCTAAAAAACGTGCTCTGCACTCAACATCTATATTTAGACTCATACTGAAAACGGCTAAGTCTTGACTTCATAATCTTTAGGGCATGCCCTATTCCACTATAATTCCATGTGTACCTACATTCCCTATGCCTCCACGCCCAATCCTTATACAACTTTAATATGTATGATACAATTTATCAGTGCAACACTATCATTTTATCCCTTAAGGCCAAAATCAATAGGGTCACTTTCAACACCGGTATTTTTAATTTTCTCCATTATACCTTCCTAAAAAATTTAATGGCTATGTATCACATGTCCTAAGGATCTTATAATAGTTTATTTTTCATCCTGAAACTTCCATCCCATCCCTGAAACTACAAAAACCCATAAAACAAGGGTTTTTTCTCTCTTCCCAAAATAGTCAAAACACTAAACTACCACCAAAATGAGCTCTACTGAATTATTTACAAGAAAAAATAATCATATTTTCACTTATAGGTCATTTGGATGCCATACCAATCAGATCTTCTAAGTCACTATGTTTCCACGGTTTTAGGAGGGTTTTGAACCATCTTAACTTCTTATAATTCATTCATAAAAGTATGACGATGAAACTTCCTTATTATTTTTAAAAAATGGTCTTATCTCAATGTAGAAACATTCCCAAAACCTATGGGTCCCATGAAAAGAGCACAGTTAACAATGAGCATATGAAGTTCACAATTTGAGCTATTCACAATTTGAGCTAGTTTTTCCTTCTTCTAAACCCTGTTTTACCAAATACTTCATATCTTACAAAATATTCTTAAATTTGACTTGAAAATTGTCATAAACCATCATGAACACATCCTATAACTATATATACTCACAACTTAGCTCAAATAGGTTTGAAAATCTCAATCCAAAATGACTTACCTATGCCCATTTACCTTGTCCTCACCTTTTTTCTTCCCATGGACCATGAAACACTATAAAAACACTAAGAAGTCATGAAATACCTCATACACCTCATATGAAACATCAAAACACCACTTCCATGCTTGGATATGACTGAATTTCTCCAAAAATCATTCGTCCATGCTAATTTCCTTGTTCTATGACTATGAAAAGGCCTAGAATGACTACTACAACCAATGACAACACATGAAATGACCATGTAGACCACATATAAACACTTGGACACTTATGACACATCACTAGGACCATTAATGACCTCATACCAACCTTTAATACTTGTCTTATGACCATGCATGTTTGTACCATGCCTAGACACTTTAAAACTCACCAAATAGAGACACAACCATTTGACCTTGATTAAAACATCATGGAGACACATATGAAATCTACATACCCTTCTCCATAAATGGATTTGAAACTAATGACAATACTAAGACACAATTACTAACAATATCACCCTTTGTCATTGATGGAAACCACTTTCATACACATTGATGGAAACTATAAGACAAAACACACCTCTAAGATTCTTTTCCATGTTTCTAATTCTTCTCTCCCATTTTTTCATCTATAACAAAGGATACAATTATAAAAATACCTGGAAAATGACAACACATAACATGATACAATGGAAACAATGCACAAACTCAACTTACTTACTCAAAATACTCTTCCTTTGATTGTACTTTCACCTTTTTTATTTCAATAATAGCATATGATGATCCATAAGACCTATGATGAGTGTAAAATATATCCCCTTGAGAATATATACACTTCACTTTGTCGTCAAACTTTTCTTACTACTTCTTCTAGGATTAAACCATGCCGAACACACCATTCTACCTTTAACACTACCTCTGCACCTTTTATGACCATTGGACTTAAATATCATGTTTAGTGTAATAATTTCAAACTTATCACTCTGATAGGATCATAAAGAGAATGTGAAATTACAACTTATGGCTCCCACTGCTCTCATATCATGAATATCTAATAGTCTATAAAAATACAAGATTCGCACCTTGACCACATGCTAAGAAGATAGAGTCTATTAAATGCTTCATTCTTGAGTCTTTTCTTTAGCATCTCTACCTTATTTCTTGTCATCTAAGCATATATTTATCTCCCCTTACATATAAATTACTTCTCATACCTTCAAAAATATACACATACCTTTTCATAGCACATGACATGCTCCCCTTCATCAAGAAATATTGTTGAACCTTTAGCACATTGCTACATCATACTGAGCTCTGCATACTTCGCATATAGACCACTTTTAATGTTTTTCATACCTTAAGTTCCTTCATGGAGTGAGCTTAAATCCTATGCATAACCATATTTCTACAGCAGACCTATTAAGATCATGTATCATAATTTGAGAAATCCTTGAAGGATCCATACCTCCCATCTTCAAAGACATAGTTCCTTTGAGTGTAACTTATCATCACAAACCTTAGTCATATTTAAATGAAAACATTCATCATAGCTTCAACTTTTCTTGTCATCAATGCTACATGCTCAACATATTCACTAATGGTCTGCTCAACTAGATATGTCATGAACCTATTGATGTAAATTGAAATAGACATGTATTCAAAATAGTGTTGAATCTTCACTTATTCTTATTCTCTTCCCATATTCTAATTTTTACATATCACAAGCTCATCCTACACTCAAATATGACTAGACTTTGCCTCATTTTACCTTTTCAATCTAAAAAATCTAACTCAACACATATTCCTAAGGTATATCTTCATGTCATAGCACTTTCGATCTTCAATAGAGTAACAAACATTGAAATTTTTCTCATCAATAATCAAATATTTGGTATTACCATAGTTAAGCCTTGAAGCCACTCTGAATCAATACCATAAAATTACTCTACCTTCATGAATATGTCAACATAATAACTTCATAACAAAACTACAGAAAACCTATAGCAAAATGCAACAAAAATGTAGCAAAATTATAGCACAAGAGCAAGAGATCCATGTAGTACTTTAATCTTGAAATACTTCATAATCATTCACTAACACCCTTAACCTTATTGAAGTAAAAAAAGAGAAATATTTGAAGAGGCCCATGAAATTTAACTCCCCCTACATCTAACATCCATGAATACCTTCATTCTTTGGGGATAGTTAACAGTAACCATATTCAAATTTTATTCTTGATCACCAACTTGAGTTTGCCACCTTATGACTTGTGGATTTATTCAAGCATGATAAAAAGAAGTCATACCTTTTGTTTCTTGGAGAAATATCAAACTAAATACAATCCACCAACTTCAAGCTTCATTGTTACCAATCAAATGCTACTACCTAATTTTGACAACCACACATAGAGATACCATAATTTTAAACTTATTCATATGCATATGCATCTATAGGACCTTCAATATATTATTTAAGCATTATGTATGGATACGCAAAGGAATTACTTACACTCCTTTAGTCACATCATACCTTGTGATGGATATCACAGACTTTTCATATTTACAAAGACAATTTTCATGACTTATGACTTTAACTCAGAGCACGCTAACTCATACTCACTCATGATGAAACTAAGAACTCACTGAATGACTGGCTACATGTTACATACACATTTTTGTCATTATAATTCATCTCATGATCTTACTCATCTTGACCCCAAAAAAAATTCACATATCAAGACATACTTATCATACTTTGAAGGTATTAATATATTGTTTAGAATCATCATGACAACTTATACTAGAGTATTTAAGACTTCCTCTTAACCTTGTATATCAACATGGACTCATAAATTTTATTTACTAAACAAGTGCTACATGATACATGACCTCAAGGCTCTTTTATCAACATGAAAAAGGATCTTACCACACCCTCAAACACCTTTTAACTGAGACCACATTCTCAATAGGACTAGATGATCATAGCAAATGTAGACACACATACACTATTGTAGACCATTTTAAGACATATACACACTTATAATCATACAACATACCTTGAAAAACTAGACCATGGCTCTATGACATCAAATTATTCATGATTGATCAAAAAATACTAAAATAAGAAACCTAATAATAATAGGGACTCAAGCCTCATGGATAAATCACATCTCATACCTTATGAATCTTGAATTATCTAAAACTCCTAGCCTTCTCAACTTTTCATGTATTGTATACTGAAATGAATTAAGACATGTAACACCTATATTATACTTCATCCAACTAAGGGATTTTTTTATACCAACTCATTAATTACAGTTAATGCCTTCACTTATTTTAACACACAATAATTAAAATCCAGCATACAAGAGTTATAAAATCCCTAAATTCCTCTTATGGTGAAATTAGTAACATCATTTACAATAACCGTTGAATTAATCCAACATTAAATAATGTTCAAAATCCATCTAGACAACCTATGATAACCATGTGCCAATGCAAGGGTTTATAGATCCTTCTTGATCCCCCTCAAACACTCTTAATGAGCCAATATATCCATTATATCATTAGGTTAAGGCTTATTATAGGATGCGAGAGCTTGTGAGTCTTCTTATCATCCTTTAGAAGTCACTACTGTAATACACATCCAAATATTGACACCACAATAAGAAGACCTGGTGAATAGACAACAAATTCAGTTATATGCACTATTATGGCCATATATATTTGGCATTACATTAGCAAGATGGCTCCAAGACTGCACACAATCCTATAAAATATGTCTTCCCTTCACCTCACAACCATTCAATTCATATTCATTAGGACTTGTTTATGTTTTTTAAGTTTTTAAGTTTATTGTTAATCATATTGAGTAATTATGTATATTGCTTAATAAGCTCAAATACCAAAGATGCAATTATCATAACTTGTTATCTAGTTCATGAGGCTCATGCCAACACCACTTTAGGATCCCTACAGGAAAAGGTATGTTCACGTAATAACACATCCATCCCTCTTCCCATAGCCATCTTGAAATGATGTAGGTATGACTCACAAGACATGAAAGTCATGTCATGATACCTGTCTTTGTGTACTTTTCATTATGTCACCTAAATAATGATAGAGATATGTAATGATCTATATGAGTCATTGTATTATGTATTTACCTCTTACTGCATGTCAATCAACTATATCAATTTACAATCTTAAGTTAGGTAAAACAATATAAGGATTGTTATGTTTTATAGTATCAATTAAAATTCATTAATGCACTTTAGTTTACTTAGGAAAGATATGTATATTTGTACCTTTAATTATGTTCACAATGTACCTTCGCGATTATGCTAAATGTAAAATAATAGCCTAATATAATGCAAGTTTGCAGTAAATAAATGAATACTAAAATAATACCCAAACAATTAAGTTGATTCAAAGAGGTTCTTGGATTGTGCCGTAGTAGAGACTGAATGAACAAATATAGAGGAACGTCACAAAGAATCCTGGAAAAATGAAGATCCACAAGATTTGACTGGAGTGGGGCTTCTAGGAGAGGGATAAGGGCACTCGTGGGCACCCTAGTTTGATTTTTGGGTGCCCTGGTCTGTGTAGCTGATCTAGAAACCTCCTTTGAGGTGTTGCAAGAGGTTCACACTTGTTCATCTTTGATCACATGTATGTCGCTATAAGATCAGAGAATTCATTATAAACCTATAATGAATAAAGCACCTGCAAAACCCTCAAATAGACATCAAATCCCATAAAATAAAGATACAGAATGAGGGGTTAGACTTTCCTCAACCACCACAATGGTTGACTTACAACTAAGCATTGCACTACATCTCAGACCAAATGTAGTTCTATGTGTGTGTGCATAATTGTGCCATAGGTTTCTCTTGTGCGTGTCACACTTGAAGTAGTGAGAAAGTAACTAGATATAGAATATAAATAATGTGTGCATGGAAATAATGGAATATCCTCCTATGTAGTGTGAAGTAGATGAACCGACCTTTGTCTATTGTGATGGAGCTAGATGGATGAAAATGAAGCTATAGATGTCTTTGATGGATACAACCTTATGTGGAGATAATATATGTTTATCACTTGATCCCTTATTTTGATCACATAACTTTATATTTATATGATTCTTTCCTTTAATTTTGTAGTTGACCTCGAAAAGGTTGACTACCAAAAATATAATATGCTTGAATGGCTAGAAAGGACCTAAAAATTATGACCAAGGTACAAAGAGGACAAGAGGGCCCAGAGGGATGAGGGTGCCTAGCACTGGAGTCCTAGTTTGGCGTTGCTATCCAGAATGACCAATTTAAAAAGGTGAAAAGACAGACTGAGCAAGTAATAGTGCAATACTAAAAGTAGAATCATAAAGTAAAGAAAGGTGGCCAAATGCATGGGTTAATTAGTATTTTTCTTACATAGGAAATATATGAATAGTAGTATGCGATTGAGACTAGATAATTACCCAAAGTGCATGATTTTGTGTCTACACTTTGTACCTTGTTCCATAACATTGTATCTATTTTCACATTGTGTTATAGTGGAATCAGGTTTTTACATACGCCGACAATACTTAATAAAAAAGTGTATGTTGTTGCTATAAAAATGTAGCAATATGTTTTCTCATAATTTCATTATTATACACTAACATTT
Source organism: Taxus chinensis (assembly GCA_019776745.2). Lineage (NCBI taxonomy): Eukaryota > Viridiplantae > Streptophyta > Pinopsida > Cupressales > Taxaceae > Taxus > Taxus chinensis. The sequence continues at coordinate 472,603,710 of CM034148.1, read as the reverse complement.
ATCATCATAGTTATCTATATACACCATTCATAACTAGTTTACATATCTTTTAAGTTCACTTCATATATTCTTGATTACATTATTGTTTTGTTATTCATTCATTTTTTTATGATGCTATCGTAAAAAACTTTTCATTATCTTAATTAATCAACAATTCATAATGATATAAAATCGTCATATTGTATTCATATTCTACCATAATTTTAGCATTATAACACTTTGTAAAAGCACAAGTACGTTGTAAAAACAAACAACATATATTCATATAATGGAGGTTAAAACCTCACTATTTGACATACATAATGATATTGAATTCAATAAGAAAATGCAATAGAACTTGAAATGCCTTATTTACATCATGCGAAGTAAATACTTTAGCTTTTAAACAAATACTAGTACAATTATTACATTCATATGAAATAGTACAACTATATTCACAATGTGTCATAAACCAATATTTTATCCAATTTGAAATACTTTATAAACTTGCAATATGGAAAATGATAATATAAACATGGTTAGTTCTAAGGAACTGACATGGATGTACATTACTTAATCTAATTGTTTCATTATGAGTAATTGAATATCTACTACATCCTTTATTATTATTTAAATACAACATGAATAGAAAAAGTAAGCAACAATTCAATGATCTCATTCTATAACCATCTTCTATTCTCAACTTAGAAAACATCATTGCAATCCACCTAATAGGGTTCTTGGTTCCAACTAAATATAATATTTTCAATCCAAATACTTAATTCATAAAAAGGGATATAACTTTTCACCTCATTTCCTTTCATATAAACTCATTAATAAAATACTATATTACCCTTAGTTTAAGTAGTAAAAAGCCTTGTTATACTTGCATTCCAAACTAAGTTACTCCCATTATAATTATAAGTTACCGGAAGAAGATAATTATTCCATCATTCCATCCATTGTTCATCAAATACTTTTCCAAGAGTAGAAAGCAGATGCTCTTCTTTTTGGTTTTCTACCTAACCTTTCCAATAATTTCAGTGGTTTAAAAATATAAATATCTCTTTTAATCCACAGGAAAAATTTCCATGTATTATCTAAATTAACTTCATAATCATAATCATAAGTTTTGTAATACTTTACGAAGGGTTACTTAAGAGCATGTTACCATAGATTGCATAAATAGTTAATGGATAAATCAACAATATATTGTTATTAATTGAGGCTATATCTACCAAAAATCCCTTTTAATATATTAATAGTTATAAGCCAACCTCTCTTAAAATCGGCCTGTAATGGTAAATTAAACTAAAACAGAACAGCACATGCCTCATATAACATGAGAGACAATATGAAGACATAAAAACCAATCGACATCACATTATTCTATCTAGATAATCATGGTAAAATGATAGTAAACAAAGGAATATCATGTTAAGGAAATTTGCATTCGGTGTACTCGTTCCATCAACTAATCAAGTGAAAAATAATGAACATCAACAACTATCCAGAAAACCCCTTTAAGAAAATCAGCCATTTTGAACTAACCACCCGTTCATTTTGACTTTTTAAATACAAAATACTCTAAACTATTAAGGTTCAATACCGAGCCCAATACCATATTGTGCACAGAGATTACATGGACACAAATTTGAAGGGGATAGGGAAGCATTCATAACATAAACCCAAGATGGTATTCAACCCAAAACTTGATCAACTGCTACACCAATCACATGATCTCATATCCATATTTAAGGAAAGACTTAAACACCCATATTTAGATTTCAACACAGTAAACCATCTACTCAAACTAGCAGGAATTCGATAGAAGCTATTATTATTTCTTTATCAGAGAATCTTAACCCCCTTCAAAGATTTTATAAAAGATAACAAAAAACATTCAACTATTCTGAAACAAAACAATTAGAGTAAAGAAAGTAAATCCATGTCTTGGTTTATTAAGTTCCTAAAATCTTCGTAAAACTTTCCTCCAAAATCTTCCTACCAAGTCGAGTAAGAGCTTCCAAATTACTTTCACAAACACAAAAAAATTAATCGACCCAGGCTCACAAAAATAACAACCCCCAAAGATCAAATGACCATGATAAATACTGCCTCAAGAATATCTCTGAAAATAACTCAGTAACATGCATGCACAGATGTCTCAAAAGTTGAGCTTGAAGGTGAAAATATCTCTAAGTTGAGAAATAAAAAATAAAATAGAATAATAATCATATAGAGTCAATATCTTCTTGGAGAATATTTGAGATTCCCCATAACCAGTACATGCATTAAATGCATTTGTGGCTTTATTCAATTTTCGGCAACACTAAAACTCTTTCTCTAGATTTGGCAGGCTCGCGAATGATTTAAATTAATTTAAAAATAACTAGTAACTTTCATGGTAGAATTACCTCCAAAATAATAAACATTGCATTTCCCACATCTTTACGGTGTGAGACCGTATATCAATACGTTAAAATTAATTTATCCAAATAAATAATTTTCTATATGTTTACATGGTTCGACCAAAGAAATAATTAAGAAATCAAATTTAAACATCAAGTTCTTGCATGGTGTTGTTCGGGCCATGATTTACCCCAAGGTAATAAAAATAATGCCCATATATCTTTGTCAAGGTTTAATTAGACAATCATTCACTAATGATTCTCTTGCCAATATATATAATCAAATACTTTTATAATAATTCCTTAAAAACTTAATAAATTACCACCTTGGTTGGTGACTCTTCAAACTTTAATTGATGTTATCACCTTGTCATATGTCAAGTACCAAGGAGGAAGCTAATATTATTTACGACAATGGTCGAAGTCCCATAAAAAATTTTTGTTGTTATTAATAATTGCAAGGTAAGATAAACAATAAATAACCTTTACCTTGTCTTCGTGAAAGCCTTTGTTACTTACTTATGGTCCATCACCAAATTTTGATGCCAAGGCAGGAGGATTGAAAAAATTAAGACATTATTCATTGTTTTCATTACCTTGGAAACTAGTCTGCGACCATGTCAAAAAAAAGGGTTAGAAGTATCAGTTTCTTTGCATGATGGTCTAAGACCAATATTCAACATTCAAACATACATACAATCCGAATTATTTCTTAGTGATGAAACAACACTATTACAACCACGCAGATATCCCTCTCATTATGCAATCATTATTCCCTGTAAGATAGATAAACCATAGGATCAATAGATGATACAGTAACCAAGAAGTATATTATTGCATCAAATCATTACTTTCAACAAAGCAAGTAACCCATAACACACAACATAGTATGGTGCACCACAATATTTTCTATAGGTACAACAACCAAACAGTACAAAAAATCACTACATCATCATGCCTAGTAAATTAAGTACATACTAACATCAAAGAAAAACAAGAATACATCATAAATGTTAAGTACATTACGAGTGCTAAATGAAAAGCATTGTTGTGTAATTGTACATGCTACTACACACAAGTGTGTATATCCTTTTTTAGAATATGTATACGCATGTGTGGCTACATATACAACTATGTAATAGATCTTATTCTTCGGATCTCGTAACCCGTTCTTCATATTATGACTTATTTTTTTTAATAAAAACAAACTGAAATTGTAGGATGCGACAAGACATATGAATTTCCTCAACTTTTGGTTTTTCTTTCAAATAAAACATACCTCCTTGGTCTGATTTGGATTTGATGTTTTTTTTTCTATATTGATTGAACTAATCCCTTCTTTGAAAAACTTTATTTGATCATACTTCATACTAAGCACCTCTGATTTTGAAGCATCCTTCTTAGCTTGCTTTGAATCTTCAACCATCATACTCTTCATATTGGACCAAGTATCAATTCTCTTGACCTATTTTTCCTGGTCAACATCCTTCTTGACCATAGGAGCACACTTGATTATCTCATATTTAGTCTTAGGACTTATTTTCCTCTTGAACTCTTTGTTATCTTTCCTCTTGGATGCTTGAAAAAACCTACTACTATACCCTGAAGATTCATTTTGGTGGAAATATATTTCAATGTGACCTTGTTTGTGACAATTGTAGCACACAATACCATTCTTCTTTCTAGGCTCATATATACTAGGGTTATAACCACATTCCTTATCTCTATCTCTATACTCACAACATGAATAGTATTCACCTTAAAAGAGATTTGCATCATTCCTAGAAGACCATTTTTTGAAATATCTAACTCTATAACAAAAATCATTACATGAATAACAATATCCAATAAATTAAGAACCATACCTCATTGCATTAGGTTATCTAATAGGGTTATACCTTCTTGAAATTGTCTCCTTGGCTTATTTCATTCTTTCTTGACCACTTGTACCAGAATTTTCATCTTCACAATTATCCATATGATTTCCTTTGTAGCCTAAACCATATTTTTCATTTGTTTCTCTTTGGTTGTTCAACATGTCATCAAGGGCTTCTAAAATTTTCTCCAACCTCATATAGGTCTTCAACCTATTATGTACTTGATCTAATTTTGATTTTAAGGATCTCATCTCTTCCTCATATCTGTTACAATCTTCTTCTTTGACTTTAAAGACCTTATACACACTCTCCACTTGAGATTCAAGATCTTTGATTTTTTGACCATGTTATAACTCCATGTAACTGATTTGATCATGTAGAATGTGAATCAAGAACTCAACAAATTCACACTTTTTCCTTAAGGTAACTTCAACATCTGAATACTTACCCTTTTTTGTGCTTGAAGAGGATCTCCTTCAAGTTATCAAACATGCTTCACAAGGACCATCTATGATACTAAATTTTGTAATCATAAGGGACTAAGAGGGGTGGTGATTCAGTCCATTAAAATGTTAGTATGTTTCCATTCATCATTCATTATCATTTATATTACCATTCAATCAAACATTAACCATATATGTGGTTACTTGAACATTTAATCAACCATTCACAAGAGAAGAAGCAAAAGAGTACATAAGAACACCAAATTGAAGTGGGAAACCCTCAAGGGGAAGAAAAACTACTAAATTTTTTTTCTATTACTTAAAACATAGGAATTTAGTGAAGAAAAAAATTCACAAGGAGCACCAACCCCTAATTTAGTGAGGCACAAACCCCCACAAGGAGGATACAATCCCCTAAGGCGATGAAGCACTAAATAAACCGACTGGAAATGGATGATCACTGATGAAATGATTCTCACACAACTGGTAGAGATCTAAGTTCATCTCTAAACACACCAAACCTTCATCAAAGGAAGTACTTCTCTAACTCGCTCAAATTTGTCCTCTCATGGGCTAAATATATCAAATTGCATTACACATCTGATCCTCAAAATTTATCAAGTCATCACATGTAGTATTAGATTTTTTCTTAACCATTTAATACTCTCCTTACTTCCTTTTTTGTTCACTCATAACCCCCCTTTCTGAACTACTCGCAAATGACCCAATATAAATGATTCTTCTTTACTCAAATTATTCCTCTCCCTCAAGTTGATATCCCCTAGTGTGCCATAACCTAGTATCAAAATGGATTATTTCAACACAAAATTATCATCTTCATGATTTTTAGTAATACCTCATTTAGTCTCCAAACACTACCCTCTACGTCCCACTTTTTCACTATGTCAACAACTAGTCACAAATGACTACCAAAACATGCTTACATACCAAATTCAACTCTAAAACACACCTAGGTCAGCCATAAAAAAATTAGGATGGTCACCCAAACTCAAAAATATATTAATAACATCATTTAAAACATCTACAAAGGACCACAAGGGTCAAAAAGGGTCAAATCATCATGAACAAGCACCAAGATGCACACACAAGCTCAAAACAATGTCTCTAAGCATTAGTGAATCCTCTAACATCTCTAAGGTATTCAAAAAACGTTTTCAAGACTCCATCAGCTCCAAAAAATTCATAAATAGGTCCTCAACATGATCAAAAATCTCAATAATAACTAAAACATCCATCTCCATCATCAAACTCACCAAGAAGCATGTAAACCCTACTAGGTCTTCAAGGCCCATAATTTCAGTCTTGAAGAGTAACCAACTTGTCATAGAAAATATCATCATTATGACTAAACTCATATACCATTATAAATATTTCTAAGTCTAATTTCCATAACAACTCACTTTTTTATTCAAATCCAAGTGTAAGACCTCTAAATAACTCAAACTATGCAACTTCTCCAAAATGGCTTCAAGACCTCGGAATTAGGTCTTCAAAGGTGAGCTAGTTAGCCTATAAAAAATCTTCACTAAGACACAAAAAATATACCATTGTAAATTAATATGAATCCTATTTCTATAACATCTCACTTTATCTTCTAACACATAGTTGAACACCTTCAACTAATTCAATCTTTGAAATTGCTCTTTCAAGCTCTAAGGACTCAAGAACCAATCTTGAGAAACACATGCACAAATGCCTCCAAATTAACTTTTGAGATCTTCCACCACTTATAACACTTCAAGGAAACTTTTACCAACATATAAAAGTGCTAACATACATATCTCATGTGGAGAGATCTCACCCAACACACATGTTTCAATCACTTTCTTAAGCAAGCATACTAGGGATTTCCAAGCCAATAGGTCTTGAACTAAAAATCACTTCATCATACCAAACCAAGAAATTTAACACATAATATAAAGTTTAAATAAAATATCCATGAGCATCAGATGCATTAATAAGCAAAATGATAAAGCACACTGAAAAGCATAAGACTAGCATTTTAGCCCTTAAGACAAAAATCGATAAGGTCACTTTGAGTATTTGTATCTTCAATTTTATTCATAGTACCTACCTAAAAAAATCATTTCTATGTGTCACATCTCTACAGGATTTTGGAACAATTTGGTTTTCATCCTTAATCTTCCATTTTAGCCCTGAAATTACAAAAACCCACAAAACTAGGGTTTTTCTCTCTCTTCCCAAAATAACCAAAACACCAAACCACCACAAAAATGAGATCTAATGAATTATATAAAATCCTAAATAATCACATTTAAACTTCTAGGTCATTTGGATGTCATATAAATCAAATCTTCCAATTCACTCTATTGTTAGGGTTTTGGACCCGTTTATCTTCTTAAACTTGGTTCATAAAAGTATGAAGATGAAACTTCCTCATTATTTTTAAAAATTGTCTTAGCTCAATGGGAAAAAATACCCCAAAACCTACGGGTCCCATAAAAATCATATTGTTCACAATGAGCATCCAAAGTTCATAATTTGAGCTAGTTCTGCCTTCTATTAAACCCTGTTTTACTAACAAATCATATCTTGCAAAATATCCTTCAATTTGACACGAAACTTGTCATGAAGCATCATAAAAAGAATCTTATAATTTATCATACTCACTACCTAGATCAAATAGACCTAAAAATCTCTATAAATATTGACTTACTTGTGCCAATTTTCCTTGTCCTCACCTTTTTACTTCCCATAGAGCATGAAACACTATCAAAACACTGATAAATTACCTAAAACATATCATAAGCCTTATATGCAACCTCATAACACCATTCAAATGCTTGGATAGGAATTACTTGCTCCAAAATTTATTCCTTCATGCTAATCTACTTGTTATAGGACTAGGAGTAGGTCTATAATGACTACTACAACTAATGAGAACACATGAACTGACCATGTAAAAACACTTGGAAACTCATGAAACACTGATAGGACCATGAATTACCTCATAATAACCTTTAATACTAAGCTCATGACCATGTATGCTTGTACCATGCCTGAAACCATGCTTAGACACTATAGAACCCACAAAACTTGGACACTACCAATCAAACTTTATACTTGACCTTGATTAACACCTCATGGCGACACATATGACCTCTACATACAATTTTCCATAAATTTATTTGAAATCAATGAGAACACTAAGACACAATGGCCAACACAATTGTATCAATACAATGTGTGGAAATTCTGGTAAACGAGTAAATTGGAATCATGCAGGATGAAGTTACAACTTAATAGGTTGAGAAACAACATTCAAAATATCCTTAGAAGCAATATTAATGTTATTAGTCTTGGGTTTGAATGTTGGTTTTCTTAAAAACTTGGCATTATATGTAGGGTATATTAGTAATGTACTTGAGTTTGTTCATATGTAAAAACTTAACTTTTTGTTATTTCAAAGTGTGACATATATGATTAAAATATCAAAACTTGTCAAATATGACTAATTCTTGCAATGGAGAAATAAAATATATGTAAATAACTATTTCAACTCACTATCAACTAAAACATTATTTATATTTGTGAGCACAATCTTGTAGTGCAAAACATAATCATTGATAGGTTCATTGGACCCTTGTGATAGTTTATCCAATTGTGCATAAGAGACTTTGTCCCTAATGATGATAGAAAATTATGCAATAAATATATTTTCCAAAGTAGTAAACGAGAACACCAAATGAGTGGGGATATAATAGAACTATTACAATGTGATGTCCTAAAGGATTTGAGTTAAAATCTTGGTGATCAAGATTTCATTAAATTTGTAATAAAAACAAGCCACATGAAATAAGTGAAGATGCTCAGTAATATACCCTTTGTCATCATAGATAGGAATATTAGGAGGGACAAAAATAATAAGAAAATGATAAAAAACCAATTAAGATGTGATTGGATTAGGAAGAAACTGTGTGGAATCCATGGTGTGAGAAGAAGAAAATCACCCTCGTGTTGGCTAGATTTTATGCTCAGCTAAACAAAAAACCTAGGAATTCATGGGATAAATCCCCTTCATTTAACAATGAAGCTCCCATGAGATTTATTTGTTTATTCTAAGGCCTATTTTGACCTAAGTTTGGGGTATTAATTTAATTGAATAGCTAGTGCACCATAACTAAACAATTTTGCAGCAAGTAAGCAGTTATACTGTGAAGTGATTACTAGGAAGATTAAGAATGGAATGTGGAAAATAGAAATAGCTTATATAGAGTAAGTGTGCTTAGTAACAAGTAGATAGCAGAGTGAGTCACGGTCACACCGAATAAGCAAATCTTAAATTATTCTTAAAACTTTAAGAAAATGAATAGAAACATACTCATATGAAAGCTAAAGATAACACAAAGTTTACCATTACCATTAAAAGCTTACATTGTAAAACTTTAGTATACACAAATTTCAACCAAAATCCTCCTTTCTTCTTATTCAACTTTCAACTTTTTATAATATACACATCTAACTATTTCAACTTAAAGTCTGAAACAACCATGTACAACATAAAACAATAGTTTTCCAAAATTCTCAAATCCCCTGACCTCGTAGGTATCTTCTTCTATTTATAGTTATCATAAGTAAAGTACAAGCAGACAATATCCATTATAATTAAATAAATGAATAACTAAAAAAATGGTTAAGAGTTGAGCATTTTTCTCCTCAAAATCTTCGTTACATGCCACATAGAAGTTTTGGATGTTCTACTATTAAAACTGGAATAACCGAATCATAACTACCACTAAGTAATCAAATTTATCAAACAACTTGAAGTAACAATGATTAACAACCAAATTAATTAAGTCTTACATTGAATATACTTGAGGAGTAAAGATAAAAAGTAGTAGAAGAAGAATAAGTAGTAGTAGAATAAGGAGAACAAGAAGTATTCCAAGTGTATGAATTCAGTTTAAGCTCCATCTTCACCCTTGTCCTTAGATTTTTTCCTCATTATTTTCCTCACCCATATCTTCAGCTGCATCTTCATATGTATCTTTTTTCTTTTCTCTGTAGATATCATACTAATCTATCATGTATTTAATCATATCACCATCTTCTATTGATGTAGCTTCCATATCCATTTCCAATGTGAATCATTCATTTTCCAAAATGTTGTAGCATCCCCTCACCTTCTCGAGACCTGATCCTAAATAATTTACATCTTCTTGAAGTTTTGAAAAATTTTCAAGAGATGTACACCTAAAGGGAGTGATGGCATTATTTATTTATTGTTGGAGTAATTAAAAGAATTTTCCAATGTCCTATGGAGGTTCAGCGGTTCCATACTTCATTACATCATAAATTCCATCATCAAGCTCATCCAATGTTGGCTCAACTTTTTCTTCCAGAGGCTACATTTTTTCATTATATGCTTAATAATTATTTTCCAGAATGAGAGAAGAAGTTGTAGAAACAGAAAATCGGCTCACCCCATTCTCACACAAATAATAAAATAAATATACCCATCCACATATCATTTCATGACCTAAGTCATTCATTTAGTTAACTCTATTAAACTTGTCGTTGATTCATTTAAACAAAATCCCTAAACCTAGGTCATTACCCCTACCCCCCTTAAATTAATTAATTAATCACTCACCTCACTTTTCCCAAGTCACATGGCTAATTAATTAATTAATTAGTTAATTAGTTATTACACTTCACCCCTACACCTCACCAGATGAACTCATCATGACTCCTTAGTTTAACTAGGAAACCTTTTAAATACCTATCCTAACCATCTATATCCTCATCCCTATAATAAACCCCTATTTCACACTAGTTACGGCTAGTTTAACTAGGAAACCTTCCAAAAATAACATAACCAACTTAATCCATATCCTAACCTATCAAACTACACATTTTGACATATCTAATTTGTCATAACATAATCCCTTGAAATCCCAAAACATAAAAGTTCAAATTAGAAGATTTATCCCTTCATATCTCTCCCAAACTTAAACTAACCAAAAATGTTGGCAATTTCCTCAGTAGTCAGCGATCTATAAGTACTAGTTTTCCTACCTCTCTTCGGGAACATTCATGGTCATTTAAATGAATTCAAGAACATTATCAAGCATTATCAAGTGTTATCAGGTTTCATCAGTGTTTTTTTACATCTAACCAAATCACGTTCACATCCGTCAAGTATTTTGGGGTTGTTCAGAAGCTTATTCATCATCCAGCCACAAGCGTTGTCAACCTATCATCTCCCGTTGTCCACCAAGGTTCGTCATTATCTTTTAATTCAATGTTTCATCTTAAACAAGATTACCTAATAATTACTTGCTTCCCTTTTGCATTTAGAAGATCATAGTTTCTTGTCAAACAATCAAATATTTTATTTTATCATCCTGTCGAAGTTTTCTAGAATCTTCTGCATTTCCTAGAATTTCCTGTGATTCTTGTTATCACTTATATTTTTTGTGTTATTTATTTAATTAGTAGTCAGATTTCATTTAGAATTTTTTATCAAACAATTTTGTCCTTTTGTGCTACTAATATTTTGTTAAGCATGGATTTTAGATGGCCATAGGAGGACCTAACCACTGATGACAAACATCAATTATATTCCAATTGGTCAACATCCTCTGTATTGGGAACAATATGATCTATTGTAAGAGATAGAGTTCTGTGCCATTCATGTAGTCCCTATTGACAGATTAAAGACCATTTTCGAGTCCACCCAAAGGATATGTGAGGCCACTGAAGAGTTTTGGGAATCCTACTATCAAGTGCAGCATATCCAAGGTAATCTACCCTAGTTTGAGTGTCAACACAAGGTGGGGTTTAACATCCCTCAAGATTCCAATGCCGAGCCTGAATCAAAAATTGGGAGTGAAGTAAACCTTGCAAATTCTGATTCTGACTTCTCACATCAATACAAAACTGAGGAGGAGTATTCAGACTGCTTCATATATGATTACATTGAGGAACATGATTTATATTTCTCTGAGGAGGATGACATATCCTATTCAATGGGATAAAATTTCACTGAGAATCTAGATATTGACCTGGATTCCAACTTTAAGTTCTAGACTTGTTTTTTTCACATTATCATCACCAACTAAATATATGTGATAAAATAAATAAGTGATGGACATTTGATTAGATAATTTCATATATCTTATATTGTATGCCATTTTTATAAATAAACTTAAGTGTTTTTAAAATAAGGTTGACATCCACATAAGGAATTCCTTTGGCTTCTGGGAACTGGCCTTTGCTATGAAACCCGCCTATCCATATTACTAATCCTACCTTGTGTAGTGTCTGTGATTACATATTTAGTCATAGGAAAGGAGCTTGATCCATTATTCACAGAGTGCAACAATGAGTATCCATTAGCATAATTCTTAGATATCTTATAAACCCCATCATACTCAAGGTTGATCCAATTTTACCTTGTTGTGTTATCAATCCAATGATAGAGGTGAAATTTTCATCAACATTTTGGTGTGCCTGGTAGGGCTCGTCCCTTTATTATCTTCTTCATTTCATCAACTAAATAGTATTTTTTTTCTAATTCACTATGTAATAATCACTTGCATTTTGTCTATGTTTTTTTCTTATATATAGCTTCACAATTTGCTTTCCACTTATTACTTTTTGTTCTCTTTTTTTATTAACTTGTTTGCAGGGTACTGTTTCTAAAAAGTTCATTTGTTGGATTGCCAAATTTCTTGCTTCAAAAAAATTCTAAATCTAAAAAAAAGGGGGAGTGATCTCATGATAATTCCTAGAACCTTCCTTTTCCTTTTGGTTTTACATAGTTTTTGGTTATCCTCATCAAAATTAAACATCTCATTTTGGGTCTTAAAAAAAATCATTTTCATCCTTCTTGTTTCATATAGTCTAATTAGGAAATAATTTTGTTGCATTCACTTATTTCTTCCCGCACACACAACCAAATATCTTATAAATCAAAAATGCATTTAAACAACTCCCACCTAGGTTATAACTGATTGGGATTTCATCACCCAATAGGGAAACTGACTTAGTGTTCTGGCTGAGTATAATCTCCTATCTGTCAATATATATTGACTCAACACCTGACTTCCTTATTGTAACAGGATCGTGAAGTGAGGGGGTAGGCCCCAATATACACACCCATACTGGTAGCAGTACAGAGTTGGACCACATGTACCTTGGGGTATATCGAGGACTCTTCCCTTAAAAATTCCTGAAACCAACCATAGATGACCATTTATTAGGACCCTCATTAACCATCTTACACATTTCATTCTTTCATAATTAATCAAGATAAATATAAAACAACATTTTAGCTTGCTTTTGCTTGTTGTTTGTAAATCAAGCCAGTTAGTTATTAATAATTTTTTAGGTGTTTGTGTGTTTTTTTTCCATGGTACCTACCATAAAAAAAATTGTAATAAAACTTTTGAAAACATGTCCACCCCACCACCTATATCATTTTAGCAACATGTTCCCCTTTACACTACACCATTGTCTATAGTATTTTCTACATCAATGCAATAATAGATCCCATTTAATCAAATAAGTACATATACTCCCCTTTCTAATACCCAACAGAATCAGAATGAATTAGGGGTCACTATAGGGGAGAAATGAGGCAACCACTCTTAATTTACACACATCAATATCATGGTCAAATCCTTCATACATCTAGACTAGAAGAAACAGAACATCTCTTTCCTTCTAGTTATCAACTTGAGGTACCCGAACCTCCTTTCTATAATAGAGGAGACCCTGTCATTGAAGAAATGTTAGATCCAAATCCTATTACTCTCAATTCTTATCTAGCAACTAGGAATGTTAAAATGCAACCATTTACACCCCAACCCATTCCATACACCTACAATTGCATGTTTCATCAATCAAAATCGAGAACCAGTCATCTAACAATTGTACTCATATACTCCAACAAATCAACTTGAAACATCAAATGTCAGTCAACCCAAAATCTCAAAAGTCATCTCCCCTATTCCTATTGACCAATCTAAAGCATCAAATGATCAACCCTCTACTAGTCAACCTGAGACATCTGATGTTTCTTCAGTCCTTATTTATGACCTTCACATGATTTCATCACAAAACACATATTCTCAACAATTTACATCTTCACCAAGCCCTTATACAAGTTATACACCCCCCCTAAGCAATACCACTAATTCCTCACCTACCCCTATGGTCTCTTCATAGGTACAAACACCTTCATTAGGTTTCGTGGCCTTCTCTACTGTCGTATCTTCGCAAACAATTACTAGTCCCATTCAAAACATCACAATTTCTATCCCGACAACTACACCACTAAATAATACCAGTGTCATTGCTAGTACTCACCCTATTTCATAGTATATACCACAACCATCATAACCACTAATCTCCATGCCATAATCTACACCTCTTCAGAATATTCCATAACAAAATATCCCGCAACAAAACATTTTGTAGCGAGCACCATCCTTTGTTGATTCTATTGTATCCTTCAAGAAGTAACTTACATATTCACAACCACTCACTTATACATCACTACCATTATAATACCAATATATACAACCCTTGTAGTTATTAGCATCTCAACAAGGTATTCCTTCATATCAAAATATATCACAACAAAACATACCTTATCAACAAAGTATACCACACCAAAACATCCCACAACACCATATACCTTGACAATACATATCTGAACAAAGCATTCTACAATATAACATTCCACAACAAAATGTCCCTTACCAATATAATTCTCCTTAATATAACGTTCTCCAACAAAACATTCCCTACCAGCAAGGCATTCCTCAACAATATTAGGCATACTCACAACCTATTCAGTCCTCATTTCAACCTTGCTCATCCTCGTAACTACAAGCTCAACCTAATCCTCTCTAAGCCCTTTTGAACCGCATATCCATTCTCAAAGCTGCTTCATTTTCATCCAAGAATGTGGTCTCCTATGACTGAATTTGCAATGATTCCATTCACCCTTCAATGTTGTATAAATCCTATCCACCTCAAAGGAAACTTCTAAAGTTCATCAAATTTTATAGCAAGGAATATCCCCAACAACACATCCATGACTTTCATCATGCATGTTATCTAATAGCTTACGATCAAGACCTAATGCTGATGACCTTTCCCATGTCCCTTTTTGGTCTTACATTGGATTAGTACAATAACATTTCACAACATTCTTTATTCTCCTTTGCACAACTTGATCAACTCTTCTTATAATACTTTTTCATAAAAATATCCCACAAAGTCATTATCAATGACCTATATGCTATCAAGAAATTCAAAGATGAATCTATTGCTGATTTTGTCACTTTATAGAAAGGTGTAATCAATCAACTATCATTTTCATTACCACAAAAAAAAATCAATTGAATTATTTTGATGTGTATGCACTAAACATATCTCATCCACATTACAAATCCAATCATTTCAAACTTTTGATGACGATTTCACATGGCCTATAAATTATAATTGTGGTCTCTAGATGACAGTTAATGGACATGATATTGAAAGCTATCACATTTTCCATAATTTACTTCAATATTTGATTGAAAAAGGTGAACTTAACTTAGATAATCCAAAAACACCCCTAAATCAAAATCTTGACATATTTAAGAAACCTTTTCTCAATCACGGTTCATCTTCATATCAACCACAAACAAATGATATCAACACTATCAATATAATAACCAAGATAAAACCTATCCCTGAATCTACCTCATTACCTATTGAATAAAAACCTACAGAGTCAACACCGGTATCTAACGGGCCTAAAACTATAATTATTGAATCTCTTCCTACTAAGAATACTACTAAACCTATTCCTACATCCTCATCACATGACCTTACTGGATTTGTGCCCGCATCCTCTACACCTCCTAAAGCTACAACTAAACAAATATTTGACAAAAAACCTAAAACACACTTTACCTTGGGGAAATATAACCCAGTTGCATCCTTATAAACCACACCCAGTCCATCCAAAACCACAAAATTACCTCATAAATAAGGAATCGTTCAACTTTTTAAAATTCCTCAATATGTATTCCCAGATCAAAGTCCTTTACATGGACCTCACTCCCTTAAAATTATTAGTCACCCTATTATTGCAGGGTCAAAATCCACCTACCAACCCCCTAAATTAAGTTTGTATCATGCACCTATTGCACAGTCTAACCGTCTTGCACTAATCGTTCCACCACAAAAATTTATACTAGGACCTTACCCTTTACCCATCGCTCGGTCCAACTATCCTCACCATCAGAAACCCATACAGGGCCCTCATCCTCCACCCATCATGACTCATAGAAATTCTTCGTGACTAACAAATAAACAAACTATAGCTAAAAAAATTCTTCCTCTCGAGGAAAATATAGATAAAGCTTTATTACCATCCACATCTACACCTAAGGGTCACTATGCCACCATTTTAGATGACCGCCTCCATCGGTCACTTATTACATTACCACTTGCTAAGCTTTCTAATCATCAAGGATGAAAAAATTCTTGGTATGATTTCAATGTTTTGTGTGATTTCCATAGAACACAGGGCCATTCCATAGAATACTATAGGGCCTTTCACTTAAAAGTATGAGAAATTGGCATTCCGCTCTTCCTTCCTTCTTAATCAAACACAACACCAACATCAACATCGTCGTCATCAAAACCTAAAAAATCTACCCATGAAGTGATTCCTCATCAAGTGAATGTCGTACACATCATTACACATTCACAAAATTATGTAAATGAGTCATCTGAGCCTAAGAAAATTAAAAATTTCATCATTTTACCTCCACCTACCAGATTATTATCTTCATCTGATTATTATATTTCCTTATCTCCTGAAGATTCCAATAAAACACTGTCATCTAAAGCCAAAATCTCAATACAAGAAGCAACACCCCCTTTCACTATGGTAGAGAAGGTTGTTATCAAGAAATTACACCAATCCCCCCTCAGGATGTCACTTTATGAATTAGTTCAAACATCACCTTTTCAAAAATAGGCTATGATAGAAGCCTTCCAATCCATAACCATTTTGGCCAATGATTTGGTTATTTTTACAAACTTTGTGGGTACCCTCAAAGCATCCAGTGTTATATCATTCAAACCATCAAAAATTCCCTCTCTCAGACCATAGGACCACGACCTACCACTCATATAAACAACATATCCATCAAGATGGTTATGATCGATATCGTTTACACCATTAACATCATATCATCCCTCGCAGTTGAGAAACTTAAACTTCCCAACAATGTTATTGATAAAACACTAGTCTTATTATGATCCTTCAATGACATTATCATACCCACATTATGCACTGTTATTCTACCAATCAAAGTTGGCATTAAAAACCTACTAGAGATATTCTACATTAGAAAAGGATAATTTCAATACAATATGTTTTTAGGACTCCCTTGGATACACACCATGTGTTGCGTTCCTTCAACCCTCCATCGTTGTCTTAAATATGAACACGAGGGTCAGACTTTCACTGTCCTCCTAATCAAAATCCATTCACTGATTGTTACATGATGTACCATCCAAATGACGTCCTTGTACCTAAATCCATACCTGAGTCATCTGATGAAGCATCCACTAACACGTTTATCCCCTATTTCAAGATACCAGATGATTCCTCTCTCAATGAGGTTGTAAAGCATATTACACTTGAAGAATATCATCTCCTCATGCTCAACTTCATGCCTTCACCCAAAACATATGGTCACCCTGACAAACAACCCGTGCATGACCCAAACATAATTGATGTCATCTCCTATGGTCCTTCTTATCTCAAAACAAACCTATTCTATGGGGGAATTGATAATCCTCCATCCCATGTTGTCAATCCATGCCATTTCATGTCATTCACATTAAATTTCAAATCCCTTGACAATTAAAACTTCACCCATATGTATCTTCACTGTTGTGCATGGAGAGGTTTTGGCCTTGGTCATTATGAACAAGCAATCCATGACTTATCCAACCCATGTTCCCTTAAATCATATGACAAAAGTGTCTTAGGTTATAAAAATTTCAGCTTTGAAATATATAAAGCCAATAGATCCAAACTTGCTACATCCATTTCCGAACTAGAACCATCATTGCTAGCAAACCCTAAAGATCCTATGGAAACAGATGGCACCGTATCCATCCCACCTAATTTTTTAAAAATAAATGTTGTATCTTTAGGGCCACCTACTTATCAATCCAATCACTCCTCTAAATCATTACCCCTTGTTTGGAAAGAAATGGTTGATGAAGATTCACCTACTGTAGATATTCTCCAGTGTCATGATGACAAGGATATCCTTTCATATATGGAAGTTGAAGACCACTTTCTTTAGAAATTCCTATTATCTAACACACCAACTCTCCTTAATGAATCATCCACCCTCGAAGTTAACTTAGTAACCCCTCAGGATCCTCACATAGTTAAGGTTGGTCAATATTTAAATCCACAAGAACTAGATGATTTCACTTCATTCTTAACAAAGTATCACAAAGTATTCACTTGGTCATACAGTGATATACCTGTAATTTACCCTAATATTTTCATACACAACATATTCATATATCTTGATTCTAATCCAGTTAAACAAAAAAATCTGTAAAATGTATCCTCGTATAGCTCTCATTGTTGAGGAAGAGTTGTAACGCCTCTTATCTACCAACTTTATCATACCCATTGAATATCCACATAGGCTCTCCAACGTCAATCCCATAACTAAAGCTTTAGGTAAGATACATATATTCATACAATTTAGGGATCTCAATCTCATTTTTCCAAAATATGACTTCCCTCTTCTAAACATATATCAACTTGTCGACCTAACAGTTGGCCACAAAATGTTTTCCCTCATGGATGGATTTTATGTCAATAGCCAAATCCTCATTACTCTTGAATATTAACAAAAAACTTCTTTCATCACCCCTTGGGAAACCTTTTATTATCGTGTCATGTCATTTGGTTTTAAAAATGTCGGGGCTACTTATCAATGTGCCATGACATACATTTTTCATGACCTCATCCACAAAATTATCGAAGACTACGTTGATGATCCTTTAGGAAAATCCAAATCATGAAAAAATCATCTCGACATCCTTGAATCAATCTTCACTCATCTCATCCAGTTTTTTCTTTGTATTAATCCTAAAAAGTGTGTTTTTGGTGTTCTCACTAGAAAACTTTTAGGATTCATCATATCTATTTGGGGCATTGAAGTTGTGTTATCCAAAATGAGCCCTCTACTTATTTTGGCTAACTTGCCTTCATTATTTCCTTCCTTATGCTTCAATATCAAATTTTAAACATTTCCAAAACTCAAAGGTTTCTTGAAATAACTTCATCAGATAGGATTTTTCTTCCCCTTTATAGAAAGGTAAAGAAATCCTCCTAACTCCTTATGGTTTTTTAGTTATGGTTCGATGGAGTTTAGAGGGGATATTTTCCCTAGACAGGCCTACATCTAATGAAATGGTGCCACGTGGCAACGGAGGTCGGGCCGGTAGAGTGAAGTTGGAAAATTTTCCAAGAAGTTTGGTGGAGGCACAAAAGAAAAAATTGGCCCATGGGCCCGTGGAGGAGGGTGGAGAAAATTTACAAAGGCCCCCGCATTGAATGAGGATGTGCCACGTGTCTAGTCAGTGGTAAGAGTTAGGGTGACAGAAGGATTTAGTAAAATTTGCCAAAGTGGTAAAAAACACAATAGGAAAATGTTGGACCGCACCTCCACACTGAAGTAGAAGCCAACATGTGTCACTAGGAGAGCGGGGCATGGGGAAATTTTGGGAAATTTTCCCGATTTAAAAAAAAGGGGAAAGTTTGAATTTTGGCCCGCTGACCTGAATTTTACCCTAATTTGCCGTTTTGCCCTAAATCTTCAGAGGGGCATAAATTTTGATCTCGAGCTCAGATTCTCTCAATTTTTATATCATTGGAAAGCTGTTAAAGTCCTCTACAAAATGGATAGTTCAATTTTTATTTTTGATGTATTTTTTTGGAGAAAAATAGCAAAACGTCTCTAGCATGCAAAAAACATTGAAAATGCCCCCAACCACCAAAATTAATAAAGTATGGGCCTCTTTCTTACTCTGCAGAGAAATGTACTTTGGTGTATGGGTTTTTCCATGAAGCCCATAACTTTATATGTGATTGAAGGGATTATTTATTGGTTGGAGTTTCAAATTGATTTTCCCATTTTTTTCAATTTTCTTTCATTCTGTTCGATGGTTAAAAGATAGTTTTGGCTCATTTGTAAAAGGTTGTTCATTCTTTCTGCTCTTCCCTCCCTCCTTTTCTCCCCTAGGGTCAAAAATGGAGTTTGAACCTCCTCCCCTACTCTATAATGGAATTTTTTCCTCTTACTAGTGAAATGATGTTTTGTGTAAACTTTTGGAGCAATAAAAACGTGTTTTGTGATGCATTTGTCCATCCCTACTCTTTTTTGCTTGTTTTCTTCTTGCCTCTCTTCATTGAAGGTATTTGTGCAAGTTTGGATGTTCATTGTAGGTTTTGGAGCTGTGTTCATGGAGTTTTGGAACATTTTTTGTTTGAAATCCTTGGATCTGTGATACACTGGTCCATCGTTTCCATTGCTCACCTCTCTTTGTTTCCATGGCAGTTTTGATAGATGTTCAACATATTCCTTCTCTGGTGTATCACCATTTTAGTGTAGGCTCTGTTTTTCTTTGTTTCTTCCTCTCCTTGTCTCCTTGGAAGTTATATTAGGATTATATTATCTTTCCTGCACTGGAATAGCTTGTGGCAGGTAGTTTAGGAAGAGGAACCAACCTTCTCTAGAGATCTTTCCCCATTTTCAAAGGTCCCAGACTTTGGGAAATATCAATGTTGTGCATTCACACCAAATAAATTTTCCTTAGAAAAGAAGATCCATAGGTCATTTTGGGGGTGCTATGAATTTTCAAAAATATTTTTGGCATGCCCGGTGGGACCTTAGAGGTCTTCCACTCCATCTTTTATAGGTTGATGTGTTCCTGTGAAGATTTCAGCCTTTGGAGGCAATTACAAACACATCTGGTGACTCCATCTAATAAAAAAACCATCCCTAAAGTTGCAAACCTTCCTTTCCATTCATTTTATTTCATTTTTTATTCATTCTTCCTTCCATTACTTTCACTCTTTTCCATTCCATGAGGTTGTACAATCATGACCTCATTTCCCCCATGGAATTTGTATTTACAATAGTAGTAATGTTTCCCACCTCTAACATGTTTTCCAAATCCTCCAGATCAGCATTTTGATCAAATTCAAAATCAGTATGCATATCCATGTGAGCAAGGCCAAAATCATTTTGGCTATGAAGCATGTAAAGCACAAGGATATGCATATGATGAGGGCAGTTAAGAAGAAAATGTAGATTTCTTGGAAAAAAAAAAAAATGGAGATTGGCATGGTGCAATCAAAGGATCAAGCACAAATGAAGGCTTTTAGAATTGGTTTTAGAGCACCCCATCCATGGGGAGGCCCTTTTCCAAGACACTTCAACCCTCAGGAGAATCTTGACTTCATGATTGAAATGCTACCCCCAACTTACACAATTGATAGTAGAGATAAAGGCCTATAAACTTGGTGCTAGGAATCCTTGTCAATGGGTAAGTTCTGCACCGTCATATGGTTCTTCTCTTTCCATTCATCAAGCAGCAACATCTCAATTTGAATTCCAAATTCTAAATCTAGCCAATGCTACCCCAACTATTAATTCCATTTTTCCATCTCCTAGTCTTCCATCCCACCTCAATTCCTCCACTCTTTTCCCTTCCAAACAACCATTCCCTCCAAAGAAACAAGAGGTTGTACCTCCCCCACCACCATAAATAATTGAAAAATGAGTGGAACCACAATCCATCCATCCTCTTTCATTCCTAAATCCATGTTGGGAAGATGAAAATCAGAAAACCAGTCAAGGAGAACATCAAGAAGAGGATCCCAACAGAAAAGAAATGATAGAAAATCTAAAGAGTTGGGATCTCAAATTTGGGATTACAAAAATCCCCTTGATGGTGAAGAAAAAAAAGGAAGTTGGAGTTGAAGAAACAGTGGTGGTTGAGGCTGATTTTTCAGCAGAAGAAGAACAATAACAAGAGGAAAAGAATCAACAGTTTGTTAGTGATGAGCTGGGTGTCCATGTTGGCACTTTTCCCAAAGAAAATTATGATCCAATTTGCACTGCAATATCAATCATTATGGAGGAGGAAAAACCATCTCCGAACCCCATTGAAGAGGAGAAAATGGAAGAGATCAAATCATGTATGAAGCCATTAGAAGAAGGAAGCATTATTGATACATTTTTGTTTTCATTTGAAGGGGCTGATTTGATTGATGAAGCCATTATGGAGGTGAAAAAAATAGGTTCAAATTGTGATCAAGAGGCACAAGAAATTTCATGTTTCTCTCCCACTTCATCTCTCCAAAAATTTGATTTTTTGAATGAGTTTGAATTAAAAAGTTTCATGTTTGAAAATGAAGTTATACATGGTGAATAAAATGCTTATTTTAAGGTCACCATGCAATAGGGAAAAGCTTTGTTGCAGCAGGACAATGAAGAGTTTGATTGTTTATCAGACTTAGAAGAATGTTTGGATGAGGAGCCAACTGAAATTATAACATTTTATTCTTCACCATTCATTCTCCAACATCAAGAGCATGCTGCCACAAAGGATAATATTGAAAAACAACAGCCTGTGTGTTGTAACAACCTTTTGGAACCAAGATTGGAAGATTTTAATCTTCCATGTTCTTCATTGGAAGAGGAAGGAAAACAACAGAAGAGTTCCACCATTTTTCCCACACCATCCATCCAAGAAGGTCTACAAGAGGACTCCATTTTTGGAGTTGAACTCAACATCCAAAGGATCAAACCGTGCCCAATCAGGTACTTGGCTTAATTGGAGCTACGGGAGAAGCCAAAACTAGTAATGCTTGCTTCTAAGCATGAGGATGAGCTACAAAGTACCAAGGATCAACTGCAATACCTCTTCAATCCAAATGCAGAGAAACTAAAAGAGGTATTGGATTTGTTTTCAGTTGAAACCTTGCTAATTTGGGTAGAATACTAGATTCTTGTTGATTTTCCACTCATCCTAACAGCCATGATTATCTCCAAATCAATTGCATGGCTGCCCATTTTGAAGAAAGGAAGCTATTTTGCACAACCAGTTGCAGGGTTCATTTAGCCCACCTTTCCTTCCAGTTAGAGTAGAGTAGGTAGGTTTTCTTTCAGCAGAAGAAGTGCTTGTGCACACTCTACATGTTCCATTTGGAGCATGTATGATTTCCAATTTTTGATATAGTTGTTTAGTGTTGTTTTGGTTACTCTTGCACAGTTCATTTCAGTGGTTTTGGCAAAGATCAACTCCATGTTTAAGTGGGTTTCCAAGTGGCTCAGAGGTCATATTTTCATAGTTCAGATTAGAATTGGTTATCAAGCTTGAATCCATGCCCAATGGATGCTTCAAAGGCCACTGATCATTCATCTAACAAGCAGATGACCCCTGAGAGTCGCTAAATTGTTATCCAAAATGAGCCCCCTACTTATTTTGGCTAACTTGCCTTCATTCTTTCCTTCCTTGTGCTTCAATATAAAATTTTACACATTTTAGGCACTTAAAGGTTTCTAGAAATAGCTTCATTAGATAGGATTTTTCTTCCCCTTTCCAGAAAGGTAAATAATTCCTCCTAAATCCTTGTGGTTTTTGAGTTATGGCTCGACAGAGTTTAGAGGAGAAATTTTCCCTAGACAGGCCCACATCCATTGAAATGGTGCCACATGGCAGCAGAGGTCAGGTCGGTGGAATGAAGTTGGAAAATTTTCCAAGAAGGTTGGTGGAGGTGCAAAATAAAAAATCAGCCCACGGGACCATGGAGGAGGATGGAGAAAATTTGCAAAGGCCCCCACATTAAATGAGGATGCGCCATGTGTCTAGTCAACGGCAAGAGTCAGGGCAACGGAAGGATTTGGAAAAATTTGCCAAACTGGTCAAAAATACAAAAAGAAAATGTTGGGCCGCATCTCTGTGCTGAACCAGAATCCAACACGTGTCATTGGGAGAGTAGGGCACGGGGAAATTTTGGGAAATTTTCCAATGTGAAATCAAAAGGAAAAAGGTGAAGTTAGAGCCCATGATTCCACTAGTGAACTAGGTGATGCCACGTGTCTCAGAGTGGTGGGGCATGAGGAAATTTTGGGAATTTTTCTTGATTTAGAAAAAAGGGAAAATTTCAAATTTTGGCTTGCCGACCTGAATTTTGCCCTAATTTTGTTGTTTTGCCCTAAATCTTCAGAGGGGCATAAATTTCGATCCTGAGCTTGGATTTTCTCAATTTTTATATCATTGGAAATCTGTTGAAGTTATCTACATGATGTATGGTTCAATTTTGATTTTTGATGGAGATTTATGGGATAAAAATAGGAAAATGTCTCTGTCATGCAAAAAACATAGAAAACACCCCCAACCACCAAAATTAATGAAGTATGGGTCTCTTTCTTGCTCTGCAGAGCAGTGTACTTTGGCGTATGGGTTTTTCCATGAAGCCCATCACTTTTCAGGAGAGATTGAAGGGATTTATCAGTGGTTTGAGTTTCAAATTTATTTTCCTACATTTTCCACTTTTCTTTCATTCTGTTCGATGGTTAAAAGATAGTTTTGGCTCATTTGTAAAAGGTTGTTCATTCTTTCTACTCTGCCCTCCCTCCTTTTATCCCCTAGGGTCAAAAAATGGATTTTTAACCTCCTCCCCTACTCTGTAATGGTGTTTTCTCCTCTTACCATTAAAATGATGTTTTGTGAAAACTTTTGGAGCAACTAAAAATGTGTTTTGTGATGCATTTGTCCATCCCTGCTCATTTTTGCTTATTTTCTTCTTTCCTCTCTTCATTACAAGTATTTGTGCATGTTTGGATGTTCATTGAAGGTTTTGGAGCTATGTTCATGGAGTTTTGGAACATTTTTTGATTGAAATCCATCCTTGGATCTATGATACACTTGTCCATCCTTTCCATTGCTCACCTCTCTTTGTTTCCATGACAGTTTTGATAGATGTTCAACATCTTCCTTCTCTGGTGTATCACCGTTTTAGTGTAGGCTCTATTTTTATTTGTTTCTTCCTCTCCTTATCTCCTTGGAAGTTAGATTAGGATTATATTATCTTTCTTGCACTGGAATAGCTTGTCACAGGTAGTTTAGGAAGAGGAACCAGCCTTCTCTAGAGAGCTTTCCCCATTTTCAAAGGTCCCACACTTTGGGAAAGCTCAATGTTGTGCATTCACACCAAATTACATTAACTTAGAAAATCAAATCCATAGGTCATTTTGAGGGTGTTGTGAATTTGCACTAACAAGTTCATCTAAAAAAGGTCAGAGAAATCATTGAAATGACTCCACTATCCAATCTTAATCAACTTTGTATCCTTCAAGGTAAATTAAAGTCAATTTGATGTTTCATATCAGAAATTTTAGAGTGTTGTCAACCATTTCACCATCTACTCCATGAGGAAGTACATTTTCATTGAAATTCTGATTACATAAAACCCTTCGACAAAATCAAACAGTATTTATTATCACCCCTTGTGTGTACTCCACCTCGTGAAGGGGAGACATTTTATCTATACATATCCACTTTAGAGCATGCTCTAAGAGCTATGCTTACCTACTGTGATAATCAAGGTCATGAATAGACCGTATACTCTATTATCCATACACTCCATGAGTATAAAACACGCTACATTGAAGCTGAAAAACTATGTTTTACGTTATATTTCGCCACCTCTAAACTTCAACATTATCTCCTCAATCACAAGACATATGTCATCACCAAATTTAATCCACTTAAATCATGCATGCTAAACCTTATCATAATGATCACATAACTCAATGGATTATGATCATGACTAAATTTGACCTTGAAATAATATCACAAAATTATATTAAAATTCAGGCCATTGTATATTAACTCACTGATGTACCCCTTCTAGATAAACAACTTCCTCATGAATAATTTCTTGATGAATCCATAAACAACATCAATGAATCTGATTTCATGCCCATCAAAATGATTCTCTTCTTTAACGGTGATAAATAGGGGGAGGAGCTAGAGTTGTTATCATACCTCCCTAGAACATCCCACTTCTGATATCATTCAAACTTAATTTTGAATCTATTAATAACACGGAAGACTATGAATCCTTAATCATGGGTTTAAATATCACTATTCTCTTAGGTGTCCACATCCTAGAAATATATAGAGATTCACAACTTGTTATCAGTCAAGTCATAGGATAATACCAATGTAAAATTGAAATCCTACAGAAATATAAAGTTGTTGTTGACTTCCTCCTTAGTGCATTTGATCATTATACGATTAAGTCCATTCCAGGATCTTCTAATAGATTTGCAGACACTATGGCATCTCTCAGATCCCTCATACCTTTTGAAATGGAAAAATCTAAGGATAACACTAAGATGTGTATAGTCATTCAATTCTTGTATCATCCTTCACATCAAAATGATTTTCCTTCTATTAATATCATAGATAACAATCCACATGATCTATAATATGCACATATATATATATATATATATATATATATATATATCTCATCGAATGTAAAATAACATAAGATTTATCACATAATTCTAAATGATTATTTTGTCAATGCATCACTCACTTCATCATCATAGGTAATATCCTTTATAAATGTAGCTTTGATGGTACACTATTACAATTCCTTAAATCTCATGAATTGATTAGACAATTCAAAGAAGTCCATGATGACATCTGTGGTGGTCACTTTAGCGGCAATGCCATCACTAAACACATCATACGGCTAGGGTATTATTTTCCTACCATCACCAAATACTGTTGTGCATATGTAAATAAAGGCATTAAGTGCCAAATCCACTCATATCTCATATCCACTTATGGCCCTTTTCTTAATGGGGGTTAAAATTCATTGGTGCTATTAATCCTAAATCATCCCAACAACATCATTCCATTATACAACAAATAAATACTTTACTAAATGGGTTGAATACGTCCCTTTAACCTAAAAAAAATTAGGACCTATCATCAACTTCATATATCAAAATATCATATGTCATTTCGACATCCCACATAATCTCGTCACAGATAATGGAAAGTCCTTTAAAAATAAATAAGTTAAAAATATTTGCAAGGAATTCAACATCAAGCTCAGTTTCTCATCACCATATTATCCTAAAGAAAATGGATAGGCTGAAGACTCTTACAAAACACTTAATAAAATTCTTATGAAGATAGTAGACGACGCAGGCAGGAATTGGCATCTCCAAATCCCATTTTCTCTTTAGGCTTATCAAACTAGCATCCGCATACCTACAAGTGTTATGCCTTATTCACTTTTCTATAGATCCAAAGTCATCCTACCTATCAAAGTAAAAATTTCATCACTCTGTGTATCTCTCACGTATTTCATTCCTATTTAAGAGTATCGCCAAGACCGCTTAGCACAACTTGAATTATTAGATTAAAAACATTTAACATCCCTTGAACACCATCAAGTCTATCAAGAACGTATTAGTAGAGCATATAACAAACATGTAAAATAATGTGACTTTAAAATTAGTGATATTGTACTAAATAAAATGAAAATGTCACTACATTAGAATGGAGTAAATGTGAAAAGATTTCCCTAAATTGGATAGGTCCATATGTTATTACTCACAAGTATGGATCAAAAGTGTATCATCTCACTTATCTTGATGGGGTACCTAAAAGGGAACCTCTGAATGCTTCACAGTTATGGCCTTTCTACTATTAAATAATCAATCATTATGACAATAGTTACATCCAAATCCCAACACTTCATCTATCATTGTAACGGTTTGAAAGAATGTGGTAATCTATCAATATCCTAAATACACCTTAAAGATGAGCACCACGGATTTGTTCATCACACATTTCATTTCAAACAAGTTCCTCTCTTACAGAAATTCCCTAAAATCATTAAATCCATCCATTCCATACCGACTAAAAGCATGACATGGGGCATATGTGTGTGTGAAAGGAATGATAACCAGATAGTACCAAGCCAACAACACAAATGCTAATCAAACACCACGATCAATAAGATGAAAGTAATTCACCAGAAAAGCTTTACATAAAACCTTTGCAAACAAATGAGCAGAAATATCATATATTATTATGGAACTCAATGCAATAAAATGAGAATGGGCCTTGATTAAATAGGTAAGGAATAACAATCTAAGAACCAGTCAAGGTCATGGATAAAGACATAAATCAAGGAAATAACTAGTCATCAAAGAACTAGTCAAGACCATAGATATAGGAGAGAACTAGACATCAAGGATCTAATCAATACAATAGATCAAGGAAATAACTATACCTAACAACTAGATAATATCTCCTAATATCTAAATAAGATAAAATAAATATCCACACACATAAGTGGATGAGGATAAATACAATAAAGGTAAATAAAGTACCTAGGTAAACATGAGCTAAGGTAAATACTTACTCTAACACCCCCCCTCAAGTGAAGCTAGGGGCCAAAATAGAAGTGACATGTCCATAGTATGAGTCTCAACAACTAGGCCTGATGAGGTACTCATGTACAATAACTGGGAAAATAGGGACACCGCAAGGTACCCAAAACCAGTAACAACAAAGTAAGGAGAGTAAAGACCCGCTCCAAGGCATCCCAAGAAGATTGGCTCAAAAAACTCGTACAATGCTAAAGAAGTTTAGTGTGTACTATGGTCTGAATCCACTACTCAATCACAAAACTCAAAAACAACAGACATTGGGTTTCACCAGAATAGCTCCATACAAGGAGACTGTCAACGAAGTGATGTCAAAAGTGTAAAAAAAAAACCAAACATAATTCGATCAATTGCTGCAAATAGGTGTGACACAATCCAAGAATAATAACCAAAGCAACAAGGCAAGGACACAAACTCTAGAGTGTCACAATCCAAGAAAATCCAAGGTAACAAGGCAAGGACACGAAACCTGAAGAAGCAGGATCAACACCACACCCTCCCATACTGCTGAATGGGTGGAGTGACGCTACAAATCTGTATGAGTTGTCAAAATAACTACTTGAACACTGAAATGTTAGGAATTATTATTAGTGCTCACATTATTATAAAAGTTAGATTATAATTATGTTGAGTTGATATTACAATTGTTATAATATATTGTTTTAACAATATATTATTTTAGAGTTTTGTTGTACCCGTAAAGTTATAAACGGGTAAGTGGTTTGTTGACTTTCCTATTTTATAGGAAGTCAGTTTTCCTATGTATATGGCTATTTAATAGCCTGTGTATGTAATTCATAAATGCTGAATACAATATCAATTTATATTTCCTTTGTTAATCTGTTGCTGCTCTAAGATTTGGTATCAAAGCAGGTGAATCTGTTGACAGAAATTAGAGAGGATTGCTTCATGGAATGTTAAAGATATTGAAGGGCTTCTCCAAATTTTTTGGTTGCCCTGATAATGAGAGATCACGTTTGAGTGAAGAATAAAGTTTTGTAGTTTTGAAATAATAGATACAGACTACCATTTGAATCGGACGTCTCCAGTTGTACATCGTGTTCTGTATTCAAGTTCTGCAGATCCGTGTATATCTTTCTCTTCAAGATCGACTTCCAATTTGGGTATCAGTGGTGCCTCAGGCCTGCATACAGTTCTAATTACAATTGTACAGTGGATTTATTGCCTCATGGACGTGTTGCTCTTTGTTATCTTTGTGAGGATGTAATCTTGTTTAAGATCTAAATAAGGTGTGACAATCTGACCAAGGCTGATCCATACGAAGCGGATCTCAAAATCTGACTCGAGTTTGATTCCTGTGTAAAGAAAAAAAACGTGGACTCCATCAGTTTTGTTCCCGTATTACATCCACATCGACCGACCTGCGTATTGTGTTGCGTCATTTTGGTAATTGTGATCAGTTTTATCGCTATTTTGGGCATTTTCATTTTTTTGCCATTTTTGGACATAAAGGAAAAGAAAAAATTTTGCCATTTTTGGAAAGGGTCCGGAAAGAAGTTGGACTTAGAACTTAAAAGTGTTATATCTTTCACCTTGTAACTCAGATTGAGGTGATGTTTTTTTTGAAAATGTATGTTTTTTAAAGATCTTTGCATTGATTATATGCTTTTTGCTGCTAGACCAATTTTTTATTTTTGGAAAATATTTCAAAAATTATATATATATGTATTTTTAAAAAAAATTGTGTCACTTTTATCTGGACGCACTTTCGCTTGTACGCGACGTCCATAGTGAGGGGGTGCATTATCGGTTGAAACCGACACTCAAGAGAATTGTAATATGAGCCTCAAAGATAAATTTGCTAACTAAGTAGAAAACTACTGGAGGATGGAGGCACAAGACGCTAGAGGTCAGACAGCAACCTCTCGTCAATCACCAACGACGGGGCTGCACAGAATGATTTGGTGGCACAGGTGTAGTTTCCATTTTCTCAGAGTGATTCTGTTTGCAGTGTTCCTGTTTTGTGTGGTATTTGATGGATGTTGGAAAGAAAGTTGTGTTGAGCGTAGATGACTGTCAGTGATCCTCTGACTGACTTGGTCCTCTGACTGCCGTACTTTGTTGGAAGATGGTCAGCTAGAAGAATACGTTCACTAGCATTAGTGACCATGTGCAGCAAGACCTAACTAGCAAGATCCATTCAGGAGTATGTTCTTCGATGCAGTTTGCTTCTCAGTATCTCTATGAGTGGAATTTCACATTGTGGGGGGGATACATACCAATGTTCCATTCCCATTCTGCACCCAAAATGACTTAGTCAAGGAAAGCTTCCAGTGGTAGTGGCAGTTTTCTATGCTGTTCGAGATCGAGTGGCAGCGATCAAAGACAGAGACTACAATTAAGAACATTACGATTCTTATAGGAAGTAATGTGAAATTTTTTCAGTATATCTTCTATTGTGCAGTTTTGTGATATGCATGTTGTGTTTCCTACATAATTCCCTGATGTATAAGCATAGTGGTGAACAGTAGCACTAGAGTAAGTCAGTTCATGGATCTTGAAAGGGTTTGTGGGAGGATCTAGAAAACCACACGAGGTCGACAGTTGATGAGGTTCCTGTCACTTCAAGGTTTGTGGTAAGCCTGTTTAAAACCATGGAAGGAGAGAGCCTTTCTTTTGGATCAAGGTCATGAGTCACAGAGTTGGACATGCCACAAGGGTGAGCATACTGCAGAGGAGTGTGTGGATGTTTTTCTACCATGTTCGCACTAAGGGGGGGAATGTTAGGAATTATTATTAGTGCTCACATTATTATAAAAGTTAGATTATAATTATGTTGAGTTGATATTACAATTGTTTTAACAATATATTATTTTAGAGTTTTGTTGTACCCGTAAAGTTATAAACGGGTAAGTGGTTTGTTGACTTTCCTATTTTATAGGAAGTCAGTTTTCCTATGTATATGGCTATTTAATATCCTATGTATGTAATTCAGAAATGCTGAATACAATATCAATTTATATTTCCTTTGTTAATCTGTTGCTGCTCTAAGATGAAAAACTAACACTAGGCTCCACCAAAATAGCTCCCCCACAAGAGAGACTGTCAACATGCCAAAAGTGTCAAAAATATAGATACAAAATCTCTCAACAAACAAGAGAGATACACTACACCTGCTAAAGAAAAATGCTCAAAACAAGAAGCATCACAATGCATAAGGTATAGAAAGTGGAGCAAGAGGATGAATGGTGGAGGATCCATGCCTGTAGAGTCCTCTCAATGAACACCTATGTCACCTCCATGAGTGATCAGATATCCACCCCAAATCAACACTGATGGATGAATAAGATGCCTTGATATGACTTGGTGCAAAATACACAATGGGTGCATGCAAAAGAACATCAGAATGTGTCACGTTGATCATGTCTAACAGCTGAAATCTTAGGTTTCTCAATCCTGAGTGAAGGTGTAGAACTCATGTGTTGCTCATGATCCTCAGAAAGAGTCAAACGAACAAAAAAAGGAGCTCTGTCAATGTGTGATCCCAATAAAATATCTGCTCAAAAACCAATGTCATGACAAGAATTCCACTTAACATGTGGAATACCTTGTGAATGTCTGCTAATGACTCCTCTAGTGAGACCCATAGAACGGAGCATGTAAGAACTGAATGCAGTGGTATGATTCTTAAAAAATCCATGCAGTTGAGTAGAAGTAGGATACACAACATGTGGTACTGTAATAGGCACAGATGTGGAAGAGCATGCAGTAACAAGCCTCATAGGTTCAGAACCATCAAAAGTAAGTTCAGGCTCAAAGACTGGTAAATCAATGTCATTGGGTACAAGAGCAACAACTACAAGTGGACTAAGAGCATGGATATGGTTGTCCACAATATGATGGCGATGTTGTAGGCTAGCAAGTTTGTTATGCAAGAAGTGTATTATTGTATCCTTATCGTGAATGAGTGATTGTAGAAGAGAATTTCACTTCTTGAGTGATCTATTTTCTTCCACAAATTTTATAATATCCACTTGAAGCCCACATACTTAAGAGAAAAGCATATTATTCTCAGAATCAATGATAGGTACAAATTGTAACTCCCAAAAATTTAGGACGTCGGGCTCAGCCGAAATTACATCCACAATTGATTACAACACTCCTCCATTTTTGGCACTTTGTAAATATAGTGTGAGTCTCAAAAAAAATATTTCCAATGGAAAGAGAATGAAAAAACATGCACTTTCTCAAAAAATGGCACTCAAAACCGTGTTATCGATCAAAAGTTACAAGCTTTTTAATATTTTGCTCTGTTATTTATTTTAGTTGTCACTAAAACAAAATAAATTGTTGTTGCCTTCACCACACAAATAAAATTAAAGGGGGCTGAAATTAAGCACCTACTAGTAGGAATCACAAATTTAAAGCTCTCATATGACCATACCATATGTCCAAGGGCTAAGGATTTTAATGGGTGTTTACACAACTTGCTATTCTAGGGTGTGTCGCGTGTTTTCGAGAAAGCCACATCTAACTACCTCTTCTGGTAAAAATTACTATTTCTGGACTAAAATAGACAATGAACTTTATTTGTCGAAAATAGCAACCTGCAGATTTTCCCAAAATAATAAAAAATGTGCACATCATCCGTGGACCCCAGACAAAAAAAGGAAAGATCCGAAAAACTTCCAGTGTGCAAATCAAGACAGATATGCCACAATAGAAAATTTTCTTATGCAGATCTGAATAAATCCAACAGACCCAACAAAGAATCCAATGTTTTCTTTTCTTCCTAGCATGAATCCCGAGGCAACCCAGTGTGCTTCCCTGTATCAATACAAAACATAGAAAAATGACTGCCTCCAGAAATGGTCAAGTTTACAGTCGATCTTAGGGTTTTCCCACATTTCGAATCCAATGGAAGCCTCTTTTTTGCATAAAAATGTACGCAACAACAAAATATGACCAAATCCCTAATATATGAATATACAATGAATTTATTTGCAAAATAAAACTTACAGATGGATGTCAACGACAATCTATAGCTCTGATACCATGAAAGGAACGATAACCAGATCGTACCAAGCCAAGAACACAGATGTTAATCAAACACCATGATCAATAAGATGAAAGAAATTAACCAGAATAGCTTTACATAAAACCTTTGCAAATAAATGAGCATCAATATCATATATTATTATGAAACTCAATGCAATACAATGAGAATGGGCCTTGTTTAAATAGGAAAGTAATACTAATCTAAGAACCAGTCGAGGTCATAGATCAAGCCATAAATCAAGGAAATAACTAGTAATCAAAGAATTAGTCAAGACCATAGATTTTGGACAGAACTAGACATCAAAGATCTGGTCAATACCATAGATCAAGGAAAGAACTATACCTAACAACTAGATAATATCTCCTAATATTTAAATAAGATAAAAGAAATATCCACACACATAAGTGGGTGAGGATAAATACAATAAAGGTAAATATAGTACCTAGGTGAACATGAGCTAAGGTAAATACCTACTCTAACACCCCCCTCAAGTGAAGCAAGGGGCCAAAATCGAAGTGACATGTCCACAGTATGAGTCCCGACAACTAGGCTTGATGAGGTACTCATGTACAATAACTGGAAAAAAATAGACACCGCAAGGCACCAAAAACTAGTAACAACAAAGAAAAGAAAGTAAAGACCCACTCCAAGGCATCCCAAGAAGCTCGGCTCAAAAAAATTGTACAATGCTGAAGAATTTTAGTGTGTACTATGGTCTAAATCCACTACTCAATCACAAAACTCAAAAACAACTGACACTGGGTTTCACCAGAATAGCTCCATACAAGGAGACTGTCAACAGAGTGATGTCAAAAGTGCAAAAAAAACACCAAACATAATTCAATCAATTGCTGCAAATAGGTGTGCCACGATCCAAGAAAATCCAAGGTAACAAGGCAAGGACATGAAACCTGAACAAGCAGGATCAATACCACACCCTCCCATACTGTTGAATGGGTGGAGTGACGCTACAAATATGTATGAGTTGTTAAAAAAAATACTTGAACACTGAAAAACTAACACTAGGCTCCACCAGAATAGGTCCCCCACAAGAGAGACTATCAACATGCCAAAAGTGTCAAAAATCCAGATACAAAATCTCTCAACAAACAAGAGAGATACACTACACCTGCTAAAGAAAAGTGCTCAAAACAAGAAGCATTACAATGCATAAGGTATAGAAAGTGGAGCAAGAGGCTGAATGGTGGAGGAGCCATGCCTATAGATTCCTCTCAATGAATGCCTATGTCACCTCCACGAGTGATCAGATATCCATCCCAAATCAACACTGATGGATGAAGAAGATTCCTGCATATGACTTGGTGTAAAATGCACAATGGGTGCATGCAAAAGAACATCAGAATGTGTGTCAGGTTGATCATGTTTGACAGCTAAAATCTCAGGTTTCTCAATCCTGAGTGAAGGTGTAGAACTCATTTGTTTCTCATGATCCTAAGAAAGAGTCAAGTGAACAAAAAAGGAGCTCTGTTAATGTGTGATCCCAATAAAGTATCTTCTCGAAAACCAATGTCATGAAGAGAATTCCACTTAACAT
Organism: Taxus chinensis; assembly: GCA_019776745.2. NCBI lineage: Eukaryota > Viridiplantae > Streptophyta > Pinopsida > Cupressales > Taxaceae > Taxus > Taxus chinensis. The sequence goes on along the minus strand of CM034148.1, from coordinate 472,568,834 downwards.
GTGGAATAGAGGAAACAATACCCTATGAATGTCAGTTAATGACTCCTCTAGTGAGACCAATAGAACAGAGCATGCGAGAACTTAATGCAGTGGTATGATTATTAAAAAACCATGCAGTTGAGCAGAAGTAGGATACACAACATGTGGTACTGTTATAGGCACAGATGTGGAAGAGCATGCAGTAGCAAGCCTCATAGTTTTAGAAGCATCAAAAGTAGGTTCAGGCTCAAAGATTGGCAGATCAATGTCATTGGGTATAAGAGCAACAGCTACAAGTGGACTAGGAGCATGGATATGGTTGTCCACAATATGATGTTGATGTTGTAGGCTAGCAAGTTTGTTCTGCAGGAAGTGTATTATTGTATCCTTATCATGAATGAGTGATTGTAGAATATAATTTCACTTCTTGAGTGATCCATTTTCTTCCAAAAATTTTATAATATCCTCTTGAAGTCCACATACTTCAGATAAAAGCATATCATTCTCAGAATCCATGATAGGTACAAACTGCAACTCCCAACAATTTAGGACGTCGGGCTCAGCCAAAATTGCTTCCACAATTGATTACAACACTCCTCCATTTTTGGAACTTTATAATTATAGTGCAAGTCTCAAAATAAAAATAACCAATAGAAAGAGCATGAAAAAACATGCACTTTCACAAAAATGGCACTCAAAACAGAGTTACCGATCAAAAGTTACAAGCTTTTTAATATTTTTCTGTATTATTTATTTTAGTTACCACTAAAACAAAATAAATTGTTGTTTCCTTCACCACACAAATAAAATTAAAGGGGTCTGAAATTAAGCACCTACTAGTAGGAATCACAAGTTTAAATTCCTCATATGACCATACCATATGTCCAAGGGCTAAGGATTTGAATGGGTGTACTATTTCTGGACTGTGTAGATAATGACCTTTATTTGTCGAAAATAGCAACCTGATGATTTTCCCGAAATAGTAAAAAATGTGCACAACATCCGTAGCCCCCTGCTAAAAACAGGAAAGATCTAAAAAAGTTCTAGTGCGTAAACCGAGATAGATACACCGCAACAGAAAATTGCCTTGTTCAAATCTTGAGAAATCAAACAGACCCAACAAAGAATCCAACATTTTCTTTTCTTCCCGGCATGAATCCTGAGGCAACCCAGTGTGCTTCCCTGTATCAATACAAAACATAGAAAAATGACTGCCTCCAGAAATGGTCAAGTTTATAGTTGATCTTAGGGTTTTCCCACCTTCTGGATCCAATGGAAACCTCTTTTTTTCATAAAAATATACGCAACAAAAAAATATGACCAAATCCCTAATATATGAATATACAATGAATTTATTTGCAAAATAAAACTTACAAATGGATGTCAACAACAATCTATAGCTCTGATACCATGAAAGGAATGATAACTAGATTGTACCAAGCCAAGAACAGAGATGCTAATCAAACACCATGATCAATAAGATGAAATCAATTCACCAGAATAACTTTACATAAAACCTTTGCAAATAAATGAGCATCAATATCATATATTATTATGAAATTCAATGCAATACAATGAGAATGAGCCTTGCGTGAATAGGAAAGGAATAATAATCTAAGAACTAGTCAAGGTCGTGGATCAAGCCATAAATCAAGGAAATAACTAGTAATCAAAGAACTAGTCAAGACCATAGATTTAGGATAGAACTAGACATCAAGGATCTGGTCAATACCATAGATCAAGGAAAGAGCTATACCTAACAACTAGATAATATCTCCTAATATCTAAATAAGATAAAAGAAATATACACACACATAAGTGGTTGAGGATAAATACAATAAAGGTAAATAAAGTACCTAGGTAAACATGATCTAAAGTAAATACCTACTCTAATAGTCTGTAGGTCATGTACACGTTTTATTCCCCTCCTCGAAGCAGTTTATTAAGGTTTTTTCCCTAAGCTCAAAAATGTATAAAAAATGTATTTGGATGCTTCTCTTATCAAAATTTCAAAATATAATAGACTTATCCATTGAAGGAAAACTATTCACATGTCTAAGTCATTATAAAAAATCATAACAAGTAGACTATTCCCTCGAAGGATAGCTACCAGTTAAAATTTTGGACCGATCCATTGAAGGACGGTCATCTTATAAAAATTCAAAATGTAGACCATACCCTCAAAGGATGACTACTCATGTAAAAAGGATTCCCGTATTGATCATTATTTAAAAATTACATCAATGTCAAAAGAATCCAAGAAAGATTCTCGAATTGATCAACTTTCCCATTATAGTAAAATTCTTGTCACAATCAGTTTGCTTCAAAATAATATGTAAAGCTAGGCATCTTCCCTATTAACCTATTGAAAAGGAGACCCCTTTCTCCCACATCGACCTACATACAAAAAATCCCTTCTTTCCTCCTAGCAAGCCACATTCACTAAAAATCACATTTCTATCATGATTTGTGTAACTACCCATTAATAATCTTATTTAATATTTGATAAGGCTACAAGTGCAAGTGTTTTTCGAAACCTGTCATGTGTCTACCAAATCCCTAGTGGGGAAATCATTTCATTTTTACCTCATTTTATTCACTTACTTTTTTGATTTAGCACGTTTTTTTGGATCACATTTTAAATTCATTAAGATCAATTAAAAATTCAACCACACTTAATCATATGTAACCAAACATTTTTACAAATAATATCCATCCAAATCCATCTAAAACCACTATCACATTTCAAGAAAAAACATAAAACATACAAGACATGTAAAATAAAATATAATATAAGCTATAAAACCCATCATCATCATATATATATATATATCAAAGTCCACTATAAATCATAATTAATATCCAAAAAAATCAATATCATCATCATACAAAAATGAGATTCTATGAGCCTATGACATCATATGAAATCAGGTAGTAAAATCTACATCTCCAAGTACTGTACTAGCACCACCCTCTCCTCCTGGAGCATGTGTACCTCTAATGGAAATTGTGTCTCCACCCCCTCTCAAAACACTCATAACCGCAACCTTACCTCCAACTCCTCCCTTACCACCATCCATTGGTCTTTGAGGTGGCTATCCCACACTCACTGTGCTAGTACTAGGCCTCGTTGCTCATGTAGCTCCCCCTTTGGCCGCCAAGTGATCTACATATAAAGTGGTGTCTGGGAAGTTATTAATGATCAAATAAATGTAATAGTTCCTCTCTACCCTCATAACATCATGATGAGAACCAAAAATCATCCCAGATGGAGGAGGTTTTTTAGATGCTCCCCTTTTCCTGCGAGAACTAGCCATCATCGATAACTTTGCACAAGATATAGAAGGCACTGTGATCCCCAAAGCCATCCTCAATGAATCCCTATGACCCTTGTACTTTTCTTTATCAATAGATACCTATAGAAGATGTGAAAGGAGACTATCTCTCTCCCCCATCATTGTATCTCTCTCCACCCTTAGTCCATCCCTCTCGAAAATCAACCCATCTCTCTCTCTAATGAGGGTATCCTGAACACTAATAAGGTCATGTCGCTATCTACGAGTTGCGCCTCTCTCTCCCTCCAGTACAGCCTTCTTGGTTGTCATCACTATAATAGCACCAACTAGGTCATCATTACCCTCCTCATCCTCAAAATATGGCTCTACTCCCCACCATGTGCTCCACCCTTTGTCTAAGCGCGTACTCTTCTCACTCACTTTGCATCTCTTTGTGCTACTCAGACTCTTTCAAAACTCCTCAAATACAGATCCCACCATGTAGTGTAATTTGGGGTAACCCCCACATCATCGATTGACATAATCACTCCCTTCTTATTAGGGATTTTATCCCCTGACAACTAAGAAATAGTGTCAGTTCTCACCACCGCTACCCTTGAAGTATCTACATCCATCTCCTCCCACCTATATTGAACATGCTCACCAGGAACTCTTTATACCAATCTAAACTTCCATTTAACATGATCAAACCAAAGTAGCTCATGCTCACCTACCCTATGTGTCTGGAGCCACATAGATTTTTGTAAACCAAGTAACTCCCAAGGATACTCATACCAGGTCGGTAAATCCAAATAGGGCCTCCATACAGTATCCCCCATATGTAACCCAAGAAATAAATCTCTATAAAATCATGTCCACCTTCTCTTCCCTACACAACCCCTATTTGACCTCAATCTCATAAAACTAGGGTGCTGATCACTGATACCCCATGACAACCCTACTGGTTACGAAATAGAAATATGGTTTAGAGCCCAAGTGTGTAACTAGAAAATCAACATCTATACCATAACATTTGTGAGCCCTCCAGGCCCACAACTCACTAAATGTTTGTGCGAGTAGGGTAGGTCCCCACTCAAAAATAGTACGCTACTCCATCATCTCAGACAAAACCCTTTTTGTCATCCACAAAAAATGACCACTCATAGAGTCCAGCAAGGCATAACATATTATGGATATCATCATCATAGTCATCCGTACAAAACCCGCTCTCTCAGGTAAATAGATACGACTGTAAATAAAATCCCCCAACTCAGATCTAATATCTGTGACATCCCCATCATATAACCTAGTCATCACGCCATCCCTCTCTACCTCACTAACAGTGTAAACCACTATCCCCCGGATTGGAAATCTCAAAATGCGGTTGACATCCTCCAAGGTAATAGTAATCTTCGTTCTAGGTAGTCAGAAAGTGTTAGTGGAAGAGTTCCACCTCTTTAACAATGCCAATATTAAGCCCGAACATATATGGATCCATTTGTAATTCCTCATACCACTGAAACTGACAGCCTCTACATGATCCCAATCATCATCATCTAACATATCCTCCCTCACTTGATCCAAAATCAATGGAATATGGTCATAAATGTTTAATTTCGCATTTGCATGAAAAAATGAACAAATCAAAAATTAACATCATCAATAAATGTCAAAAACATATCAAAAATCAACAAAATGCACCAACAACATCTAAAACATCAAACACTCTTACTTAGTCAAAAATGTCAAAAACATAGATGAATCACCAGATATTCTACTTCAAATTGCCGGTGATTGCATCAATTGCTAGTGATTTTGGATAGGGCACCCATATGCCCCAAAAATGGTAGCCAAAGCCTAAAACTACTCAAAATCATGAAAAAAATGAAATTCACTTACCTCCGCTGTTGGTGGTTTGCTCTATTTGTTGGAGGACATCATCCTATCAAATCACTCAAAATCACCTTGAAATGCTCAAAAATAATTTGCCAAGTCATTTTTACCCCACAGTTAAAATAAAAAGAACTGTAGGGATTGGGTATTTATATGCCCCAATTTTCACCACAATTCAATCAAAGATGATTCTCCTAAACATCAATGTTTCACCTTGTTTTTAGCAACCATTGTCATTTGCACCCCTAAACATGATAAAACACTATTTGCATAAGTGTGTCACCTTTAAAGGAACCTAACATTTAAGTTAAAAAAAACCAATATCGGGACTTGTCATACGTCCATGGGATGAATGCTCTTTGGTCACCCATCACTTGACTTTACCGTTAAACTATCTTTCTTTTGTAGATCACACATCTATAGACGTAAACCCTTTGGTTTCCCTATCAAGCTTATCCCTTAGTAGAAAACTTTGTTTTGATACCCCTTTGGATTGGGGAAACCTTTGAAAAATGAAACACATGCAAGAAAATGGTGTTTCCTGTATTACACTACAGCCGAATCACCCATATAAACTAAATTATCTCTATCATTTTTGTCTAACACCTTGTTAAGACGTCAGACAAAAAGGGGAAAATATAGACACCAAAAATCTGCACACCCCATTCTCAAACAAATAATCAAACAAATATACCCCTCCACATACCATTTCACAACCTAATTCATCCATTTAATTTACTTAATTAAAGTCTTTATGACATAATTTAAATGAAATCCATAAACCTAGGTCATTACCCCTACACCCCTTAAATTAATTAATTAATCACTCACCTCAAATTTCCCAAGTCACATGGCTAATTAATTAATTAATTAGTTTATTAGTTATTATACTTCACCCCTACACCTCACCACATGAACTCATCATTACTCCTTATTTTAACTAGGAAACCTTTTAAATACCTATCCTAACCACCTCTATCCTCATCCCTATAACAAGCCCCTACTTCACACTAGTTACAACTAGTTTAACTAGGAAACCTATGAGAAAAAACCTAACTAACTTAATCCCTATCTTAACTTATCAAACTACACATTTGGACATCTCTAAGTTGTCATACCATAATCCTCCAAAATCCTAGAACACCAAAGTTCAAATTAGAAAATTTATCCCTTCGTATCTCTCCTAACCTAAAACTTACTGAAAACACCGGTGATTTCCTCAATTTTCAGCGATCTATAAATATCAGTTTTCCCACCTCTCTTTGGGACCATTCATCATCATTAAAATGAATTCAAGAACATTATCAAGTGTTATCAGGTTTCATCAATGTCATTTTACATATAGCCAAATTATGTTCACATCCATCAAGCATTTTGGGGATGTTCAGAAGTGCATTCATCATCTAACCACTATCTCTATCAACCTATCATCTCAAATTGTCCACCAAGGTTTGTCATTATATTTTAATTCAATTTTTCATCTTAAACAAGCTTACCTAATCATAAGTTTCTTCCGTTTTGCATTTAGAAGATCATAGTTTCTTGTCAAACAATCAAATATTTTATTTTATCTTCCTGTAAATTTTTGTCAGAAACCCCTGAGATTCCTATAATCGCTTGCGTTTCTATTTTTTTCTGTTTATTTAGTAGTCATATTTCATTTAGAAGTTTTTATCAAACACTTTTGTCCTTTTGTGTTACTAGTATTTTGTCAACCATGGATTTTATATGGCCATAGGAGGACTGAACCACCCAATCAAAAACATTAATTTATTGCTAATCATTCAACATCCTCTGCATTGTGAACAATATGATCTATTACATGACCTGGAGTTGTGCACCATTTATGTAGCCCCCATTGATAGACTATAGACCATTTTCGAGCCCACCCAGAGGATTCATGAGGCCACTGAAGAGTTCTGGGAAGCCTACTACGAAGTGCAGAATATCCATGCCGATCTAGCCTGGTTTGAGTACCAAAATGAGGTGGGGTTCAACATCCATGAAGATTCCAATACCGTGCCCAAATCAGAAAATTGGAGTGAAGTCAACCTTGCAAATTCCAATTCCAACTTTGTACCTTAGTATGAAATTGAGGAGGAGTATTCAGACTTCTTCATAGATGATTACATTGAGGAACCTGATTTTTATTTCTTTGAGGAGGATGACCTAGCCTATTTAGTGGGCTCCATTTTCTCTAAGAATCTGGATACTGACCTAGATTTTGAATTTGAGTTCTAGAATTTTTTGTTTTCACATTATCATCACCAGCTAAATATCTGTAATAGACTAAATAAGTGATGGAAATTTGATCACATATTTTCATGTATCTTATAATGTATCCCATTTTCATAAAAAAACTTAATTGTTTTTAAAAGTGGGTTGACATCTGCGTAAGGAATTCCTTTGGCTTCTAGGAACTGGCATTTTCCAAGAAACCTTCCTATCTATATTACTAATCCTATCTTGTGCAGTGTCCATGATTATATATTTAGCCGTAGGAAAGGAGATTGATCCATTCTTCACAGACCACAAAAATCAACATTCATCAACATCATCCGCGGTTATCTTGGAAACCCCATCATTCTTGAGGTTGATCCAATTTTACCTCATTGTGTTATCAATCCATCAGTAGATTTGAAATTGTCATCAACATAAAATTTTCTTGTTTTCCTTTCTTCATGGATCCTTTAGGTGTAATCTTCTCCTCAATCAACACATTTTTTGGTAGTGAGTCTATTTCTTCCAAACTTTGTAGTTGTATCTCAACAATTCCACATTCATTGTTAGGCTCTTGCTTCAGGCTCTTCATTTTCTCCCATTTCTCATTACACTCATTTTCTTTCACCAGTATTTCCTTATAAAAATATGTGGTTACTTTGGTAATATTATCCACCCATTCATATATATCCTTTTCTTTATCTCCAATCTCTTTCATTATGGTGATCACTTGAGGATTCACCTACTATCCTATTAGCACTAGTTGCATTGAAGACCTCACAACCTTTGTGATTATGTCACAAAGATTGGATGTTTGTTCCTTCAACTTAGTATTATTTTATTTTTCTTCATCCATCTTAAGAAAAAAGTTGTTGATTATTGTCTACGTGTCTTACTTCAAGCCTTCAGTGGTCACTTCCCATAGGGGCACACTTGTTATCACAAAATCTTATTTGTTTAATTATTATTTATTATTTCCCACTACTAGTGCAGAGAATTCAAAAAAATTATTTCCTGAAGGTTCAATTATCATTTTTAAGGCCACCTTAGCTACTTTGAATCTTCTTCCTTTATTTTCAATACTCTTCAGCAATTGAAGTGTAGATGCCTAAATTCAGTATCTATACCCCTGTCTTCTTGCATGTGCATATTTTACCATGGTCTTAGCTAGACCCCCTTTATTTAATTAAATGCCCAATTATTATCCTATCATAATTTAATTCTTATTAATTCACATTAATTTAATTAATTATTTAATATCCATCTGCCTAAATTTTCATATTTAACTTGCTATTTAGGATGATTTTATCCTAAATATAAATCCCTATGCTTTTTCTAACCATTCATATTTTCTAATTACCCATGACGCATCCCTAAACAACTCCTTCCCACCTACAAGCTTTAAATTTTTTTCCCATTCTTAAATTCCCATAATCCTGACCAAAAACAAAAAAATCCACCCCTTTTGGGAAACTTTCCCCGTAGTCAGTGGGGACCCAACCCAGTTGTCTTCGACCCTATTTTCCAAAAGAGTACAGATGCATACAAACATCTAAGATTTCTTGTGACTTGTGAAATGAATCTCATGCTTGAGCATTCCTGTAACAGTTACATGCCTCTTGGATCTCCTTTCAACGTGCGTGCATCACTCGCGATCATCCTTCATAAGATTATTATCATCTTTTTATTGCTTTAATTTAGTATTATCATATTATCATTAATTTTCTTGTGTCTAATGTTTTATAGGATTAGATCATCTCCAGAAGCACTCAGAGCTCCATTTATATCCTTCTCTTATAGATTCTTTGCTTGCAAGTTTCCTTTTCCATCCATCTACCTTCGACCTTACTCCAACTCTACTACAATTGCCATCACCCTCCCTGGTCGCCATCAACCAAGGCCCTGTTTATCAAAAATCCTAGCCAAATCATTGTTTCCTATCATTTTCATTTCCTTTCTATCCCATAGATAATTATATAGGTCACTCATAGTACCCACAGGCCTATGTTACCTTCCAGTTTGCATTCAGAACTTGTAGGTCTGTATATTTCCCTTGTAGGTTCAGATCCACTCTCCCATGTCACTGTTGACCTGTCATTATACAATCTCGGAAACTATCGACCTAGTCAAGTATAATTTAATTTACATTTATTTAGATTTAATTAGTATATAGATCAGATCTCAATTAATTTAAGATTCAGTACTATCTATGTTTTTTCATGTAACCTGTTTATTCATCCCTTACTTCACTTGTTCTTTAAAATAAGGGTTGACATCCGTGAAAGTAAGGTAACACTTCTTGGAGCCGACATTTTTGGGTATTCCCCTGTGTATACCATCTAATATATTTTTCTTTTTAGTTATCCTTATTTTATAGGTTTATCAAGTTTACAACAAAGGTCAATCACTTTTGCGCCCGTTTATCCACATCATGCATCTAAGGTACCATAAACCCTCCATTTTCTAAGTTTTTTATATTTCTTTAGTAGCTAACATCATTAACTTGAATCAAATGAGAAAACTACAATAACATTCCTGGTATGCTCGGCGGGACCACCCTTTTGGATATACTTTACATTAATGCTATTTTATGCTTCCTTTGTCTTCTACTAACACTATAACACAAGGCTTCACTTTTTTTTGTTCAAGTTGAGCTTGATTGTTGGGATTTCTCTTCACTTTTGTCTTCTTAAAGATCAGATAAAAAGGAAAATTGTTCTATATATATCCTCCTTTTTGCCTCATTTTCTCATTTTTCCATTATATTTCCCTTTCTTGTGTGTTTCCTCATCAAAAGATCACATCTATATTTGGTTCAAAAAGAAAATTTCTTTTTATGCATCTTGTTTGATTACATAGCTTAAGTAAAGCTTTAACTTGCTATATCTCATAGTCTATCACACAAAATCAAAACTCACAAATAAATTCACACATCTAGACATATTCCTACCCAGTGGACTGATTGGAATTTCATCACCCAACTATAAGTCACCCAAAACTCTCCGCATCCATAAGTACCTGAAGCCAAATCTATATTTCCTTTTCCTAGGTACCTCATTATAAATTCCATTTTTATTATTCACAATTTCTTAAACCTGGAGGATAAAAAATTTGTTTCTTGACTTTTTTGTTAACACATTTCATAAAAAACTATTTTCTTATTTCACACCTAGAATTATTTCCTTTAAAAATTAGACAATATAACATTACAATATATCTAATGATACTACTACTTCATCCAGTAATCTTGAGATTCCACATTAGATATCTCAACCTCTGTAAAGAATATATCATTCAAATAAATTCCCCTTTCGAATCCAATTCACCTATCTTATGTTAGCCCATTACACCTCGACCATATACAGCTCCATCTCATGCACCTTTGGAGACTTGTGGGCCTCCCTCTAGCTCCATCTATGACTTCTTATGTCATAAACCCCATAAAACCTCTCGATCATGTTAATCCACTCAATTGGTGGATTCTATTCCACCCCTTCATCCAAATCTACATACGTTTACACTTCTCAACAATAAAATAATCCTATTCAACCCCAAACATCCTATCAAACATTCCCTTCAACATTAACATGACAAGCTTCTCTACATCCTTATCCTTCCACTTTTCATGTTGACACCTCTCCTACACGTACATCAGTCATAACTACAATCCCCATAGCTATCACATCAACTACTACTGCTCCTCCAATATCTTTTGTGATTGGTATTTCACCAGCACCCTTGATCACTCCTGGGCCTCCTTCTAGCCCCATCTATGACTACTTTTTTTATAACTTCACCTCTCAATCATGTGAACCAGTGAATCATGTTTTTCCTCCATCATGTTATATCAATGTCATCTCTACTTCATATACTATACATATTCAACCTTCGCAACCTATTCCCATGCCTCTTGTGCCTCAATAACAAACCTTCCCATCTAATCCCAGTTGTCTTATTACCTTCTTATGTTCCAACATCATACAATGAAATATCCACCCTTTTCCATCTTCGGATAACCCTTTCCAAATCCACCACAAATAAATCAATTCCAACCTCCCACATCTTATAATTCAATACACATGTAATCAAAATGATACATCAAACACCTCCATCCTTACCTAGCTCATCTACCTCATAATCTAACCCTATGTTATACATTGTTTCTATTGCTCCCTTAATACATACCCTCACATCCACATCAACCATGTCTACAATCATCACATCTACCCCATTAAATTCTACTACTTATTACACATCTATTTATATCCCTACCTTTACCACAACCACATCAAATTTGACCATACCCACATCTGCATCAAACACACCTACCACTACATCATTTACATCCCTAAATGATCCAATTATACCCAAATCCTTATCAATCCCAACTACATCCATATATACTACATCAACATTGACATCTTCTCCAATGGCCACATCACCTATCTCATCCCAATCTTCTACACTTAACCTTTAAACATCAACCATATCCACATCTATAATATCTACCACAAAAATCACATCTTCTCGATTTGTAAATATATTAATGACACCCCTCACAACATTTATGAAGAAAGCACCTCCACCTAAAATTAACATGAATGAGATTATTTCTCCCTTTACAAAATCAATTATTTCTACATCAATCAGTCTAACACTTACACTACAATATTCAGATCCACCGGTTGAGATTATAGTCATCCTCGCTAAAGGTAATTCCTCTCACTCAAAATATAAGACTCTTGGTAAGAATCCACAAAATTCTCCCATGCATCCTCGTAATAAATTGAATCTTACTTCTCCTAAAAAATACAACGTCACAAAATCCATCCCAGACACACCCTCACCTATTTTAGGGCCATCCTCTTCATCTAAGACATATCATAATAATAAATCCCAATCCATAAAATATAACTTTTATCCAAAAATTTGATTCATATTTCAAGACACTTAATTTACCCATTCAATATACATCTTCACCTAAGCCCAAACATCCTATTAAAACCCATAATAGTTATCTTCCTCTTGACACTTAAGTTGGGTCTTATGTAGAAATCTTTCGAAAATTAACTTGAATATTTGTCATCATACTTCCTCCCAATATAACTATTGATCCTCATAATACGAAACCTTCATGGTTCAATCCCAACCTCATATTTGCTTATCATCATTCTCTGGGACACAAAATTGATCATTGTAAGGCCTTTCATACCATCAGCTATGACCTTATTGAGAAAGATGATTTCCTCATTTAGGGGGAACATCCTTCTCCATCCATGACCAATCTAATTTGTGTCCCATCCATTGGGGTTCCTAAGACTCCTTCAACCATTTCATCCCTTAGCATTTTTCTTGCACATGATATTCCTCCTAAGGAAGGTCCTCCTTTGTTCATCGATACAATTTGTCTTACCAATCACCCTTATGGCTCCCAACCATCTATCTAATCCAAGGTCTAGATGATCCCTTCTAAATTCCTTTAACATCCATTAACTCATCCACATCTAATATTTCCAAAATTTATATAATCTCTTTTTTCGGGGGAGGCATCCTCACATTGTTATTTACCCCCTCACATCTAAGCATCCCATCTGCATCAATTCATCTCCTATCTATTTAAACAACCCCCCTTTTTTGACGCTGGGGGACTTCACTTTTGACATCGTTTTATTTTAATTTGATCTAATTCTATTCAATCCATCTCATCTAATATTACCCAAACAATCTATCTATCATCTCATTCTTAAAATTCCACATTTGTGGCAATGTTTTTGCCTCTCTTGGGGAACCTTTTTCATCTTTTTTGTTCCAAATTCCACCATTGTGGCCATATTTTTCCCTCCTTTGGGGGACCATTTATCTTTTATCGTTCAAATTCCACCTTTTTGGCCATATTTGTGCCTCCTTTAGGGCACCATATTTCCATCCTAAAAGTCCACCTTTAGGGCCATAGTCTTATTCAAAAATACACCATTATGGCCATATCCATCCTTCCCTTGGGAGAAATTTTGTTTTTCATCAAATTCCACCTTTGTGTCCATATTTGTGCCTCTTTTGGGGTACCATCCTTTACATTCTAATTCCACCTTTGTGTTCATATTTGTTCCTCCTTTGGGTCACCATCCTTTCCATTCTAAGTTCACCTTTTTGGCCATATTTGTGCCTCTTCCCGACATCATATTCCCATCATAAACCCATTGTTGTGGTCATATGTGTCCTTACCTTGGGGTAACATTTCATCTTACCTAATCCAAAATTGTGGCCATATTTCTCCCTCTCTTGGGGGATCATCTACTCATGTCATTCGAGACACATATGTTTTCTTCCTTAAAATAAGCACATAGTTTTTTAATCTTTTCTTATCTATCTCATTGTATCCCTTCATCATCTCTCATCCTATTTTCGAATGAAAATCAAATAAGAATGTTACTGCTCTAAAAAGGAGCCAACGTGGAAATTTTTCCCAAAAATGGATTGGACCATACATTATCACACATAAGGATGAGTTGGGGGCCTATTGTTAGGCCTCCCTTGATGGTAAATCGGAAGTGGAACCTCTTAATGTCTTGCACTTGCAACCATTATATTATTAACACTTTACTAGTGAGTACTTAGTCATATCCTTATATAATCCCTCCATTTTAGCCTGTTCCATCTTCCATTGTGATGATTTGGAATTATGTGGTCTACTTTCACTTCCTAGATCTAACCTTAAATATGGGCACCACAAATTTTCCTGTAGCATATTCCTTATGGATAGGTTCTCCCCTTTGGTGAAAAATATGTGATCATTACATCCATCACCCTCTTATTCACCTATTAGAACCATGCAAAGGGTCCATGGGTGTCTCTTGTACATTTATTATCCCCTTTTATGTGATCTACCTAGATATTGTTAGGAATTAGTATTTACATCAGGGTAAATAATTATATGGTTAGTTTTATATATATTGTTATAGCAAATGTATAACAATATATTAATACGTGTTTTATATTGTTTATACTTCCTACTTTATAGGAAGTTGGTTTTCCTATTTGGATGGCTATTTAATAGCACTCCATACATTGTAATAGATAGAGAAATAATATATTGATTATATTGGTGAATTTTTTACATTTACTATCAGAGCAGGATGATAATCTGATGGATCTGTGATTTGTTTGTAGGGGCAGCTAGATTGTTTGGCATTGCTCCAACCGATGTAATTTATCCTCTTTGAATTATGTGTAGTATAGATTGAAAGACTGCATTTTATTTTTTGAGGATCTGCCTATGAATATAACAAGTTTCCACTCATTTATCTTTGATAATCGTTGGGATTGATGCATGATTAGATCCATATTATGTGTAGTCAAATCATTGTTTTTTTGACAAGGAGATTAACCTTCTGATAAACTAACTATGTCTGGCATCTAAGAAGTGAATTCAGAAAAGATGTTTCAGTTGAATATCCTCTAAGGTTGCGGATTGAACCATCGAAGGGACAAAGATTTCTTTTTTTACTAGTCGTTCCCAGGAAGGCACACAAGAAGGAAACTCGCCTTCCTGAGATCAAAGTTGCAGATCTGATTGTAACTAAGACTGGTTAAAAAAAAATTCTCAATGCTGGTTACGGTGTAGGAGGCCTCATGTTTGTCATTGCCGCATATTCTGCCACTTATAAAATCTTCCTACATGGATGACTTTATATTGAATATTTTGAGATCGATGCACTGGACAGATTACACATGTATTACATGCAGTTCTACATTAAAATTTTGTATATGCATGTCAATCAGGTTATTTTTTCATAGTATGTGTGAATCTAATAATAGCCTCTTGCTATATTAGAAAATTGAGTCATTATTTTATTAAGACTTATTTAAGCCAAATTAGATTAGAAGTTTAGGAGTCTAATTTCTAATTATAGTCTTTGTTATAATAGTAATTGATGTAAAATTGTAAAAATAAAATAAAATTCCTGCATTTCAACTAGACGCACTATCAGTGGAATCAGAAATCCTTTGATATGCATTTGAGCTCCATGATCAAATCTAGCTGAGCTAGCAACATGAAGATGGAGGACGGAGGCACATGAGGTAGGAGGTTGATTAGTGACCTCTCATCAGTCACCAACGATGGGGATGCATGAAGTTGTGGTGACAGTGTGTGTGTGAGTTTTCTTTCATTTCAGAATTGTAGTTTGTTGCATGCAGTATGATTTTAGTGTTTCTGTTGAATAAGTGAAATGTTCACATTGAGGGGGAAATATGGTTTCATTGTTCCATTTCCATTATGTTTTATTGATTAGTTTTGAAAGCATTATTTCCTACATGATTCCCTGTTGTAGATAAATTTTATAATATTGATCAGAAAATATTGTAGCAATCATGATGTGAAGGTTTTTGGTAAACCTGTAAAACCAATTGTGTAAAGTTTTTGGTGAACCTGTAAAACCAATTGTGTAAGGTTTTTGGTGAACCTGCAAAACCAATTGTGAAAGGTTTTTGTAAACCTGCAAAACCAATTGTGAAAGGTTATTGGTACACCTGCAAAAATAATTTGGTAAGTTTGTTGGTAGAAGCCAAAGAAAACCATCAGTGGAAGAAATGTGCGTTGGCACATGTTCAAGTTTTGTGCAAGCCCGATGCTTCACATTTGCAAAGTTAATCATGAGCACACAGAGGTGGCACACTACAATCAAATAACGAGATATATTGAACCATGTAAACACTAAGGGGGGGGAATGTTAGGAATTATTATTTACATCAAGGTAAATAATTATATGGTTAGTTTTATATATATTTTTATAACAAATGTATAACAATATATTAATATGGGTTTTATATTGTTTATACTTCCTACTTTATAGGAAGTTGGTTTTCCTATTTGGATGGCTATTTAATAGCACTCCATACATTGTAATAGACATAGAGAAATAATATATCAATTATATTGGTGTATTGTTTATAGATATTCCCATCTCTTCCCCATGTAAAGTCAAAATTCATGGATTCTATTCTCAAAAATCAAATTTACTAAAAACAAACTGCTCCCTTGAAAGAAAGTTGTTCATGCAAAAAAAGGAGAAATATTCAAATCAAAGTCAAAAGAAAATCAAAAGAAATAGATAGATCCCTCGAAAGATGGCTATCATATATCATTCTTGACATATATATTATGTATAAAGTAAACTATACCCTCAAAGGATGGATACTCTTTTGCATCATTACATTGAGGGCTTCCCGAATTGATTAGCCTTCCATTTTATTAACATCCTAAGAAATCTTCCCAAATTGATCAGTTTTCTCTTTCCCCTTCCTAGAGTTGGTGTAGTGCCCATTTAAACAACCACTTGAGACCTAAGAAACAACCTAGGGTTAACTATAAAAATTATGGGATAATTTTGTTTTGATTTAAAGTGTCTACAACCAGGTTGCAAGAAAACAGTTTACCACTAACAGGTTCTGGAACAAATCCTATTTACCAAAACACAAGTTTCCTTTATTAACTTACATAAAGTTCACAGGGTTCAAATTTTAGGGTTATATGTTTTTGTTAGGTTCAGGGAGTGATTTTACCCCCATACCCACTCTCTAATAGGATCATAGTTTTAACTAGATTTTTCTCTTACCTAGTGCTTCTAAAATTTCTCCAGAACATTCCCAATGGATAGGAAATTTTCTCACCTTTTTGGTGATATAAGGAAGTCCTCCTAACTCCTTACAGAACTCAATATATGAGTGGGCGGAGTTCCCAGGGAAAATTTTCCCCTAGGGAACACATGGCAAGAGGAGGGGGAATGTGCCTTGGGTGGTTTGGTGGGTCACGGGGTGGCATAGGGAAATTTTCCCATCATAAAGCTCAAGGGTACAAAAAATTCCATGCCCCCGTGAGTCCCTAGGGCACGTGTCAAATCCTAGTGCCAAGCAGAAAAGGAGAAGGGAAGGGCTGAGCGGTGGGTGGATTTAGTGCCTTGTGCCCAACGGAGGAGGAAAGGAAGAAAAAGGTGTGTGGGTCCATGCACCCACAGAAGAACAAAGTCGGAGGATAAGGCGGAGAAGCGGGCCATGAGAGGAATGTTAGACATTTTCCCAAGGGCCAAAACTAAAGGAACAAAGGGGTTCCGCCTACCGCTGTTCCCCCCCCCCCCCCCCCCCAAAGTGCCATGTGGCACTTTCTCATTGGCTATGGGTTGCGGGGCCAAAATGGAAAAAATTTCACCAAATTTTTTCAAAAGGAACAAATGTTAAAATGAATCGCGCCTCTGCCTCAGCCCTTAGAGGACACGTGTCGCCCTTTGATTGGCTATGGGCCGGCGAAGGAAAAATGAAAATTTTTCCCAAGAATTTTTTTCAAAAGTATAAGTTTTCAATTTTTGGAAGAAGTCTGCCCTTTCATCGGGCCACATGGCAGCGTGTGATTGGCTGCGGCCGGCTGAGTAACAGGGTGAAATGGAAAAATTTTCCCAAGGCATATTTTCAAAGGGATAAGTTTAAAAATTGGTCTGCCCCTCTTAGGGTGCCACGTGGTAGGCCCTGATTAGTTGCGAGATGGCGGAGGCTGTGGACCTTTTTGGGCAAAATTTTCAAAGTTTAAAATGTAAATTTTTTTAGAGTTAGATTAAATCTTTTTTTTTTCTTTTTGAATGCCAAATTGAAGTAAAACTTAAAATGTCCATAACTTGAGTTAGAAAGCTTAGTTTTGGGAAAACAAGGACTTTTTGGAAATCCCTCAATGTCCTCTTTACACATGAATCATCAATTTTGGAAATTGATGAAGTTTGAGAGGTAAATTTAATGAAAACAATTTGTAGGGTTTTAATCAGTGAACTGACATTTTTTAACTTCTCAATTTGATTAAATTTGATCTCCTCATTCACTCAACATGTCAAACAAACATGGGGGATTAGTCAAGGGAGGGTTTAGATTGTTTTAGGGAAGTCAATTTGTTCAATTGATTTCAAATTTTATTTCTTCGACAATAGACAGAAAAATGACTGTGCAAGTTCCAATTTGGATTTTTATAAGGTTGAAAAGTTCTTTCTTGAATGTTAAGGTAAATTTGAGTTCCTTAGGACTTACAAAATCTGAATTTTAATGTTTCTTATCTTATTGTTGAGTATAATTTTGAACTTCTCTTTTTTATTAAAATGTGAATTTCCATAATGAAGTTTATGACAGTGAACTTTTTCTTTTAAATTGGTATTACAATTTTGGTCATTTGAATATGCATATGTTTCCTAAACTTAGTCCAATACATTTACTTGATTAAAACAACCATTCATTTCTAAGTTAGATTGCAGTTCAGATTCCAATTCAAATATGCATTTTTAAAAGGAATATAACATTGACTTGTCTTCAAATGCATTCTTCTTTTTCAATCAGTAATTTTTCAATGTTTGATAGCAAATCCAAATCCAATGCACAATAAAATTTTGAGAAAATAATGTAATTATTCATTGATTATCAAATGAAATTTTACAACTTTCCCCTTTCCATTCGATTTCTAAAATACATTACACCATGCATGTAACAACCTTTTCATTTCTTTTCCAAAACAGGGAACAAATATAAATATCTTATACATTTCAGAATTTAAGTTCGATTTCAATCTTCCAGTACAATACAATGACTTCACATTACAAAATTTATATACTCATCCACTCGAAGTGGGAAGGGATTACAAAAAACTTGCTCAAAGGACAAGGACTATCAAAACTGTATATCTTCTTGCTCTAAACAACAACATGCTAGTTCTCCATATTTTCATCTTTGATCACAACAAGGAAGGGGGAAAGACAACGCTCTCCAACCAACCAAGACATCCAATGCAAAAGGGGAATCCATCCTTCCTCATTGGCGTCTGAGCCCCAACCATATTAAAATAGAGAATGAAAATCAACTCATGGAAACAAGGCTTCCACACACATACAAGCAACATTCTCACATGCATAGATCAATGGCATACACATTCCAAACAAGGATAGTAGTTCAAAACTACATTTGAAAACATTCACAAAAAACATAGGCTTGATCAAGCAAGCCAACAAGAGCAAGGAACTATGGGGAACTACTTATGCATCCCTATTTGGAATTGGGCATCCACCAAAAAGATATTGCCATTAAACACATAAAATCCCATAAACCTTATATCTCCCAACCCCTCCTTATGCCCCTCCAAAGTTTATCCCTTATTCCCCCCCCCCCCAAGAGTAAGAAATGCAAGCAGTTTCTTTTCCAAGGTGGTTCCCCATCAAAAAATCCCTCCACAATAAAACTGGTGCCATTAGCAATCCCTTATGCCCCCTATTGGAAATACCCATAGCCTTCTCGTACACCATGTCCTAAGTAATCTCCCAAACCAGCCAAGAACACAAAACACATTCACCATTTAAACATACATGCAAGAGAAAGAAAACAATTAAAAACAAGCTCAAGATCCTATGTCTCCATAATGGAGTTTGTTCTAAGATCCACAAGCTTTCAAATATGTCAAAATGCAGTCCAAAACCAGCAATGTTCAAGCATGTAAAAATACTCCAAACTTCCTCCACAAAAAGCTCCAAAAATGGCAAGAAAAAAAATGCATCCTCGAGAGGAAATCCACAAAGTTTCAACAACAATAAACAAGAAAGGAGTTTCACTTTTATAGGAGAGGGAAGAGAAGAGGATGATGTGGATCCATGTGGGATGCCACATCATTCTTCCTCAACCCCAAGAGGAAAATCAACATCAACCACCAAATCACAATAAATAAAATGACAATATGACTTACATACTCCAAAATGACCCATACTCCAAAAGTACTGAATTCAAAATATGTAAGAGAAGTGCAATTAAAACTTCCAAATCATAGGTATGGTTGGTGAATCATTTTAAGAGGTGTGGGACGAGTTTAAATTGTCCCACAAGCCTCCAAATTTGGCCTCCAAGGACAAATTCGAAATCCTAAGGAGATGAAGTGTTCAACCTTCCAAAATATTTCTTACATAACTCTTACATATCCCTTGAACCTCCTTACACATTTCTTACACACTCTTCCAACATTAACATTTAAAATCAACAACTTCATTAATTACATTCCATATCCCAATTTAATTTAATTAAAGTTTAACTATATGATCTCTCACATTAATCTACCACATTTAAATTAATAACAAGAAGGAACACATTACTAATAAAATACATACAACAATAAATAAAAAGGAACAAATTAATAAAATACATATCCCATGGTCACATATAATGGAAATCCCCCCCATGGGAATCCCTAACAAAACACACACACACACACAAAAGTTTCCATGGTGACCTTGTTGATTTCACCTAGAATTTTAATATGGTTAGTCTCCAGTCCCACGCCATTGTTGTGATTTTTAACCTGTAAAAATAAAAATACCTCCTTCAACCTCATGGCCATATCAGAAAATCTAAAATGATATAAAAAATATTTCAAAATTATCTAAACACATGAATCACAACAATATCAAGAATTAAACATTATCATTTTGAATTCATAAATCAACTATATTATCATCTATATTATTCCATACTAGGTCTACTCAAAATATCAAATGTCACAAGTCCAAATCAACATCTATAATATGTCCATGTCAACATTCTATCATCATCCACATATCAAAATGTCTCTAGTAATCATCATGCACTGAATCTAGACCAATAATAATCCATAATTTAACATCTAACCATCATACTGAAACAAAACATAATAGTGCCCATAATATGATCAATAGTATTAAAATCAGTATCCAAAAGTGTCAAAGGGAAGTGGGAACTATAGATGGGGCATAGATTTAGGGAATTCCACT
Source organism: Taxus chinensis (assembly GCA_019776745.2). Lineage (NCBI taxonomy): Eukaryota > Viridiplantae > Streptophyta > Pinopsida > Cupressales > Taxaceae > Taxus > Taxus chinensis. Next base: position 472,547,656 of record CM034148.1, on the reverse strand, counting down.
TATGGATAACCCTCTTCCCACGTATAAGTTATATCTCAAACCCTTTTGTCATGTCGACACTAGGTTTACAAGTTCATTTTCATCCATGTTTCTTTGTGATCTTTAGAAGACTAACTATCATTTTTTATTTGTTAGAATTTTTTTTGGTCACATGTGCCTTGTGTCACCTATATTTCCTTCTTATTTACCTCAAATGTGATTGGAGACATATTTCCCTTGAGAATTCCTTGATATGATTTAGTATCGTTCATACCTATAGGTTGCTATCATTAAGTTGCATCCTATCCTACACCTCATCTGATCTTATCTAATCTCTCTCATCTTAAGTCCACCTTTGTGGCCACCTATATTCTCCGTTTAGGGAATTTAATTTTAATATTTCAACTCATCCCCTTTTCATCCTCTATGTCCAAATTTTTGACTATATTTTTTTCCCTCCACATATTTTAATCGAACATTCAAACCATCTCTTTTTTTATCACAAAGTCCACATTTTTGGCCATCCCTATTTCCCCCTTAGGGCATTTTACTTAATAATACATTTCCCTATTTTTTCTTTGTGGCCATATTTACCCCTCGTTTGGGCATTTTATCTCAAGATCCTATCCAATCTGCAAACTAAGTCCACCTTGTGGCCATACTTATCCCCCTTGGGGCATTATACTCCCTATTCACCTTTGTGGCCATACTTACTTCCCCCCATTGGGGCATATTATTTCACCAACTATTATTTGATCTTTCTTATAGGACATTTTTTGTGTCCTATGTTGGAGCACCATTAATTTCATTCTCTTCCCTTGTAGATGCATACCTTTTTGTTCGATTCATCATGTACAAAGGATTTCACAAACTTTTCACATTTAGTTGTGCATACTTTGATGTTTTCTTGTGACCCATTAGTCATCCTGACTTGTATCCATTTTGCAGTTAATTTCACACACTCACTGGATCGTAGAACATTATTTCCATCTCCGTTGAGAGCATAATTTTCCCCTACAAAAGGGATATCAGAGTCACCGCCATATTTTTTATTGTTATTGCAATCCTTTTTTCTTGGGGCATCTTTCCTTGGTTACCATTTTACCCATTTTTCTCCACCCACCCGCCATTCATCATCTAAATTTTTCAAATGCATCATCAATTTCCCATGGTGTCATCAATCCCCCATTTAAGGGAGATCTCATCATCAATCCTTCTTTATCCTCCATCTTACTCTCTTATCCTTTTGTCTCATGTTTTGCTAGCACAAACCACTCAACAAAAAGGGGAAAATGGAGACTCCTAACTTCAAAATCTCTACCCTTGTCTACCCATGTGCACGTATTTTACCATGGTCTTAGATAAACCCCCTTTATTTAATTAAATTACCACTTATTATCCTACCATCATTTAATTATTATTAATTCACATTAATCGATTAGTTAATATCCATGTCCCTAACTTACCCTGATCAACTTGCTACTTAGGACGCTTTTATCCTAAATATAAATCCCTATTCTTTTAATACTCATTCCTATCTTTTAACTACCCATGACACATCCCTAAAAAAATCCTTATCACCTACAATATTTAAAATGTTTTCCCATTCTTAAATTCCCAAAATCTCAACCAAAAACACAAAAATCCACCCCTTTTTGGAAAATTTCCCCATAGTTGATGACGACCCAACCTAGTCGCCATCGACCCTATAAAAATGATTGATTCCTTTCAAAAAGAGGACAGATGCATATGACACATTCAATTTTTCTTGTGACTTGTGAATGTTATCTCGTGCTTGAGCATTCCTATAATAGTTACATACCTCTTAGATCTCCTTTCAATGTGCTTGCATCACTCGTGATCATCCTTCATGAGATTATCATCATATTTGTGTTGCTTTATTTCATTATTATCATATTATTATTATTTTATCATGTTTAACATTTTTAGGATCAAATCATCTCCAACAACACTCAGAGCTCCATTTACAACCTTCTCTTCAAGCTTATTTGCTTATAGGTTGCATTTTCCATCCATCTACCTTCAACCTTACTCCAACTCTGCTATAGTTGTCGTCTACCCACCCTAGTCACCATCGAATAGGGACTTATTTATTAAACATCTAAGACAAATAATTATTTCTTGTCCTTTTCTCTACCTTTCTATCCTAGAGATCATTCTACAGGTCACTTACGGTACCCGCAGGCCTCTATTACCTTCCAGTTTGCATTCAGACCTTACATTTATGCATATTTACCTTGTAGGTTTATATCCACACTCTCAGGTCATCGTCAACCTACCTCTACATAGTATGGGTCACTGTCAACCCAGTTAGGTATAATTTAATTTAACTTTATTCATTTTAAATCAGTATCTTGATAAGATATTAATTACTTTTAGATTCAGAAGTATCTTTGTTTTTGCATGTAACCTGCTTAGTTATCCTTTACTTGTTTTTTTAAAAAATGGGGGTCAACATTTGTGAAGGGAAGGTAACACTTCTTGGATCCAACATTGTTAGGTAGCCCCCCGTATATACCATCTAATCCATTTTTATTGTCATTTACCCTTGTTTTTCAAGTTTATCAATTTTGCAATGAAGGTCAATCACTTTTGTGCCCATTCATCCACACCACACATCTAAGGTACCATAAAACCTCCATTTTCTGATTTGTTTAGCTTTCTTTAATAGATAACATCATTAACTTGAATCGAATGAGAAAACTACAACAAAAATATCCATTTCTTCTAAATTAACCACTACCTTAGAACTAGAAAGTGTCTGTGTAGCTAATCAAGTTGTAAAATCTTGCCCTGAAGAAGCTAGGGCACTAGAATGAACAACCATTTCCTGACCAATCACTTTCATAAATGGAAGTACAACTTTTTTTAGTTATTTCTTAGGCTCTTCAAGAGCAGAACCTAGTAGAAAAAATTTCTCCAATCAGGCCATCTTCTTAATCACCAACTAATATTCAATTTCCTTCTCTTCTTCATTACTTGTATCAACATCACTTTCATCTTCTTTTCCTATCTCAACATCCTTCTGCATTAGAGGTCCTGGAACTGAATATACTTTAAGTATTTTCTCATGAACATATCCTCCACTTTCTTTCTTAATTTCTCCTTGTTCAACCACTAGAGTCTTCTCCAAGTTTTAATTCTTTTCCAATGGATGGGATACCTCATGGAGTGATGATCCTTCCAAAAAACTATCTTTTATCTCCTCTGGCTAAGCAATTTTTGGTTCTTCTGAAGATGGAGGAGGAGGAATGTTTGGTGGAGAGCAGGTAGGAGGATGAGGATATTGATTTTCTAAAACAACTAAAGGAAATAAGAACATAGTTAGATTGAATAGTGGCACCACAACCTCTCACTATGTAGGAAGGTCTTCAATTATAGGATTAGTAGCTGATAAAGGTATCAATAAATGAGAAGTATCACCTAGAGTAACTTTTGTAACTCAATTTTTCTCCAGAGATGTTTTCTTTGGAGGCACTCATTCAGTTCGAGGATTCTTGATTGGTTTCAATTTTGTATCCCCTCCATTGCTCTCCCATGGGCCTTTCTTTCTCTTCATTACCACCTAATTTATATCATTCATGATTGATTCTTATAGACAATAATCTTAGCTAAGAAACCATTTGGAAGTATAAAGCAACACTATTGATGTTCTCTCCATAATTGTCTTGGATTTGTTTCTTACTCTTGGAAATGGGACATTATCACCTCCTTCTTTATAGTAAGCATATTAAATTACTTTCCCATCATCTGGGATATTCTTTGGAATGTTTTCCAATCTAAAATTTAGGATTTGATACACTTTCATTTGGATATAATCTTTTTTCTGATTTCAAACTCATCTCTGCAATCAACCCAAAAATCCTCCAGTGGTGGAAAATGTGCATAATCTAATGAGATCATTGTTTTGTCAATATTCATGTAATAAAAGTTCATTCATTCTTTTTAATTACTATGAGTGTATTAATGGAACATTTCCTTAGAAATATTTCAAGCTTTATGAATGTTGTCAAAGTGTTACTGCCCAATAACAATTAGAAAATGAACAACTGCCTTATTAATTCCTTGTTGTAAATCATGAAGTTCCACTAGTTGTCTACATAACTCAAGTAAAATCCACTTTTCATTGGGATACCTTGGGAGTTTAAGTGGAGTTCCAGTGAACCAAACAATCTCAAATATGTGAAATGAGAAAACTGAATAAATATGCATACATACTGTACAACCACATTCCATGCATCATCAATTACTCTCTTTGTCTTCAAATCAGGGTCAATATTTCAAATGAATTCATATAAAAATAAATCATTAACCTATATGTACTCGTTGAAATACCCAGGAAATTCCAACTATCAATAATACTCATGAACTATAATTTTATCTATGATAACTTGATTCCATAACCTAGGAAATGCACCATGTGTTGTTGCAACATATACAAGATAGGAGGTCATCTTGAAATCAAATGTTTGAAGGATATTTTTTAGTTTTCTATTAATTTTATTACTAATAAAATCATCCCAGTTAATCAAAATACTAATCTTTCCATTCTCGATCACCTTGATAAAATAATACATCCATGAAGAAAAGTATTTGGTAATTTTCTCCCTAATGATTTTGCACAACAACTGATTTATATCATATGCTTCTTGGACCAAATCAGATCTCACAATAGTCATGGGAAACCTTGAAGGATTCTTTTTATCCTTTAAATAATTAAAATTCATGATTATAATAGAATAAACTATATTATTCTTCCAGTATTACTTGGATTTTTCCATACCAATACCCAGTGTTCTAGGTGTGGTAGGAATATTTAAGAAAAAGTTGAAGAAATGAGTATCAAGCCTTATCACCAAATTACTGGAGGCATCCACAATTGTCCTTGTTTGGGAGTCATAGTGTTTGGAACATTCCAGTATAAATTTAAGAAGTTGACCTGTGCTGGGAAAAGTAGCTACTTGGATTAACCTACTCTTGTTCAAGGCCTGCATGAGGGGTATTTGAATTTTGGCCTTCGACCTCTTAATAAATTTAGTGATGGAGACATGTCCTAAATATATGTCACTTACACCAGTTAGCTTGGAAACAATACAAGACTCCACTGGATATCCTTTATATTCATATTTCATCTTACTTCCATTCACTTTAGGAGATGATTTAGTATTAGCTTTCCCATTTCCCTTCCTGGCCTTGGAAGTTTCTTAAATATTAAGATTAGGATCCTCTTTGATCACAACAACTTCTTCTTCCCCTAATGACTTCTCACTTACTTCAATTTCTTTCTCTCTATCCTTAGACATTTTACATATTTCAAGAAATTGGTGTATTTTAACAACTAAATATTAACAAATGTCCCTTATTTTAAATATAGAACTCAAGTTAAGACACATTATTTCAATTTTATGCAGACATTCAGGGTCAATATTCTCATAAAAATACATTAAAATCATCTCATAAGCGAAGTTCAAGGTTTTCTAGAAGTGATGAAGTGAAATACTTCACTTTATAATTCATTGCGGGTTTTTAGGGTGCTACTACTTGAGACTTATAGTTATCAAGCATCAATAATTAAACTATGTGTAATATAGGAGAAGTAACAGTTCTTTAAAAAAATATAATATATGAGAATTAATTGGCCTTGATTTTAGCACAAAATATATGAAGTAGTAACCTATCGGTTTAGTGTAAAACTTGTGACAAGCAATGAGTAATCAATTTTACGCAACTCAAGTAAAGAAGAAAAATTATTTCCAATTTCCGTAATCCATGGGAAAGTTTTAACTGGTCATTTTAGCACAAAATGTAGACTATTTAGTAAAACAAATCCCAAATGTCGCTATGTAAAACAAGAAGAAGTAATCTCAAATGACACAAACAATGAGGGAAAGTAAAGCTGTGTTTGAGGGGATGATTACTTCAAGAACGTTATTCCTCCAAATTCCAAGTAAAAGTAAGGTAAAAATCTGTAATACAAGATGAAACTACAATGTTTTATGTGGCAATTTGAGACTACTTGACTTTCAATAAAAACAGGAGAAGAAAAATTAAACCTAGACACCGTAATACGAAGAAAGGGATCACTCAAAACCACATAAGTAATGAACCTACGACAAAATGATTTTTTTGCAAACAATGAAATTATGAAGACATTTTATTGAAGGTAGAAACATGTCAATAATTCCAAATAAAACCCTAATCCCAATAAAAAATTCCCTAATTTCAAATTATTTCTCAAAACATGGAAGAATAAGAATTCTAGAAGGAAGAACATCAATCTAGAACAAACTATTATAATAAAATCATAACACCCTCCAATTTTTTAGCATGTGAGTGTGTTAAGGAAAGTAGTGTGATTGTGTAACATGGAATTTATTCAAGTTGTGGTACCATGTAATTAAACCAACTCTCCAGAGAAGGGTGTTTTCTCTTCCTAAACTAATGCAACAACTAATTCTAGTGAAGGGAAAACTATCAAATACATCTAACCTAAATTTATGAGGGACCAGGGAGATAAAATTAGCATGAAAATTAAATAGATCTATACTAAAATAGGTGATGCACTAATAGAAGGGTGTGGAAAATACTCTCCAATGTGTGAAAATGGATAGAAATGAATATTAAAGAGGGTGAAACAATCACCAAAGTCTAACAACAACATTCAAAACACCATTTCCATGAAAACACAACAATAATACACCCTAACAAGTGAATAAAGAGATACAATACACTATAATTGCAATAAAGAGGCAACGCGAATGCCATAAACACAAACAAGGGAAGAATATATCTACAAATTTGCATTTATTACTTCATTGATATGTACAGTTCATTTAAAAAGTAAGAGAAAGGCTTGGATTGACATGAAAGAAGTCCAATATGAAGACTTGTAGCACATTTTTTTTCTAAAAAAAATGGTAGATTTTTTTATAAGAGCAATCCCCCCTCTCAAATGAGATGTCACTTTAATTTATAGAAGATGAGGAAGGGGGGAGAGAAGTTTTCAAACTTAGATTTTCCCCTTCTCACCACTTACAAGGTACCAAAATTGGGTTAAAATTATGATGATAAGCCTAAAAAATCCATCCCATACTATCTGATAACTTACAACAGAAGAAAACTGGTTTCCCATGCTCATATAATGCTCCCTCAACCACCTGGAAATTGCCATTTAAAATTGGGCATTTTTTCTTAAATTCTCACATTCAAATATTCATCAATCATTGAATTTTTTACTTATATTCATAGGGATTGGAGCCATGATTCCAACGGGTCCAATTTTACGTGATTTGGCTGAGAAATGAAAAATTAATGAGCATTTAAGTGAGGGTAGATCTTTATGATTTTCAGACTTGGATTTCTCCTTAAAGGATTATGCATTAATATGGTTGTTGGGAGAAATAATTTTTATTTTCCCTTCTCTTCTAATGTTTTTCATCATTTAAATGACTTGAGCATTCAAAAAATTTTTTGGGGGCCCACAATTTCCAACACCTTTTTATAAAGGGGAGATTGAATATTTTAAAGCTTATATTGATGGCTAGCTCGGCCCTGCTCACCGAGATGACACCTCACTTACACCTCCAAACCATTTTCATTTTTAGGTTACGTCATTGCATTGGGATCTTTATCTTCATGCCATGACGACTATTTCATAAGTCTCCTTGTGCTTTATGTTTTGAACCCAATGGGGTTTACACTATCATATCATCACCTTACCTTTGCAATGACAAACTTTGTGCTGCCAACTGGGTGCCTCGGCATTGGTTCTAACATCAAGCCTTGAGATCCTCTTCATAATGCTTACCTCATCCTTGGAAGGTTTCATGTTGAACACCCCACTGATTTGCATTATGGGTTTGGGTCCCATGCAAAGAAATTCATCTATCATAGCCCGTGTCGCATGTTCCCTGAATCACCGTATCGACTAAGTTAGCCGATGTGGGTCAAAACGTCTCGTATTTCATGTTCATCTTATGCTCCCAGCACCCTAGCTCCCCAAATCCCATTTCCATGCCCACTGAGTTCCTAGTCACCTTTGACCCTCTACATGGGCTGTTGACTACCCCAGTGTCTACACTATGTTGAAATCAGAAATGTTAGTCCCACGAGGAATTTGTGGCCCGAGTTCCTCCAAGCCCTCTGGGATGTGCATCTCCAATGAGTCCACACTACACTATGTGCTGAAATCCATATTTGAAGGCTTGCCGTGTTGGCTCAGTGAGCCAACATCAAAACTTTTCCATCATGTTTTTTATCTAAGTCTTGGCCCCATCTGGCTCAACTCTCACCGAGTCATCCTTTGCAACCTCACCACTTTGCTAAGTTTTGGACTATCTCAGAAACCATTCATGATCAAATCATCCTAACTTAGGTGACTCAAACTAGCTCAATGTAATCTCAACTCACCAGACTGGGAGTTGGCTTGCTCACCAGCTCGGCGAGTTGGCTAGGGCTAGCAAATCATTTTTTCAAATTTGTTCAAAATCCTTTCATATTTTTGTAGATTTGGAATTCCTTCAGTTTTAAGAGGAGATGTGTGAAGGTATTAGAGGTTTTCTACATAAAATGTCATTTTTTCCCTATTTTTCTTGCAAGTTGGTCCCCGCTACATGTTTCTCCAATCTGAACAAAAATTTGAAACTCATGAAAACCTAGAACAGGAATAAATTCCTCTAATGGCTTCCATCCTTCCTAGAGACTTTGATGATTCCATTGAAATACTAAACCATATTACTTGCTTTAGATTTACCTGTGGGCTCATTAATAATTGCTACGCAAACAATTCCAGTTGTCTATTTTCACCCGGGAGGTGAAAATGGATAACTAATTTGGTGACTCGTATGACCATCTTCCTACTAGATGGGGTTTACTAGTTGCCTGCATACTTATCCATTGGGAACAAAGTCCTTTTAATGACCCTAAAATGATATGAATTTTATAATCTATGCCCCCATATCATTTCGAACATTTCTTCTTGAATTTGGGACTGTCCTTCCACTCGCATTTCCCCAAATTTTTCTAAGAAAAAATTAAGTTTAAGATGAGCGGAAAATTGTTTTGATCTTGAAAATTCCTTTTCTCACTTCATTTACCTATAAATCTAACCCAATGGGATGAGAGATAAGCTACCACATGACAGGAACCTGGAGCTTCCCCAACATTAGATTCTTGTCAACATGAACTACAACAAACTAATTTCTTGACAAGATGGAGCATTGGAGAATTTTCAGAGACACAAGCTGATTCTGGACATCATGGAAATCTATTAAAATATGATATTTTTTTCTGGGTGGGCTGCTTGGAACATGTTGAAGGGCTATAGCTATTCAGACACTAATTGGGCTACCTGCAAACTCATAACATTGTCATCCACTACCACACCATAAGCTACGCTAAACTGATTTTTCTGATTTACAGGGGCTTGAGGAACTCAGGTGCTGATCTAAAGAAGCAAAGGAAAGAAAACACTCAAGTCTTCTCTTTATCCCAATTTTAGTTTCTTTGCATTTGAATTTACTTTAGGATGGAAACTATCCCGAAAATCTGATCTTCTTGTTGTAATATTATTCAATTAGAAGCATGATTAATTGTGAAGAGACAATTATAGAAGCAATACAACATATTCCTAAGGCACTTAGGGAAACTAAAACCTATTCTAACAACAAGACATTATGCATGAGAACTTAGAGGAATGAAAATCCTAAATTAATATGTACAAGGGTAATAATTCTTGCTTCTAGTAATAACACTTGAGGTAGATTCCATTGAATGAAATATACAATTCTTTGCCATCCAACTTAGCCAATCGGAAAGCATTGTTACTCTTTCATTTTGTGATCATGTAGGGACCACTCTATATTGCATCAAAACTGGAATTGTTTCCCATTTTTTCTCGATTTTCATCCTACTTCAGCACCAAGTCTCCCTCTTGGAATGTTCTTACTTTGGCCTTCTTGTTAAAGCTCCGATTAATTAATGCTTGATATTTCTCCATGGTTTTCATTACATGCTCTCTTAGCTCTTCCAACTCCATGAGTTTTGTATACTTGATTTCCATGGGCTCAAACTCATCTAACTCTAGCTACTTGATAATTTTCAATGCTAGAAATTTGAGTTATATGGGAAACCTTGCCTCTCTTTCTTAGACTTGATTATATGGAGAGTTGTCAGTTGACCTTTTCAGTGTAATTCTATCAACCCAGAAGTTATTTGAGCTTGGTATGCCATGTCCTCTAGTTTTCATCTAGGGTCCTTCTTATGATCCTCAGCAAGTTCTTGTTCATGGATTCAACTTGCACATTACCCTGAGGGTAATAATTAAATGAAGTGTTGAGATATATCTCATTCCTAACATCCCATTGAGTGATCTTTGTGCCTAGAAATTCCAAAGCATTATCTGATATGATGGTATCTAAGACACCAAACCTTGTTATTATCACCTCATAGAAGTCCAAGATGCTAGACTCATTCGCTTCTTTGAGTGCTACTACTTTGGTCCACTAAGTGAAATAATTTTTTACCGTTAGAATCCACTTATGGCCTTGGATCAAGTTTTAATTAATGATCCCAATGATTTCCAATCCCCATTACATGAAAGTTTGATCAACTATGATTGGATGCAACAGAAACATTGATAGATTTTCTTTTCCTGTGAAGAATGCACATTTATTACACTTCTTTATCCATGCATAGTAATCTTTGAACAATGTGGGAAAATAGTAACCAACTTTCATGATCTTGATAGCCATTACTCGTAGATAAAAATGACCTCCCTCTCCTCTATCATGAAACACATGAAACACATTCTCAATCTAATATGTTGGGACACACCTTAGGAGAACTCCATTGACATCCTTCTTGAACAAGATGTTGTCAATAAGAACATATGGGATATATTTTAATATGAAGTATCTCCTCTTTTCCTTACTCAACCCTGGAGGGCATAGACCTGTTTGAAGATAGTGCACCATATCTTGAGTCCATCATGGAGTAGGCACATCATCGACTAGTTTTTCTTGATCATTTTGTAGTACCAGGACAACTTATTTTTCATCATTTAATTCATCATGTGATTTGGAAGCTAGTTTTTCACATAAGCCTTTACCACAGAGTAGGTTAGTCACCTTAATTTCTATTTCATATTTCATCACATGAGTGATCTAACCTTCCCTTTTCTCATTCAAATCCTTTTTCTGGAGAAAATATTTAACCCTAACATGACACACTAATAATTGAATCTTATTGTTTGAGAATAAGTTTCTGAACTTCTTCAAGCCTCTTATAATAGCGAGGATATGCTTTCGGTAAAATATTATCTCACCTCATAGTCTTCCAAGCTATGATTGAATAAATCTATGGGCTTCTCCAAACCTTCATTATTCAGTTGTACTAAGATAACAAAGATTGTATCTGAACCACCAAAGGTATTGAACATGAAGTCCTTTGAAAATTCCTAGTTTATGAGAGTTGGGGCCTAAGATATGGCTTGTTTGATGGCCTCAAAAATATCTTTACCCTTTGTTGTCCACTTGAATAACATAATATTCTTTAACATCATCATGAATGGCTTCATGAGAGTGGAAAATCTGGCATGTACCTTGAAACAAAGAACCTTCGAACAAGATTAACTTTTGGGAGGACAAATGGTTAGGGGACCTTCCTCTTAAGGCCATTTATCCCACGATCTACAAATATTCAGTGGTCAAATACGGAACTAAGGTCAAATATTATTTCAACTTTGAGGAACCCCTAAGCTAATGAAAATCAATTGAACTTGAAGGTTTTAACAACATTTATATCAACAACAAATTAAGAGGATTTATTGTTAATAAGGAGATTTTATAAGATGATAGTATTTACTGGTCAAAGGAGGACGGTGGAATCTTCTCAGTTTGAAGTGCCTCTAATTCCTTCTTTTCTGATGTTGGGGAAATTGATAACTTCAATTGGGGAAAAGTTTGGGTCAAATAATTAACTCCCAAGATTAATATGTTATGGTGGTTGGTTATCCATGATAGGATCCTTACTATTAGTAACCTTAACAAGAGAAATTTTCACATGGTCAACAGGTGTGTTCTGTGTGAAAGAGAGAGTGAAGACTCTTCATAGCTTTTCCTCAACTAAACCCTTTCTAGTCTTGGTTAGAAAGACTATTCTTAATATCTTTGAAATCAATTGGGTTTTCCCAGATTCCATTAAACAAATGTGGTATCAATGGTTTTGTCCCATTAAGAGCCAAGGATTAAAATATTTTTGGACCTTTTCTATTATGCATTTAGCATGGGAAATTTTGAAAGAGAGAAATAGAAGAATTTTCAAAGGGAAGAAGGATTCGTTTAAGAATGTTGGAGCCCATTGTGTTAATACTATCCATGCTAATTTTTCTAATTTGGCCCCTCATAAGAAGACTATCCTTTAGAATGAAGTTAGGTTTTCTTCAAATTGGGGGTTGGGGTCTTCACCTACTAGTACTCCTATTCTAAACCCTTGACTCAAAGATTGGGAGAAACCTACAAGGAGTTTATTAATTTGAATTTTGATGGCACTTCTAAAGGAAAGCCTGGTAGAGCTGGTTGTGGTGGGGTGTTCCAGGATTCTGAAGGAAGATTTATTCTAGGGTATCATCACAATATTGGAACTCAAACAAACCATGTTGCTGAAGCAACACCATTTTTTTTTTTTTTTGGGGAGGGGGTTTCAATAGCTTCTCAATACAATTTATTTATATTGGAGGTGGAAGGAGACTCTATGAACATTATCAACAACATCTCTGGGAAAGGGTCTACTTCAATTTCCATCCAAAAATCTATAAAGAGTATAAAGTAAATGTTTAATTTGTTTGAAATTATAACTTTCAAGCATGTCTATAGGGAGGCTAATTTTGTTGCTGATTATTTTGCTAACTTGTGGGTTAATTGTAATGAGTTAACACTTATAAATGAAGTTGAATCTCTTGATTCCAAAGTGCAAGAACACCTACATAATGACTTAAAAGGACACATTATCAAATAATGGCAGACACTGGTGTATCAAAGACATCATGTTCTCATATTGTATGAATAGTGGGAATTTATTTCTAAATGATGCAAATATCTGGGAGAGGATCCGCTCGTGTTTTGTTAAATATTTTTTTTCCATCCATGCTTGGAAAAGTAATATCTTTGGGCTTTCTTGTAATCTTCTTTCTACCCATAAATTTGGTTCTTTTATGAACTAGTTATTGTGCTGCCAAATAGGAGGAAATATGGTTAGAACAGAAACTACTGACCTTAATAAGGTGACATCGGAAGCCATGGAAATTTTTGAGAGTAAGGGTTTTTCTCCCTTAAAATTTTTGAAGTCCATTTTGAAAATCTAAGAAAATATTTTTCTATTTCTTAGAAGACTACAAAAAAGGGTCAGTGATTGAAATGAAAGGTATTTGTATAAATATCTCTATGGATTCATTTGCTAAAGTGATGGGTCTTCTGGTTATGGGAGGGAGGTCTATAAACCCAAAAAATAAGCCTCTAATGAACTGAACTTGTGCCTCAGAGGTAACAAAAATATTACTCCCCACTTTTTTGGTTATCTCCATTTGTCTTTACATAAACCTTTTGATGATGTGGCTCTTACCGTGATCCAATTTCTTACTCTTGAGGGTTTCCACAAGTGCATTTATGCCTATCATCTATCTATGCTCAATCACTTCCATCTCAGCCATACTTTTAGCTTCTCCTACTTTATTTTCTGCTCTCTGAGCACATTAATTTCTCAGTTTAAAAATATAAGATTCTATGTTCCATTTTATCAGGGCTTCATTCTTTCCCTTTTCAAAATATTAGCTCTAGATATTGATAAGTCTAGTTCCCTTACAAAATAACTAGAAGCTTATGTGGTGGGGGATGACTAGGATTCAGAGGAAGAAGACACGAGTGATGAGTCTGAATCTTTGGAAGTTGACTCAAAGGAGGATAAAGATGTTATTGAAATTATTGATGCCTAGAATCTTAGGGAGCAAAAATCCAAGAAGGTTCCTAGTGTTTCAGTGAATACCAAAGGGGAATCTAGTAAACAAGATTTTTAGGCTTCTATTAATGTCCAATTGGAACAATAGTTTGAGGATATGGGGTATGTTGGACATGTGAAAGGGGAGAACCATCTGGCTAAGATGTCAGTGGACATTGAAGAACTTAAGGGAGATATGAGGATCACCAAGAGCTTTGTGTAGTTCTTGTTCAATGATTGAAATAAAATGAAATTGTAGGTCGAGGAAGTTTTTAAAAATGGAAATGGTGGAGAGGTCAAAATTCTAAAAGCCAACTATAGTTTCTTAGCAAACGAGATGGACCGCATTCAATTTATTCTTCATAGCTACATGGAGTGGAGTGTGGTCACGGTCAAATCTACACTGCAGCATCTCCATACTTTGGGTCAGTTGGAAAATGCTTATAGTATTGCAAATAATTAGGGAAAGAAATGAAAGGTGACTCCTAAAGGTCTCAACTTTGTGTCTTTGGCTGGCATTATAGATGCTCTAGCTAAGGAATGGGAAAAAGTTCTTGAAGGGCTTGAAAAATCCTATAAGTGATCTTAATTGGGGAGATGCTTATTTTCTACCCGGTGTCATTTTTCTTATTATTTTCTTCGATGTTGTTAGTTCCTATTTTTTTTTCCATTGTTTTTATTTAGTCACTCTTTAATATTACTCTTGGTAGACCCTGAGTATTATTATGGAATTTTATACTACACTTTTTATTTGGAATGTAATTTTTTGATCTGCTCTTTTGGAGCACTAAATTTTTATGGGGTAGGGTCCACTCAACCAATTTTAACCTTTTATAAAAAAAAAATTCTCCCCAAGAAGATTTGGAGAGCCTTTTTATGACTTGACAATGGAATTGCTTGGATAGCTTCAAATCTCTCAAGATCAATGGTTATCCCTTCCTTCAAAACAATGTGGCCTAATAACTTGCCTTTGTGTTCCAAGAATATACATTTTTTAGGATTCAAGGACAATATCAATCTCCTGCATCTTTGAAACACTTTTCTGAGGTGAAAAAGGTGATTTTTTGCATTCTTGAAGAAGACAGTGATATCATCAAGATAAACCAACACCATTTTGTTAATCAATTCTTTGAAGGCCGTATCCATTGCTCTTTAGAAAGTAGCTTTGAAATTTGATAGTCCAAAAGGCATTTTCCAATAATCATATGTGCCCCATTCTGTAGTGAAGGTTGTTTTGAACTGACCATCCTCTTTCACCATGATTTGATTATAACCTGAGTAGTCATCTAGTAATGAAAACCTTTTAGAACTAGTTACAACTTACAAGATCTACTCCATAGAGGGAAGTGGATAATAGTATTTGAGAGAAGCTCTATTTAGATCTTGAAAGTCCACACATAATCTGATTTCTCCATTTCTCTTCTTCATTGGCACCAAGTTTTCTACCAAACTTGAGTGATTGATAGGAAAGACGATGTTAGCCTCGATGATTTTTTTCTATTGTTTTCTCATGAGAGGTTCAATGTGAGTATTCGCCAATATTTTCCTTTGCCTAATGGGATTGGATCCTAGATCTAATTCAATAGTATGTTGTGCCAGTTTTGGATTAAAGCCTCTCAAATATTTATAATTCTAGGCATAGACATTTGGAAATTTCTAGAAAAGTTGGATAAAATCATATTTCTCTTATTGAGCACTCACCTTACCAATTTTCAGCATCTTACCTTAACCTACTAAAATAGATTATGAGTCTTCACACTCTACTTGAATTTTTTCTTTTCTTTTTGGAATTGGTAATTAGGATTGAATATTGATTCCAAATTCACCGAGCCCTTTAGGAGTTTGTTTGTTCTCAGCTGAACCACTTGATCTTTATACTGTTGTTACATTTTTTCTTGGTTCCTAGTGGAGAACTCATTATTATTGCAATAAATTTATGATTTTTTGATCACTTTCAAACACTTTCCAGCTTGTGTTATTGTTCAGAAAAGCTATCCATACAACCACCTTAATATTAGGCTAATTTTTATCTTTCTTGATACTGTCAACAATGTCAAATTCTTCCCCAATTGTTGAAATCCTATCCATAGCTTCATTCTTATTCCTTGGGATGGAATTGATGTTAAAATCCTCAAAGTCTTTAGTGAGATCCCATACCCAATTCTTTTATTTCTTTAGAAGATAATTTTTGGCAGCGTTGAACCCTCTTACTTGGTTTACAACCAACTTGCTATCTCTAAATACTTGCAAGTTCTTAATACACTTCTTCCTTACCCAATGAAATCCATGAATCAATGCTTTGTACTCAGCTGTGTTATTTGAACAAGAAAACTAAAAGCAGAAAGCTAAGTAGTATTTTATACCTTGAGGTGACACAAACATTTCTCCTCCTCCAACACCTTATCTACTCCTCGAGCCATCAAAAAATAGTTACCAAACTTAATTATCATCTTTTCCATCTGGTCTAGTGATGCTAGGGAGAGGTGGATTTTCTTTTTGTAAGAAATAGATTCCCAATTAAACCTCTTCCATCTCCTTGTATGGATTAAAAACATGAATTTTGTTTTCCCATTCATCAAGAGTCAAGTCTGAAATTTTCCAACCTTGGTATTTGCTTCCTAATTTCTTGGACAATCCTCTTGATCGAAAGCTGATAAATTTGCATTGATTGGAATTGGTACATGAGGTTCAATGTGGAATTTTGAAATAGGTTCATATATAATTATAGCCTTAACTCCGTACCTTGTTGTAAATATCATGTGTGACTAATCAACAGATAAGTAGCCTTTAAACTTAGATGGGAAGTCTCTTGATAAACACAATGCAAAGAGTGGTAGCAAGTCAATAACCAATACATATTGCAATACCATGACATTGGGACATGTATTCAGTGTAAGGATCAACCATTTGATTATTCCAACTATTCCCACTGTTGTCCCATATAATTGCACTACTCATTTTAACACCATCTCATATTTTAGTCCCATCTGATCTATTATTTGTTTGTTTATTATAGAACTTCTTTCTCCCGAATCAATCATGCAATTATGTACAAGATTAAATTCAATAATTAGAGATATATAGAATAAAGGAGTCTTAATATTTTTACCTTGTTTGCCTCCTTTTCTACCTTCTTATGGAGATAAATTAGTGAGAACCTTATCTTGATCTTTGGATGGTTCATTTGATGTGGACAATTTTGTCATAACTTCTTGTAATAGATCTATTTGGCCTAGAATAACTAATGAATCCCCCATTGAGATGTTTAAATTTTTTTTCTTCATTTGTTCTATGATATTCAAAGGAGATGAGAAATCCTTATTTTTCCATTTTTTTGCACAAATTTCTCTTACACATGGGCTCCTACAATGGGTACATGAGCTGATCTAGAAGGTGGCTTAGATTTATTCTGCACATTTGGGGTTACACTTGGTTTGCTAATTCCTTATGGTGTGATATAATGTTGAGAAGTAGTTGGATTATATGAATTACCTTCCTATATGATTCTCTTCTTTGACCTTGTGTTGGTTGGCACACCTTGAGAAGGAGACTGATTTATTCCATAGAAATACTCAACTTGTCACTTCATAAGTGTGGTGTCATTTGGAGGTGCTTCTGGTGCACTAGTCTGTTACTGATTTTCTTCCTCAATGGTCTCTTGAGATACACCTATTATTTGCACCATCAAATATCTATTTAGAGCACCATTAAAACATGTTCACTGGTTATAAGGTTTATTGCATAGGAAGCACCATTCATATTCTTGTGCCATGTTGTTTTGAGTTGGAACCAAGGCTTTGGATGTAAAGGAAGTATTAGGATTCTAAGGATGAAATGGTCTATTAGCTAGAGGTTGTCCTTAGTTTTGATTAGTAGCTTGAGTAGGTGGTCTATTTGGCTGATATGAAGGTCTATTGGGTTGGACTCAAGGATGATATGATCTGAAATTGTGAGCTTGTTACCTCTTAACTGTCACCAACTCATTGCCTAAGTTTTTCAATTGCTTCATTACTTCTTAGATTTCATTTGAGGTACTAGGAGAAGAAGTATAAGCTTCATTAAAATTATGATTTTTTAGGGAAGGAATGGGAGCTAATGTAGGTGCTTGACTAGATCTTGGATTCACCATTTCTAGATAAAGAGGCATAGGTAGCCTAAGTGCAAGTTTACTGGCTTAAATCAAAGAATTTTCAGCTCTGATAGTGATGTTATAGACTGAAGGAAAATTTTACCTCACATAGATTGTATCATCATGGCTATATCAGAATTTAAAGCTTTTGGGAAGTAGAGAAGATCACCTTTAGTTTTCAGTCTTGTGGCCATTGGAATCCTATCACATGTCCTTTGAAATCTGAAGTTGAAATCAGCCATTTGCTCATTTGTTTCCCTTTTGATTTTAGTTAACTATTCCAAAAAAGATAAGTTGTGTAATTTTTCTCCAAACTAGACACAAAGAGTTGTGCACAATTGATCTGAATTATTAATTGATCTAAATTATTAATTGATCCTACTCCTAGGCTCTTGAAACAGTGCAGATCTTTTCCTTTGAAAGAAGAAGCTAATAATTTTACTACCACATCCATCTCATTGATCTCATGAATGACACAAACATTTGCAATGTCTTGAATATGATCGGTGGAATTTGTGTGATTTTCCATAGTGAAATATGAGATATTATTCAATGTTGTAACTAGGATTGGGTTTTTTTATTGAGATCAAGTGGGATTCTTACCTTAAATTTGATAAAAGGATTTTATGGTGTTGGTGGTTGTTGATGAGCCATTTTGATCAGTCTAAGAACTCTAGTTAATTTTATAAATGGCCTACCAGGTGGAGGTGTTTACAAGGTTCTATTTGGTGGAGAAGGTGATCTATAAACTCTCCATCCTCTTATTCTTATTCTTTATGGAGATATTTTCAAATATTCGAAAATACATTCTTATCTTACTCTAGAACTTGTTTGAATCCTTCTCATAAATTTGATAAGCTTAGGTTGCTAATACCACTCAATTATTCCTTTTGGATTTTCCAGATGTGATTATATAAAATCCTCTAAAGGATGTAATTTACAACAAGAGCACACCAATCTTTCTTCAATGAAAATGAAGACTTCATTGTCCCACTAAGCATGTCAGAACTGTTATCACAGAATCACAACACCCTATGATTGCTTATCATGTGAGTTTGTTAAGGAAAGTAGTATAATTATGTAACATGGAATTTATTCAAGGTGTGGGACCTTTTAGTTGAAAAAACTCTCCAAAGAAGGTTAGTTCCTTTTCATAAATTAATGCAACAACTAACTCTAGTGAAAAGGAAACTATCAACTACCTATAACCTATAGTTTCCAAGGGATCATTGAGATAAAAGTAGCATGAAAATTAAATAAATCTACACTAAAATAGGTGATGCACCAATAGAAGGGTGTGGAAAATACTCTCCAATGTGTGAAAATGGATAGAAATACATATTAAAGAGGTTGAAATAGTCACCACAGTCTAACAACACCATTTCCATGAAAAAGAAACAATAATAGACCATACAAAGTGAATCATTAGACATAATAGACCTGTAATTGTAATAAAAAGGTAAGGAGAATGTAATAAACACAAACAAGGGAATAAAATATCCATAAATTTACATATATTGCTTCATTGATATGCACAGTTCATTTACAAAGCAAGAGAAAGGCCTAGATCAACATGCAATACGTCCAATATGAACACTTATTGATACGTAATCACAACACCTTGATCTATTTTGTAATTTGAAGGATTGTTTTACTTAGTGTGATTACATAACATGGAATATTTCTCAAAGTGTGGGACTTTGTAATAAGGAAAACTATTGGGAGAAGTCTGGATTCATATCCTATCCTAGTGCCAACTACTCTTAAGTGCAAATAGTTGCATATCTAACCATAATCTAACATTTCAAAGGAGAGAGATACAGAAAATGCATGAAATTAAAACCTACTCTAAGGGAAGGTGATGCACTAAGAAGGATGGTTAGATAACCTGCATAATAAACACAACACAAACAACATCTTGTAATGAAAACACAATAGTGCACAATAATTTGTATGTGATGAAAGACTAGAAAATATGCAATAAAACACAAAAGGGGTGTTTTAAATATCCACAAATATATCTATATTACTTCAGAAATTGATACAATACACCACACTCAAGCTCAAAGGCACGTATCTTGCATTACAATGTTCAACAGGGAGGTTTACAATCTCCATAAAATCTCTTACAAACAAGAGAGAAGAAGGGAGGGGAAGATACAAGTTTTCCAACTACTTTAAAAGGATACCTTCCTTACAATATATAGCAAGAATGAGAGAAAAGAGGAGAGAAGCAATTCAAAATCATGCTTCAACCAACCAAAAATACATTAAAATCACCTACAAAAATGGTGGTTTTTATCTCTGAATCACATCACCCTATGGTTTGCACAAGTGTGTGTGCTTGAGATCACTGTGTGACTAGATAACATGGGTATTATCTCCAAGTTGTGGAACTTTTTACTTGAGATAGACCTCCAGAAAAAATTTGGTTCTTACTCCTAAACCAAATGCCACAATCTAATCTAATGTAGGAACAACTATCTATCCTAATCTAACTTTCCAAGGGACCAGTGAAAGATAGTGCATAAAAATAAAACCTACATTAAAGCGGTGATACACTAGAAAAGGAGAGTGAGAATAGTCTTCCAATGTGTGAAAAGTAGGAGCAAAATGCATACTAGAAGGGGTGATAAAAATTCTCCAAAATCTAGCAAATGCATTCACAAAAATATTTCATGCACACAAAATGATAATGAATCCCTATAAAAACATAAAATAGACACAATATATATGCAATAAGATTGAAGGGGCAAGAGGAATGCAAACAAACACAACAGGGGAAAATACATCCATGAATTTTCATCTATTACTTCATAAGTATGCACAATCCAATATATTACAAGATAAAGGCCTAGATCACCATACAACAAGTCCACTACAAGGGCCTGTAGAACATTGGCTTCACAAAAAAAATTTGACAGAGTTTTGCTACACAAAACTACGGCCCCTTTTACAATGATCCCAACACTCCAATTTATAGATTTCTACTAGGAGAGAGAGAGAGAGAGGGAAAATGAAAATCCTGAAATTTGTCCTTTAATCACTTGCAAGATGTAGTAAATTAAGTGAAATTATGTTATTTTGCTTGCAAAATGCTTCCCATACCGTACCATGACTTGCAGCAGTGAGAAATGTCAACGAATTCTTCATTGAATGCATCCAAACTACCAAATAAAACATTGTTATGACCCTGGCCATGTTTTCTAAATAATCATCATTGAAGTCTCATAAAATTATGAATTTCTTGATTTCTGTGTGTTGGGCTCAGAAACATGATTCCAATGACATCACTTTTGTTTGTTTTTTCTAAGAAATGCAAAAGTTATGGTCTTCTGAGTACAGGAAGCTATTTTGGGTCTTCCAAAAATTTCTACCATTTGACGGGACTGAGCATTTACTTGACTAGTGATGAAGATGAAGAGGACATCATGTTCATTCCAGAAAGTCAAATTTTGTGAAAATCAGAGCTCAGAGTTAAAATTTACAACCTTTTGAAGTTTGGGAGGGTCAGACACTGAGTTTTCCTTTGTATGTGGGCATTTCAGCTATATCGAGTCCTTGTGTCCTAGCTATCCTGGAAAAAAACTTCTAATCCACCAACAAGCCTCCCTTCATGGAAAAATCAGGTTTTGATGTCCCATGTGTGCCACTATTGACTGGGCCATGAGGGCCTTTGACCTCCGCTCCATCCGCAATGCTTGGCTCCTTTGTATTATAGTAATTACGTATTTTCACGTCTCGTGCATACCTATGTCTTGGTTGTCTCGGCCAAATTTTTCTGCTCCACCTATAATGAACTGAATTATGGTGATTTCAAGTTTTCAGGTCCCACACATCCCAACGTCCAAACTATCCCGTGGACCGCCTGGCACAAAAAATTATGTATTTTCTAATTCCTTTGTTGTGTGGCGATTTCAGCTTTGTGCATCCCAACTGTCCCGCTGTCCTGTAGACCATCTAGGACAAAATTTTATGATTTTTATGCAATACAACAACTCCTTTGTATTTCAGAAATTTCACCTTTTCAAGGCCCGACTGTCCTACTTGAACTTGTGCAGCCTAAGACAAAAACTTCCGCATTTTCCGCAATACACTAAAACAAGCCATTTTTTCAATTTTTTTCAATTTTGTCTAACTTCTTGGATTTTTTTCTTGGATAGGGAAGTTAGAGAATAGCTAGAGGGACCCCCCAAAACCTGATTTTTTGCCTTTCACCATTTTACTTGCTCAATCCTGAAGAAATTATGCAAGTTATCTGAATTTACCTCGAGGGGTGAGTTTGGGATAACAGTTATTACTGCAAAACCCATGCCTCTAGGTACTCTACTTTTTTGGAGAATAAAGGAAGCCCATACCTCTTTATGTGGTAGGTAAGAAATATAGAAACACCCTCTAAAATGGTGGAGAATACTTCTCCATTTTAAAATACTTAGTCTCACAAATATAAAGAAAACATAAGCTTTCTGATGGAGAAGTGTAGAGGATGCTGAGATATTTCCAAAAAGTACAATTTCATGCAAATTCAAGCTTCCTATCAAAATTTATGGTCGTTTAAAGATGAGGGTGCCATACTATAATAAATGTGAGTAGTTTGCTCTGTTTTTCATGCTTTTCAGCCTTTTCGAGTCTGCATGTCTCAGTAATCTAGGACACTTTTTCTGCCATCTCTGAACTTCATTGGCTACGACTATTTCAAATTTTTGGGGCCCGTGCATACTTTCATCCCAACTATCCCGTGGACCACACGGGAATTTTTTTATCCGATTTTGCTGCATTTTTTGTTGATTTTTCTTAGTATTGTCTCTTTCTTCTCTGTAATGCCCCCTTTAATCAACCTGTTGTCTCTACTCTAGTCTAGTGTGCATTTTCAAGCCTTCTTGATTATCAATTTCACTGGGAGAGGGAAACTGGATAACAAGACCTATAGCACATTGGTGTTCCAAAACAAAAATGGAATATTTTTGTTACAAGAGCAATGCCCCCCTCTTAAATGAGAGGTCACTTTAATTTATAGAAAATGAGGAAGAGGAGAGAGAAGTTGTCAAACTCAGATTTTCCCCTTCCCACCACTTGAAAGGTACCAAACTTGGGTGAAAAGGATGATGAGAAACTTGCAAAATCCATCCCATACTCTCCCATATCTTGTAGAAGAAGAAAAATGGCTTCCCATGCTCATTTAATGATCCCTTAACCATCTGGAAGTTTCCATTTCAAAATGGGATTATTTTCTACAATTGTCACAATCAAATCTCCATAAATCCTTGAATTTTTTTTTTTTTTGTGTATAGGGATCACATCCATGATTCCAAAGAGTCCAATTTTGTGCAATTTTTCTTATAAATTCAAAAGTTATGAGCATTTGAGTGAGGGAATATCTCTATGATTTCTAGGCTTCACTTTCTCCTTATGGGACTACACATCAATATGGTTGCTAGGAGAAATAATTTTTATTTTACCTTATATTCTAATGTTTTGCATCATTCAAATGACTTGGGAATTCAAATAAAATTATGGGGGCCAGCCATTTCCAACACTTTTTGATAAAGGGGAGATTAAATATTTTAAAGCTTATATTGATGGCCGACTCGGCCCAGCCCACCAGCTGGATCATCGAGTTGGCACCTCCCTTACACCTTTGATCCATTTTCATTTTTAGGTTATGTCTCCACATTGGTATATTTATCTTCATTCCATGATGACCATTGCATAGGGATCTCCACGCTTTATCATTCCAATCCAGCGGGGTTTACACTAACAGCTCACAAGCTTACCTTTGCAATAGTGAAATTTGTGTTGCCATCTCAGTGAATCGGTATTGGTTCTAACATTAAGCCCCATGTTCCTCTTCATAGCACTTACCTAATCCTTAGTGGGTTCCACATTTAATTCCCCACTGCTTTGCATTGTGGGTTTATGTCTCGTGCAAATAACTTCATCTATATGACCCGTGTTGCCTATGCTCTTAATCATCACATCAGCTGAGTCATCCGATGTGGGTCCAAATGTCCCATGTGTTCCATTAATCTTGTGCTCCTAACACCTAAAATCCATCCCATTGTTATACCCACCAAGTTCCCAATAACCTTTGAACCTTTGTATGAGTCATTTATTTCCCTAGCGCCCGTACTACATTGAAATTAGGAAAGTTGGGCCCAAGAGGAACTCATGGCCTGAGTTCCTTCAAGACCTCTAGGATGCACATCTTTGATGAATCTGAACTACACTCCCCATGGAACTCCATCCCTGGCAACTCACCGAGTTGGCTCGGTGAGCCAACATCAAAACTTTTCCGCCATGTTTTTTCCCAAGTCTCGGCCCCATCTAGATCGACTCTTCCCGAGTCATCCTCTACAACCTCACAACTTTGCTAATTATTGGACTAGCTCAATGGCTATTGATGATCAACTCAACCCAGCTTAGGTGACTCAAACTAGTTTGATGAAAAATCAACTCGCCAGGCTGGGAGCTAGCTCACTTACCAGTTTGGTAAGATGTCTAGGGCCAATAATTCATTTTTTCAAATGTCTTCCAACTCCTTTCATATTTTTACAGATTTGAAATTCCTTTAGCTAAGAGGAGCTATGTGAAGGGCTTAGAGGTGTTCTGCATAAAATGTTAATTTTTTCCTATTTTTTTCTAGAAAAGGAAAAACTTCCTCTAATGGCTTCCATCCTTCCCAGAGACTTTGATGATTCCCTTGAAACACTAAACCATATTCCTTGCTTTGGATTAACCTGTGGGATCATTAACCATTGCTTTGATGCAAGCCAGTCTAGTTGTCTATTTTCACCTATGAGGTGAAAATGGATAATGCAAACCATAAAAAGGAAAACACACAAAGAAATGAATCAAAATAAAGTACCAACCTCTCCTGTAAATGGGTCAAAGATGAAATGTAAAAAATATCCTTCAATCGGTCACACGAAGATCACTCAAGGTTTAGGAGGTAGAAAACTTCTCTTTGAATAAGAAAATGTATAAATTTGACTTGGAATTACTTGAGATTAAATATATATTCCATTTCATTAAATGTAAGTCATACAATTTCCACGTTGTCAATCCCCTTATATGCATATTTTTTAGACAACTTTAGTTCATTACTTTTTAAAAGAAGTAAAGAACTCCCCAAACACTGATAACTTAAGTGACTAATTATACGGTGTTTGGGAGTTATTTTACTTGTCTTATTTTTTGAGAAATAAAGTTTTTTGGGTTTATCGTAAAGAAGATAAGTAGTAGAGTGTTGATTTATTGCAATGAATAGTCTTATTTTGGCGGCATTTAGGAACAACTTTACTTGTTTAATAATAAGAAGTAAAAGAATATTGGTTTAGCACAAAGCTAAGAAGTAAGAGTACTTTAGTTTAATGTAGAACTAGGAAATCTAAGCCAACCATGCAATGTTCTAGTACTACTTGTCTTATTGATTTTTAACAAGCAAAAGCACTTCAAATCAACACAAAGAAGGATAATTATACAAATCAGGTTGTGGGATATAGACAACTTTTTACGTAGAAGTAAAACACTTTGAGAAACCTGATAGCTTAAGGAAGTAAGTTTTTTACTTTTCAGGGATTTTATGGCATTTTAAACACATGGGTATTCCATAAGTGACCCCCAATAAACCTCCTGTAACATCTTGAAGAATTTATAAAGTAGTCCTGAAACACAAATTAGTTAAGGTAATAACCTAAACATGCCATACAGCAATTGAAAGAGATACAAACAACATGAACACAACTCATCACAAATCTCAAAATTTGCAAAGGGTTACTCTAAAATTTCTAAGTGAGATCTTGGGGGACAAAAATTGGCTCCATCTATGGACATCTTTTTTTCTACCCAAAGGGAAGAAATGAAGATGATATCCCATCATATTTTGTTCCAAGCCTTGTTCATTGGTTCAGAGTCACGAAAGGGAAACACAAACAAAACCTACAAAATTAACCCTAAGAAATTATTTATATACATATAGGTTTTTCTTTGCATCATCAACACTTGTAAAGCTTTAGATGATGCCCATTATATGACAATGACAATTCAATTCCATCATAGTAGGAAAAGATGAAACTATCAGATATAGCAACACCTGAGATCATGAATGGCCCCTTCCATAATGAATCAAATTTTCCATGCATTCAATTGGGTTCATTCTTCTTGTCCCACAGAAGTACCCAATCTCTAACTTAAAATTTCCTTAATCTAGCTTTATTTTCAAACACCATCTTGAATTTCTTCTGATGTTCAGCTAATATATCTACTAGCTGAACCCATGTTGCTTGTAATTCAACAAGATACATTATTCTTTTATTAAGTGCATCTTGATATGTGGTGTCCTCTAGGGCCTTGGTGAGCTACAGGGTAGGTAATTTGAGAGTAATAGGAAATTCAACATCCTTCCCATACATTAATTAGAAATGAGGCATACCTATATCCTTCTTAGGAGTGATCCTATTAGCCCAACGTGCATCAAATAAATTCTTATGTGAAGTCCTTTGATTCTCATATACCAACATTCGAATGATTGTTATCAAATTCTTATTACTTGACTCAACTTGCCCATTTCCTTGAGGGTAGTAATTAGAAGAATGAACAAGTTGTATTCCATATTTGTAATGAAAATTAACCAACTCTTTAGAAGATAAGTTTGTATCATTTTTTGCTACTATCTTATTTGGCACACCAAACCATATGATGATATTCTCCTTAATAAAGTTACACACTTCCTTAGAAGTAGAAATCTTAATGAGAACAAATTCTACCCACTTACTAAAATAATTTGTAGCATTGAAAATGTAATGGTGGCCAACACTGGAAGGTGGATTCAACTTACCAATGAAATCAATGCCCCACTACTGAAATGGATTTTCTATCACAAATGGTTTCAAACGAGAGCTGGAATCTTAACACACCCAACAAACTGTTGACATGCTTGACATTCAGAAACCCAATCAGCTATATCTTGGAAAAGAGTGGGCTAGTAATACCTTGCATGGATAATTTTATGTGCAGTAACCCTTGCTAAGAAATTACCTCCACATGCTTTGTCATGAAATTTTTTAAGCAATCTCTCCTACTGAGAGTGATTTACTCATATGAGAAATACACCATCTATCCCATTTTTGTACAAGCCATTATCCAAAAGAACAAAATAGTTAGATTTGAGTTTGATAGTTCATTTTTCCTTGCGTTTAAAATGATCTAGACACTCTCCATATGTGAGTAAATAAGTAATCTTGCTATACCATTCATCCAAAAAATTCACAAAGAGAACAATAGGAAGATCCTCATCGTCATCTCAATCACGCTGCTTTTTCTCAATCATCAATTCACAAATCCATCTTCCTTGCACCAACTTCATAGTCTCGATAACTAATTCATATTCTTGCACATTTTTTACCTAAGTAACTATTAGTAGCAACAACTCTTGCAGAATTAAAATGGACTTAACTATAGTATAAGGCACATAGATAATAGTATGTAAAGAAATAATATAGTACCTGAATGCTTTGTATGCTTTCACAACTGCATATGCATGTTTCTCCATAGGGGTGTATTGTTGATCAGTTAGACTCTAGAACTTAGCAAATGAAATAAAAAAGGTTCACGTTGGAGAACAAAATGCATTCAAAGGCATGAAAGTATAAAAAAGGATCACACGTGAAGAACATAAACATGTTTGGGACTTAGCCATTTTCACGACAAGGATCTATTTTTGGAGATAGCATGTGGAGCACTCAAACCGATTGGAGAATTGCACATCATGCATTGAATATTTTTGGAGGATTATCTATGAAGAGCTTTGCATGAACAAAGGTCGAGAATAGATCTGGTAGTGTTAGTTAACTAACAGTAGTCTATTGTTAGCGCACTTGCATGTGTGGCTATTTTTGTAACGACACATGGATAATAATAGCATGTGACCTATTTTGGGATTAGATAAGCGGTGAAGGGAAAGTCCCCACTCTTATAAGTATGTATTCAATTGTGTAAATATATTTAACTAGATGCATACATGGAGATAGAGAGAGCATATAGGTGTGAGAACTGAAATATAGTCAGATTATGCTCCTGAATCTGTTACGCGTATGAGCGTATACTACTGTTCTTTCAAAAAAGCCTCTATGTAATTATTGAATTTAATCTAATGGAGGTTATGGAATGAATCAAGGTGTTATTATGTTTACAGTTCAGTATTACATGCTTGATTTCATTATGGGTATCTGTTTAGTTTGTTATTTTCTAGATTGAGATCTGATTATGCACTGTATGAAAGACATATTAGTTATAGATCTGAATGATTAAATTCTTCATCATGCTAAACATCCTGCAAAAAAAACCCTAAGGAGGGACCTGGTACCATTGTGTGCTTCGGGTGAGCGCTCAAGCTAGGCTAAGTGATGTGCTAGCACGCCTGGGTTTGTGTATTGTTGAATTCTAGGCTGCATCATTGGTTCTATTGTTGGGACCTCTTTTTTAGTTGTTCTAAGATGGTTTGAAATGAAGAAATATTGATTGACCTTAGCAAGTGTTGAAGAGTGGATATATGATCTGGAAGAAGAATACACATAGTGGTTCAACACTGGATTTGATTTTAACGCATGCGTATAGGTGGAACAGAACTTGTATGACAGTTTATATGAGAGCTTCTTCGCTATTTTTCCCATAGAATTGTATGAGTGGATGATTTCTTATGCATCTAAGTGTAATAGGAGGTATCATGCACTTGTTAGGACACAGGAATAATTTCAAGCCCTTTATGATGTTGATATAATTTGGAATCGAGCTGTGGATACATGGTTACATGGTTTTTTAAACAATTATATCTAGGAGTACTCAATTTCCACTTATTCATGACTAGAGGTAGATGAATTCCAATTTTTACTATATCTAAGGGGAACTTACCTACAAGGCATTCCATTTGCAATCAAGATCCTAATGCTAACTTTGATATGGAGAGTAAACCGATGGATAACCTAAACCCCACCCACGCACGAGGGAAGGAGCAGGTTTGGTGAAAGATGGCAGACCTAATGGTAGAAAAGGTAGAGAGAGGAAAGGTGGCTTAATTATAATGAGGCGTGTGAGAGGGAGATCAAGAAGCAGCAGGAGGTTGTAGAGAAAATGGCGTTGTGGAGAAAGATAGTTCGGGAAGGAGTTGAAATTCACGTAGAATACATGGAACCCTGAGACTCAGGAACTCCCCCATTTGGGAAAACATGATAGGGAACCCTCCTCGGCCTTTGGTAGTAGCACACGTGCCAGTAGAGAGGACTTGGGCCATGGGTCCATGCATCTGAATCCACCTATCCACCTTGCCCTTGCGCTTGGTTTTCCAACATTCAGTACAACAAGTAGTTAACACTCTAATTCTAATAGTGGAAGAGTAGGATTAAGTATTATAAGAGGCACAGTAATGGTAACGTAAATGGATTTGTTGTTATATGGGAGTACTTTTTGAGGTACATCATCAACACATAATACAAGCTTTCTGATTTTTGGACTAACTTCTTGGAGTAGTAACGCTTCGTAGACTATCAGGGTATAGTTCAATTATAATATTGGGACACAGGGAAGTACATCTTCTGGTATCTGACCCTAGCTATGGGGTTCAGGATCATCAGGCATAGGTAGCTCTAGTTCAAGAGGATCTGGAGGTTCTAGAGGTATGGGAAACACAGGAGGTTCTGGATTAGGTGGGAAAGGTCCGTACCCACCCCATAATATTTATATGAAAATGTCTCTTCATCTTCCATAGTATAGGGGCATAGAAGATGTTTTGTGAACATGTGCATATGTGTGAAATAATGATGGCATGCGTAAAAGGAATCATGAGCTTCTGACTGCGTAGTGAGAGCCAATCTTGCTACTATATTACAAGGATGCACGAACACAGTTGGTACATAAAGTTTGACCCTGATCATACCTGTGTAGACTAATACAATTTTTAAAGATGAATTCCTTAAAGAGTTTCACATCCTTTAGTTTGAGTAGAAGAGTATAATTTTGCTCAAGGATATTAAGCAAGGCACTACTGAAAGTGTTATAGAGTATGATACACGGTTTAAAACATTGTTATCTAAGCTTTCTTATGACATACATGCAAGACAACATGTACAATGGTTTGTTGGGGGCTTGATTACACCTCTTAGAAGGGAATTATCACATAAGACATAAACTAATGATCCATGCAAATCACTTGAAGTAGATCCTTACATGTGCTGAGGTAGTTGGAAGCATAGACACTAGAGTGAGCCTATTTTTAGAAGCACAAATCGCAGCTATGGAAAAATAGTTGCAAAAACTATCAAAAAATTTAGCACATGAGATGCACATAGGGATATGGTGCACATATTGTGAAGTAGAAGGTTATATAAAGGATAGTTTTCATCACATAACAAGTATAATTTTTGTTGATGGATTATGAGATATTCCATTTAAACCATGATGCTAGCCACTGCCCATTGTTGCAACACGTGATAAGGATTAGAATGTTTCAAGCTATTGTAAAATTTGCATAGGTCCATGACTCATGACACATGGAAGACTACTGGCTGATTGGTTAGATCCATGATGCTATAGATATTTGTGTATGATAGACATGTGTTTCAGATAACTCTAAGGGAAATAACGAGCATTAGGACTGGGATCACACTCAGGTATGCTATGATTGGAATGAAGGGTGTTTGGAAAGCAGTCATGCTAAAGGTCGAGAATACCATGGTGGATTTGGATGATGATGTTGTTGTGGTGGAAGAATTGAGTTCTCTCATGGAACATGTTATACATGTGGTTCTCCTAACCACTACAAGCGTGAATGTTCTCAGAATATTACATGTTCTATTTGTGGAAAGAACCATAGCTATGAGGAATTTCTAGACTTGTATGAGAATATAAGTAAGAAACATAAATAAGAAAAAAGGCATAGGGATGGTTAAGATACAATGCACTTTGGAAAATAAATGGATGCCCAAGTTGGTGGAATATTCTTAAGAGTTTCAAGTGAAGATTACAACCTACATTGAGGCGGCACACGCTAGAGAAACATTGCAGCAGAAGCCTACCATCACTAAGGAGGACATTCTACATGCACGGTACCCAGATCCTTCCTATAAAAAGGAGTTTTATCAGGAAACCATGGAGGTTCTCAGGAATCTTCAGGGTGAGATACAATACTTAAAATAGGAATCACAGAAGATAGAGTAAAAGAAAGTATCAGAGATGGTCCAAGCTGATATAGATGACTCAAGGGAAGTGTGTAAAATGTTATGCCAGGAAAATATCATTCCATTATTAGGGTATTGGTTGAAAATAAACACTCTTTATGTAAGTATTGAGACTAGATGTCAGATCCTGTATGCTAATCTTCCCCCCATAGCCTAGATTATGATAAGGAAATCACTCTGAATGTTGTTGTGGATGGGTGGTTATTGAGTAATATATTGATTGATACAGGTGCAGAAGTCAATGTTCTTACCCTAGATGCATGGGTACAAATGGGGAGACCCCCATTACAGCCATCCTCTAATATATTATTTATGGCTAATCAAACTAAGGCCAATCCCATCGAATTCTTGAAAGATTCATCCATTACCATACAAAGAGCCAAGTTCACTGGAGACTTTGAAGTTTTAGCACTGGCAGAGTAAGATAACTTCCCAGATCTATTGGGGCATCCTTGGTGCTATGCAAATAATGCTAATCTTTGGTTCAATAAGGGCTATATCAATTTTGAAAACAAGGAGGAGAGAGTTATTATCCCTTTAACAGATGGAAAATATACACCCTATGTTGAGCCCTTAAGTGAAGAAGATTTGAATAGGATTTATGTATGTGCCATCCGAGATCCAGAGATGCTTGAGCTGACCAAAGAAGGAATAATTCAATGGGAGGATGCACAGTCTATAAGCGATACTACAAGTGTTGCTTGTGATAATTGGGCTCATAACACTTATGAGTTGGTAGGGTGCAAAGTAAAGAGCATATTTCCTAGAGGTAGTAAACCATGTTATGTCCAGAGGATAGGTAATAAATTTGTACCTTGTTACACTAGAGAAGGAGATCCTATGGTATTCTTGAGTGCCATGGAAGAACAGTGGATAGACCCGCTAGAAAGAAGAAATATTCTAGCATATATATTACAACACGCTAGTGGGGACAATCTTTTGGGATGGAATGAAATTAGGATTGCTCTTGTTACTAGGTTCTTCAGGAGCAATACACCTACTCAAATATACACTTATCACAGTAATCAACCTATTAAACACCTCATTCAAAAGTGTGAGAGACTCTAGACAAAATGGTAGGAAGCTTTACCACCTTTGCTATGGGTGCACAAGTTTTATTCCACTTTACAAGGCTATGCGCGTGCTTGGTATGTGTATGCAGAACTCCATAGAGAGACTGGAAATTGGTATGATTTAATTACAGGAATGTCTCAGACATTTTAATTCTTCTCTACAAAGCATCTAGTGGAAGAAGCATTAAAATTCATGAAGCACTTAACTACGGGAGATAGTGCCAAGGATGAAGAAATCCTTCAAGAGTTATTTGATGAAGGAAACTCAGGAGTGCATCTTATTGAAGAAATAAAGGTTGATGCCATACTACTTCAACGTGCTTGCCTTGAGAAAGAAAAAGACAAAATGGTCTACATAGTGGATGATGAAGAAGTAGAAAATATAGATGTAAACCATTCAACATGTAGGCGTGAGGCATATGACAGTGTAGATAAGACCATGCGCACCTATCATGAACCTATGAAGACAAAGAAGGTTAATATTAGAATAGATACTGAGCCTAAGGAAGTCATAATTGGAGATTATTGGTTAGACTCTAAAGTGGAAAAAATCATAGAGTTACTAAGGGATTACTATGACTTATTCCCTAGGGGGTACCATGAACTTAAAGGCGTGCATGAATCATTAGGGGAGATGAAGATAAAACTTAAAGAAGGTGTGCACCCAGTTAGAAAGATGCCCTATAGGATGAACCCTAATTTATGCGAAAAGGTCAAAGAAGAGATTGATAAAATGTTAAAGTCTGGGATTATCAGACCCTTTGATGAGTTAGAATGGGTTAGTCCAAGGGTGATCAGTATTAAGAAGGCTAGACGAATTAGAATATGTAGTGACTACAGGGAGTTGAATGTTGCATGTGTAACTGATCCCTTTCCTACACCATTCACTGAGGAAATACTATAAGGCGTTGCAGAGTGCAAAATCTATTTGTTTATAGATGGGTTCTCTGGGTATCATCAGGTTCAAATTTCCCAGGAGGATAAGGAAAAGACTAAATTTACTACTAAATGGGGTAGCTTTGCATATACTTTAATTCCTTTTGGTCTGAAAAATGCGCCTGCTGTATTTTCATGCATAGTTGTCAAAGCATTTAAGGAATTTATTCACAACTTCTTAGATGTATATTTAGACGATTGGACTGTGTATGGATTAGTTAAGGATCACTGTGAAAATCCACACTTAATGTTTGAATGGTGTAGACAGTTGAGTATATATTTAAACATCAAGAAGTACATATTTGCTACACCATTTGGGATATTTGTAGGACACATAATCTATAAAGAGGGTTTGATGGTTGATCCAACAAAGGTTGCAGCCATTATAGGGCTAAGGGATCCTACTAGTCAAAGTGAGGTGCATGGATTTTTGGGTCAAACAAGATATTACAAAATTTTATCAAAGGATATGCCAAATTTGCTACACCATTAGAAGAGTTACTGAAAGGGAAAGGTACATTCTACTAGGGATAACCGCAGCAATGCGCATTCAACATGCTAAAGGAAAAACTTACTACCATGCCTATTCTATGTTTTCCTTCATGGGACCAAACATTTCATGTACATGTTGACACCTCTGACATGGCCATTGGTATGGTGTTAGCTCAACCTAGAGAAGGTATTGTAGATCATTCTATCTGTTTTGCTAGTAAAAAGCTAACTCATGCAGAAAATAATTACACAACTATAGAGCGTAAAACTTTGTCAATGATCTATGCACTACATAAATTCCTCCAGTACCTACTAGCTACACCATTCATATTTAATACACATCACATGGAATTGAATTATTTGGTGAATAAACCTATTTTACAAGGGCACATATGTCAATGGGTGCTCTTATTTTAAGAATTTAAATTCACAGTTGTGGTAAAACTAGGGAAAAGTAATTCTGGACTAGACCATATATCAAGAATATAGTCAAGAGAAGAATTATAGGCAATTGAAGATACCATGCCAGATGCACAGTTATACCAGTTACAAAAAGCACCATTAGAACTAGAGGACATTGTTGTCTTTCTATGAACAAGGATGACACTAGAAGGAATGAAATATTTGGAGAAGAAACAACTTGCTATACGTGTTGCACCTTATATGTTAATCAATGTTGACTTGTAAAAATTAGGGCAAGACAAGGTATTGTGCCATTGTGTATTGGAACATGAGCACATAGATATTATGGAAGAGGCTCATGGTGGTATTTTAGGTGGCCAATATGTGGGTGATGTCACTGGGTGCAAGATTCTACTCGTTGGATTATGGTGGGAGACCCTATATAAATATTGTAAGGAATTTTGTAACGCATGTGATCATTGTCAACATCTTGGAAAACCAATTCA
Source organism: Taxus chinensis (assembly GCA_019776745.2). NCBI lineage: Eukaryota > Viridiplantae > Streptophyta > Pinopsida > Cupressales > Taxaceae > Taxus > Taxus chinensis. The sequence goes on along the minus strand of CM034148.1, from coordinate 472,512,900 downwards.
ACAAGATGAAATGCCTCTAAGACCTATTACTAGCACAAAACCATTTAATAAATGGGCTATAGATTTTTTGGGTCTCATTTCACTAGCTGCACGCATAACTGGATTGCACTACATCATAACTTACACAGATTATCTGACAAGCTGGGTAGAAGCATCACATATAAAGGACTGTACAACATCTACAATAGCCAGGTTTCTATCGAAAAATATTATTACAAGGTATGGATGACCCTTAAGTTTGACCAGTGCTATGTGAACACATTTTCTTAATAAGACAATAAATATTTTGGTGGAGGAATTCATGATTTCACACCATAAGACTACACCCTATCATCCTCAGGAAAATGGAACTATTGAGGCTTTCAACAAAATTTTGAGCTAGACATTGACAAAAATATGTTATGTTGGAAGAAAGGATTGGGATGATAAAGTATCTATAGTACTTTGGGCATATCAGAAAACATATAAAAGGTTGAACAAATCCACACCATTTCAGTTAGTGTTTGGCGCAGAAGCTATTCTTCCTATGGAATTTATGTTACCTTCTTTCATATTATGTGCATTGGAGGTCTTACTGATGAGAAATAATTAGAAGAGTGGATTATAAAGTTACTCAAGTTGGATGAGCGATGGGTCGTAACACGTTGGAGTCAAAAACAAGAGAAGGCCAGGTAGAGAGCATGGTATGACAGGAACATCAAGGATAAAAAGCTTGAGATAGGACAAATGGTGCTCCTTTATGATTCTAAATTGTTGCACCATCTAGGAAAACTCAAGGTACATTGGGTGGGGCCATATGTTATCAATCACCTACTTGAAACCAACACTTTTCAGTTAGAGGCACTTGATGGAATGCGGTTACCCAGTTACTTCAACAGGAGTAGGCTGAATCCCTACTATAAATAAGTATTCTTGGTGTTTGTAATAAGGCAGTGTTTCCATTTAGATTAGGTTTCCAATTCTGCATTTCCTTAATTTGTTTCCTTCTTTGTCGCTATGCTTTGTCAATTTAGTTGGTTTTTTTTGTGTAATAAGTGCATTTACGTGCTAAAAGCTAATTACTATTTGAATAATTTTTATGCATAGAGGATTGCACATACCCTTAACATGGGTAAGTTGTTGATATCCACTTATAAGACTATTGAAAATAAGTCCACATGAAAGGAATAAAATGGTATGGGTGTTGTTCAAGGTTGGATAATTCAGATAACCTAAACAGAGATTGCTTATAGATATGGGGACCATAGAAAGAGATGAATGAAGAAATAAGTATAATGCAAGGTAAGAAAAGGCTCGGAAGACTACTAGTGGAAGGCATAATGATGAGGTACTCAGGCACATGGAAGTGTGCTGAAGATAATTTTGCAACTGAAAGGTAGGAGGGCGTGTTATAAGGTTGTAGCTTGGACACAAAGATGTATTGTGCAAAAATAATGAAAATGGTCAATTAATGAGAGGATTGTTGATAGGTGGAGTAATCAATGCAGTAAATTTTTGAAATTTTATATAAGGATGGGATGCAAGTTCACTTTTACCATTACAATTGAGAGAATTTGAAAAGGGTAAAGTGCAAACGAGCTGAGAAATTGTGTTGAGGTGTGAAGAGTGTGAAAACAGGCATGAGGAGAAGGGTTGTGCACAGGAGAAGCTTATGTTCCCATAGGAGAAGGGTTTGAGTGAAGTAGAAATGTTACAAATGAGTTAGGGCATGTGATTTCCACTAGGGCATAAAGATTTCAAATAGGGTTTTGAATTTCTTTATTATAGGAGGAAAAGAGAGATTTTTCAAATGGCACAAAAGAAAGCACCTGTAGTAGGAGATAAAGGGAAGAATAATGTTGAAGTGGAAGAAGAAATTGTTCCCAAGATAATTTTTTTAGAAATGCAATATCCAGAGGGTGTGATTTTGGGACAAGAATGGGATTCCCATATATGCTAATGTAAAATCAATTATTACAACCATAAAAATTTAGACAATAAGAAGGAGCTCAATGTGTTACTCAGCACAAAAATGAACAATTGCATGGTAGGGGACATGCCAGTATATGATGACGCGGGAGAGAATTTACTGAAATAGAATGAATTATACTAGTGGTATGACCTTCCATACTTTGGAAAGTATGAGCCATTGTATCGGTGGTTGATGAGTAGGGTCCACAAGGATTTCTTCTACTTCTCTGGATGGAGGGTAAGAATCACAACTCCCTTGATCGTTGATAGAACTGAGGGCCTCAGGGTTAGAACTAGATAATGATTTAACTGATAAATCCGTAATCCTGGAGATAAGGAAAGAGATGGGGTATACCAAGGGTCTGCATAGCATGGAGATTTACAAGTTAAAGAAGTACCTAGTAGTGCAGGTAGTTGCACACCTTGTGACAAAAGTAAATAACCACAAAAGGTGGTCATAGGTAAACACAATGTGGTTGCATGTTGCCAAGAAGATGTCGGAAGGAGTGGTCTACAACATTACAGATCACATAGCAAAGACAATAATTGAATAAGCACAAACAAGAGACATAATAAGTTTTGGTGTTGTATTATTATCCTTAGTATTCATGGAGATTGGGGTGTCTGATGGGCCAAAGGAGAATATTTTGGAGTACCCCAGGGAACCCAAGCAACTTGCGGAGAGGTTTGGTAAGTAATTGTGTGATGGATCAATGAGAGGACCATTCAAGAAGAGGGTGGAGATGTGGTATGATAGAATCCACATGACGTTCAAGGAAGATTGGCACATACCCAAGGATTTTCCTTTACTGGTGGGTAAGGTAGTTCAGTTTTCTGTATACCAAAAATTTTGCATCATGTAATTTATAATGAAGGACGAGGCTTGGATCCGAGGGTGCAAACTTCTGTATTCCTTCAAAACAAGGTATTTTCAAGCATCATGTCATCATTTTTTAGATGTGCACTGCTTAACCTTCAATGCAGAGAAGGTAGATTGGGACTACCAAACTCTGAGGAAGAAGTATGTATATCCAGGGCGCAATGCATACATTAAAATACTTATTTTAGATATTATAAACATGAAACCTATAATATTAGCATTTTAAGACATCGGAGCAGCGCTTGTGTACTTGTAACTAAAACCCAAGCTAGAGAATGTAAAATATTTGGAGAATGAGTTTGCACTCCCAGCACCGCCAAAGGGTAAGCATACAATGGAAAATGTTCCAGAACCCAAGCCCATAGAAATAGTTTAGGTTGATGATGAAGAGGAGCATGAGGATGGTGGTGGTTTGGAGCATAGATGTAGAAGACATCCTCTAAATAAGGATGAAGCTGAGCATGTAACTACACCACCACATCCACAAGAGGAGGATTAATAGGAGTTAAGTGTTGACTAAGGAGATCACTGATTCAAGATAATGTTTAGGGGAACAAGGACCTAAGGTACTACTCCACAAACAATGCACAAATCACCTTGACTCTCTCCATAGAGGGAGATAACTAAGAAGAGAAGAAGGAAATTGAAGTTGAATGAGGAAGCAGAAGATTATGAGGAAAGTGTGCCCAATTATCCTACACCTTTGGAGAACATAGAGAAACACAAAGATGAAGAAATGAAGGATGGAGAAGAGGAAGAAAAAGGGACAAATGAGACCACAACATAAACTACTTAGGACATAGCCACACAAGTTCTGAATCTTGAAGCCCAAGTTCCTAAGAAACCTAGATCAAAAATAAAAAGTGGGAAATACATTCCACCAGCCATGGGTTATGCGGAGGACACAAGTAAAATTGTTCATGCCTGTTTCTAGAGAACATTGACACAAAAGGAGTTATATGGCCAAGAGTTAATGGATGAGGATATGACAACAGTGTGCACAAGGAAGAAATTGTCATGGTCGATGCACAGGCACATGGATGACCCATATTTTTATGTGTGTGAGGAGTCTTGTGTGTCGAGGAGGTTGAAAAAGAAGCTTCAGGCTAGACACATAACAATAACGCCTATTGTTATGTTTGATGAACAATTAAACAATGCTTTGGTACAAGTCTCGATAGAAGTGGCAGGACATAATGTGAATAAAGTTGTCATACTTAGGGAACTGAGAGAGGAGAAAAAACCCAATGATGAGGAGATAGCATGCCTAAAACAGGAAAAATACTTAGCACAGAAGAAGAAAAAAATGTTTATCATCATGGCAGAGGAAATTGGTGACAGTATCATGAAGGCTAGGCCACACTTGGAGCCAAAGGTACCCAAGACGTTTCCTTTAGCAATGCATTATGTAAGTACATTGGTGGACTTAGTACTTGAAGATGAACCTCTGTGCATGCATGAGCCAAAGGATCCAACACAATATGTAGAGTGAGAAAAGGCTTCAGTGATGTAGAAGATTGCATCATATGAAGGATTTCTTCAGAGCTTACAGGAGGAATTGAAAAAGGTAGATCAAGCACTGAATATTTGTACAACGCCAGAGGCTGTTACAAGGAAAAGGACCATCTAAGAAGACAATGAGGTCTTGGAGGCCATGAAGGAGGAGACATTGGGCCACATAGAATGATTACCACTTGTTAATAAGAAGTGTGAGGCCCTTACAACAACTCAGGAACCGTACAAGGAGAGGCTAGACGAACTTGGGAAACTCATCACCTAGAAGATGGACTTGTTGGAAGGGAAAATTACTGTAATGTCTAGCATCGTGTTGTTATTACAAAATGAAAAATGAGAGATTGTAAGAGATGAGTTAGAATAAATTACAATGGATATTCCAAAGAAGGAAGAAATCGTGCTCAGCGACTGGAAGACATTAGAGGTAAAAATAAAAGAGGAATATACTGAATTAATTATTCTAGTTACAGAGGAAGATACAAAAATTTGAAGGAATTATTTCATTCATCCAAATTATTTCTATTCTTCGATTCATATTCTTTGATTTGTTTTGGAGACAACCATTACTGGGATGACAATAAAACTAGTGTGGGGTAATGGTGATCAGTTAGAATTTGGCATTTAGCAAAGGAAATAAAGAAGGTTCATGCAAGATAATAGAGTGCATTCAAAGGCATGGAAGTATCGGAAAGGATTGCTCGCAAAGAACAGAACATGTTCGGGACTTAGCCGTTTTCACGACTAGGATCTATTTTTGGATATAGCATGCGGAGCACTCAAACCGATTGGAGACGTGCGTGTCATGCATTGGCTATTTTTGGTGGATTAGATATGAAGCACTTTGTATGGACACATGTCGGGAATAGATCTACTACTGTCAGTTAACTAACAGTAGTCTATTGTTAGCACACTTGCATGTGTGGCTATTTTTGTAATGGCGTGTGGCTAATAATAACATGCGACCTATTTTGGGATTAGATAAGCAGTGAAGGGAAATTACCCACCCTTATAAGTATGTAGTAAACTGTGTAATGATATATATCTAGATGCATACATGGAGATAGAGAGAGAGAATATAGGTGTGAGAACTGAAATATAGTGAGATTATGTTGCTGAAATCTGTTACGCGCATGAGCGTATACAACTATTCTTGTAATTAATCTTTTTTGTACTTATTGCATTTAATATAATGGAGGTTATGGAATGAATCAATTTGTTACTATGTTTATAGTTTAGTATTTTATGTTTGATTTCATTATGGGTATCTGTTAATTCTATTATTTTCTAGATCGAGATTTGACTATGCAATGTATGAAAGACGTATTAGTTATAGATCTGAATGATTGAAGTCTACATCATGCTAAACTTCCTACAAAAGAAACCCTAAGGAGGGACTTGGTACCATTACGCACTTCAGGTGAGTGCTTAGTCTAGGATGAGTGATGTGCCAACGTGCCTGGGTTTGTGTATTGCTGAATTATAGGATGCATCATGTACTTAAGATCATATGCCTTTAAAGGAATACTCATGAAAGAAATAGGGGCCCCAATGTCCTCCTCATTTATCTGCATTAAAATTGTTGAGATTGTGTGTTCAGAGGAGTAATAGTAGAGAGTAGACTCCTTACTAATATCTTACAATACTAGAACTGGTACTTCCGACAAAGCTGCTTTGATTTTCTCAAATGATTTATTTCCTTGTTCACTCCATTTGAAGTCACATGTCTTCTTCATCATATTAGAGATATGACAAGTTAACTCAAAAAAATCAGGAATAAATCTTCTCAAAAATTTAACCTTACCAAATAAGGAATGAAATCATTTCTTAGAAGTCGGTAATGGAAAATTATGGATAGCCTGCACTCTCTTTGGATCTATCTTGGTTCCTTATTTCAAGAAAATATTTTCAAGCATATTTCTTTCAGTTATGAAAATATTTACTTCTTAGGATTTAGAGAGATTCTGTGCTTCCAGAATTGAATGAGTACTTCTTCTAAATCAGCAATGTGATTACCTCTCATCTTAGACAAGACTATCAAATCATAGAGGTAAACTACTATTCTTCAATATTTGAGGTAAGAAAATTCCAAATCCATTTCTTTTTGAAATTTTTCTCCATCATTAATTATCCCAAAAGGCATATTTTGTTAAGAAAACGTTCCCCATAGTGTGATGAACAATGTCTATATTGGTCTTCTTTAGCTACCTGAATTTGATTGTAGCTAGAGAAACTATCAAGAATAGATAACGTCTCTGAGAAAGTAACCACTTGTAGGGTATGATCCATGATTGGGATAGGATAATTATCCTTTAACAAATATTAATTCATATTATGGAAGTCCACACACAATCAAATCTCACCATTCTTATTTCTTACAGGCACTATGTTCACTAACCACTCAAAATGATGGATTGGATAAATTATCTTTGCATCTAGCAACTTTTGAATTTCAGAAAAGATCGTACCTAAAATTGTTGGATTATGCCTCCAAATATTTTCCTTGAAAGGTTTTTGTCCTGACTTCAATGGAATGTAATGCTACACTTCTGCAGGATAATATGTTTTCAAGTCCTTGTAAGACTAGGAAAAAACATCAATGTATTTTAAAGAAGCCTCATGAAAGTTTGTTTCTTCACATCCGAACAACATTTACCCAAACTTACCAACTTGGGTTCATCTTCAGATCCTATATTCAACGATTATACCCCTAATGAAGAACCATCTTCATATTCTTTGTTCTTCTTGAGAAACTGATCATGCTTATCAAACATCTCTTCAAGAGATGCCAAACCTTTAGAGATTTTATTTCCTTTCAACTGAATAATCTCTTGACTTTATTCAAGATTTAGATCAGTCTCACCAATTTTTTTCTACCTTAGAAGTGAATTAATTCCTTCAAAGTATAACTCCTTAAAGTTTTCTTGTTGATTAAGAAATGCAACTATCTACTGATCCTCATTCAAAACCTACCACTGATCAACGTTATCTAGAACCATTGGATGGAATACCTTCTCCACTTTGTAATCACCTTTTCCAAATATAGTATTTGGCTGGTCTATATTTAGAAGAGTTGTAATGATCACCAAAGAGTGTTCCCTAGAATTCTGATCCCTGGGAATGTAGGAAATAGAGAAAGATGCAAAATACATAGTGTCAGAAAATACTCCTTCTCTATAGTGTCTTGTCTTGTCCTTTTTTACTTGGTACTAACCTCCTATTTATTTCACAATGAGTTCAACATCTCATCTTTCTTATAAAAAATTCCCTCCTATTCTCTTATCTTTATCCATTCCTAATAGCAACACCTCATACTTTGTTGTGTTATTAGTGTTATCAAACATAAGTTTAAATGAATGAGAAAATACCTTCCCTTCAGGAGAAATCAGCACCATGCCAATGCCAAACCCAAGAGAACAACAACTACCATCAATTACAAGATTCCATATATTTTCATCATTTTCATGTGAATGATGAGTTGTGGGCTAAGGTTCTTCATTTTCTAAATCCAAATAATAAACTCCATGATTTGATTCTTGGAAAAGAATCTAAGACCTAGGGTCTTCTGACTTTGAGAACGTGCATTTAGAATTCTTCTCTAGTTCCAACCTCTGATTCAATCCTTTGATTTAAATGTGTGCACAAGACCAATCTAGTTTCACCTCTCCTCCCATTTCTTTGTAGAAGTTTCTACTCAACAGCATACCATAAGAAATTGGAATATTTTCTCCCAAGATTGGCATCTTCAATATTTTTTCTGGGAAGGCTACTAGGATAGCCTAAGTATCCTTGATTTTTCCAATGAGAGGAACTTGTCTCTCCATCGAATAAAACCTTCCAATTGTTTTGGTTAATGTGAGTCCCAAAGTGTCAGCAACTTTAACTGGAATTAAATTGTAAGAAACTTCAAAATATAATATACAATTTCTTAGCTTGAAATCATTAATAAGTAATGAAACATAGAAATGATCAATTCTATTAGATGATGCATGAGAAATAGTTGCAACATTATTTTGAGGAGTGTTCTTAGGAATAGAAAAAATACCTCTTGAAGTATTGCTAGGAGAATTATTTAGTCCATTGCTCTATACATACCTACTAATCTACTTAATTACTTAGGAAAGGCCCTCAAATACTTAGCCTCCTACATCTGGATATTTGTCTTCTTGATGTGATTGATAATATCAAAAGATAGAATGACTATAGTCTAACTAACTTCATAAACTTGCCCCATTGTTCTTTATAATTGATTAGAAAAATAATTTATCTGTTTATCTCTTGGATCTAAGGAAAAAGGAAGTGGACTACCTCTCTTTAGAATAGTAACATTTGGTCCAAGCTTGTCTCTTTCTCTCCTCTATCTGCTAGAAGAATCCTCACCATCATGTTATGCTTGAGATCTTATAAACACTATAAATGTGTGGCCATCACTATCTTTGAAAGATTCGTAATATCCTTCATTAAATTCATATTCCAGGTAGCCAAATTTGGATTCACCAAAATGGTCTACAAAATATTCTTCTTGAAGTAAGTCAGTATTAGCAGTAGTGTGATCTTATTCATTCATTTCCAAGTTTTTCCATAGGGAAACTTTAATTACCAGTCTCTGTAGTGCAACAGTAAGTCAATTTTGATTTTGATTCTGGTTATTGAAGTTTCAAGAAAGGACTACTATAGATGGGGTTTCATTGCCTCCCTATGCCATCTACTTCTTAAAATAAAATATGTAATTAGCCAACCTTTGAAGCATTAGATCATAGGTACTATTGAATTTGTTCCCTCAACTTTAGAAGCTGAATATTTAATCTTTCAAGCCATAACAAGGTCATCTTCAACTTTAATAGAAGTGTTTTGTGCTGCCAAAAAATTAGTTGGAGGTGCTCTGCGCAGCTAATATCCAACTTCAGGTAATAAAGCGTTTATGAAAAACACTTTCTGATTTCAATCATAGAGAGAAGAAGAAGAAATAATTTTATACAAAATTCTCTTGAACTTGGTAATAAAGTACCTCATATTCTCATGAGATTCCTTCTTTAACTATGCTAGCTGAGTAATTAGCATTCTTACATCCTCTGCATGTTTGAATATTTTTAGAAACTTCTCTCGTATGGTAGTCCATTTGGTTATGGTTCTTGGATATAGTCAATAGAGCCATTCTCAAGCTTTGTCATGTAATGTCTCAATGAACAACCTCATGAACACATCTTCATGTTCCACATCCAACACTCCACATGATATGCAGAAAGACTCCAAATGATTATCAAGATTTTGCTTTCCATCTCCATAGAATTTTGGGAAATTTTTCCTAGAACCTTTGGGTAATTCATGAAGAGGATTTAAGCTCAAAGGACCAAATGCCATTCCCTAAGGAATAGGCAACTGTTGAGCCATTTGTAAAGGAATTAATGACCGATGATTTACTAGTTGAATAATACTAGTGACTGGGCTATGATGTAGCTAATTTAGTGAAATCTGGACTATCCCTACAAGTGAAAGACTCACTTTGCTGGTTTAGGATTGAGGTGGATAATTAAAATTAAATTTCTCTTGTAGATGAAATAAGTGATTGATTCTTCCCCGATCCTGACTTTCCTGTGTAAATGGATGACTTGATTGAATGAATACTTTTTTTTAAAATACGGGGAAAGTTCTAGCAAAGTTATTACTTATGGAAAATAAAATTAACTCAAAAAGTGTGCATCTTGTAAGTATGATTCTTATTTTATAATGTGTGCCTAGCTTTGAGTAAGCAGAGCTTCAACATGATCAAGGGTGTGCATGCATGTAAAAAACTAGTTCACTCTAAATACAAAAATTATTCTAAGTGCCTAAGGAAAACTATAGATAGCATATAATTATTTCTTCGACATCCACAGGATAAGCACAAGTCTATTGATTTAATTTCATTCCCCATTAGATTTTTCAAAAACTGTTGGCTAGATTTTATACTCAGCTAAACACAAAACCTAGGCAGGTGTGGGATAAATCCCCTTCATTTAACAGTGAAGCTCCCATACACTTTATTTATTTATTATATGACCTATTTTTAACAAAGTTTAGGGTATTACTTTAATTGAATATCTCATGCACCATAGCTAAACAATTTTGTAGAAAGTAAGTAGTTTTACTTTGAAGTGATTCCTAGGAAGACTAAGAATGGAATGTGGAAAATAGGAATAGCTTGTGTAGAAGAAGTGTGCTTACTAATAACTATATAGTAGAGTAACTTATGGTTACACCGAATAAACAAATATTAAATGATTCTTACAACTTTAAGCAAATGAAAATAATCATACTTATATGAAAGATAAAGATAACAAAAAGTTTATCATTATCATTCACATCTTGCATAGTAAGACTAAAGTAGACATAAATTTCAACCAAAATCCTCCTTCTTATTAAAATTTCAAATTTTTACAATATGCACATCTAATTATTTTGACACAAAGTTTGAAACAACCATTTACAATGTAAAACAATAGTTTACCAGAATTCTTAGATCCCATGACCTCGCAGGTCTCTTATTTATTTACAGTTATCATAAGTAAAGTATAAGGAAACAATATCCATTATACTTCAATAAATGAATTACTAAAAAAATAGTTAAGAGTTGAGCACTTTTATCCTCAAAATCTTTGTTACATTCCACATATAAATTTCGAATGTTCTACTATTAAAATTGGAATAACCAACTCATAACTACCACCAAGTAATCGAATTTATCAAACAAATTGAACTAACATTGATTAAACACCAAATTACTTAAGTCTTATAATGAATATAATTCAGGAGTAAAGTGATAAAGTAGAAGAAGAATAAGAATAATTAGAAGAAGAAAGAGAAGAAGAAGAAGTATTCCAAGTGTAAGACTTCAATTTTAGATCCATTTTCACCCTTGTCCTCATCTTTTTTCCTCATTCTTTTCCTCGGCCATATCTTCAGTTGCATCTTCATCTACATCTTTGTGCTTTTATCAGTAGATAACATACTGATCTATCATGTATTTAATCATATCATCATCTACCTTTGTTGTAGCTTACATATTCACTTCCAAAGTGAATAATTCCTTCTCCAAAATGTTGCAGCAACCCCTCACCTTCCCGAGATAGGATCCTAAATAATTTACATCTTGAGATGTATGATTGAAGGGAGTGATGGCATTATTTATTTCTTGTTGGAGTAATTGAATGAAATTTCCAATTTTGATTAGAGGTTCATAGGCTTCATACTTCGTTACATCATAAATTCCATCATCAAGTTCATCCAAAGTTGGCTCAATTTTTTCTTCCTGAAGCTACATATTTTACATTATATGCTTAGTAATTATTTTCCTAAATGAGAGAATAAGATTGAGTTTTTTCCTTTCTTCACAGATTATTCAGGTGAAATCTTCACCTCAATCAACACATTTTCTGGAAGTGATTCTATTTCTTACAAACTCTATAGTTATATCTCAGTAATTTTACATTCATTATCAGCCTCTTGTTTCAATCTCTTCACTTTGTCCCATTCTCATTACACTCATTTTCTTTCACTAGTATTTACTTAAAATAATCTATGGATACTTTGGTAATGTTAGCCACCCATTCATGTAAATCCTTTTTTATCTCTTATCTCTTCCATCATGGTGATCACTTGAGGATTCACCTTCTCTCATGTTATCACTAGTTGCATTGAATACCTTGCAATCTTCATGATTATATCACAAAGTTTGGATTTTTGTTCCTTCAACCTAGTATTCTTTTCTTTTTATTTATCCATCTTAAGAAAAAAAAAATTGATTAGTGTTTGCATGTCTTTATTCAATATTTCAGTGGCCACTTCCCCTAGGGGCACCATTATTATCACTAAATATTATTTATTCAATTCTTCTTTATTATTTCCCACTACTGGTGTAAACACTTTAGAAAATTTCATTTCAAAAGGTTCAATTATTATTTTTGAGGTCACCTTGGCTATTTTGGATCTTCTTCCTTTATTTTCAGTAATCTTCAAATATTGAAGATCCATTTCCTATAAATTAATCACTTCCTTGGAACTGGGAAGTGTCTATGTAGCTAACTAAGTTACAAAATCTTTCCCTAAAGAATCTTGGTAACTAGAATGAACATCCATTTCCTAATCAATCCCTTTCATAAATGGAAGTACAACTGTTTATGGTTGTTTCTTGGGATCTTCAGGAGCAAAACCTTGTAGAATTTTTTTTCCAATTTTTCCATCTTCTTAATCACCAACTAATCTTCAATTTCCTTCTCTTATTCAGTCCTTATATCAACATCAGCATCACTTTCATCTTCTTTTCCTTTCTCAATATCCTTCTGCATTGGAGGTCCTAGAACTTAAGATACTTCAACTATTTTCTCATGAACATCTCCTCCAATTTCTTTTTCAATTTCTCCCTCTTCAACCTCTGTAGTTTGCTCCAATTTTTTACCCTCTTCCAATGGCTGGGATACCTCATGGGGTGAGGATCCTTCCACAAAAATATCTTTTATATCCTCTATATGAGAAATTTATGGTTATTCTAAAGATGGAGGAGGATGAATGTTTGGTGGAGAGTAGGGAGGAGGATGGGGAGATGGAATTTCTAAAACAACTAAAGGAAACAAGAAGGTAGATGAATTGAATGGTGGTAGAAATACCTCTCCCTATGTAGGAAGGTCTTGAATTATAGGAGCTATAGATGATGAAGATACCAATAAATGAGAAGTGTTACCTGGGGTGAATTCTGTAACTAGATCTTTATGTGGAGGTGTTTTATTTGGAGGCACTCATTTAGTTTTGGGATTCTTGATTTTTTTCAATTTTTTAGCCCCTCCATTTCTCTCCCCTATGCCTTCCTTTATTTTCGTGCCCACCAGATTTATATCATTCATGAATGATTCTTCCATACAATAAACTTTGCTAATAAGATATTTAGTAGTATACAGAAACCCTATTGATGTTCTCTTCACAATTGTCTTGTATTTATTTCTTATTACAATGGGGCATTATCACCTCCTTGTTTATAGTAATCATCTGAAATTACTTCCCATCATCTGAGATCTTCTTTGGAATGTTTTCTAATCCAAAACATATGATTTTATTAAATTTCATTCAGATATAATCTCTTCTTTTGATTTCAAACTCATCTCTAAAATCAACTCAAAAAACCTTTAGTGCGGAAAAATGTGCAAGCTCCAATGAAACCATATTTGTGGAGATATTCTTGTAATCAAAGTTCATTCTTACTTTGTAATTACTCTGAGTGTTTTTATGGAACATTTACTTAGCAACATTATGAGATTTGTGAATGTTGGGGCAGTGGTACTACCCAATAATAACTGGAAAATGAAAAACTGCCCTATGAAGTCCTTGTTGTAAATCATGAAGTTACACTAGTTCTCTGTATAACTCAAGAAAAGTCCACTTGTCACTAGGATACCTTGGGAGTTTAAGTGGAGTTCTAGTGAAACCAAAAACTCTCAAATATGTGAAATGAGAAAAATGAATAAAGATACATCCATATTGTACAACCGCATTCCATGCATCATCAATTACTCTTTTTGTCTTTAACTCAGGTTCAAGCTTCCAAATGACTTCGTAGAAAAAGAAATAATTGACCTATTTGTACTCCTTGAAATACCCATGCATGGCCAATTGTGGATAATACTCATGAAATGTAATTTTATTTATGATACCTTGAGTCTGTAACCTGGGAAAAACACCATGTGTTGTTGTAGTATACACAAGATAGGAGGTCATCTTGAAACCAAATGTTTGAAGGACATTATGTAGTTTTCTATTAATGTTATTGTTAATCAACTCAACTTAGTTAATCAAAAGACTAGGCTTTCCATTCTTGATCATCTTGATAAAATAATACATCCATATAGAAAATTATTTGGCATTTTTATCCCTATTGATTCTACACAACACTTGAGTTATATCATTTTATTACTGGACTAAATTAGATCTCACAATATTCCTAGGAAACCTTGAAGGATGTTTTTCCTCCTTTAAATAATTCAAGTTCATGGTCCTAATAACATCAATTGTATTATTCTTCCAATATCCCTTAGATTTTTCCATACTAACACCCAATGCTCTTGATGTGGTAGGAATCTTTAAGAAAAATTTGAAGAAATGAGTATCAAGCCTTATCACCAAATTAACTAAGGCATCCTTAATTGTCCTCATCTAGGATTCATAGTGTTTAGAGCATTCCAGTACAAATTCAGGAAATTAACATGTTTTGGGGAAAGTAACTACTTGGATTAACCCACTCTTGGTCAAGGCCTACATAAGGGGTGTTTGAATTTTGTCCTTGAACCTCTCAATCAATTCAGTGATGGATACATGCCCCATATCTATGTCAATGACACTGGTTAGCTTAGATGCAATAAAAGACTCCACTGGATAACCTTTATATTCATATTTCATCTGATTTCACTTGGCTTCAGGAGATGATTTAGCTTTAGCTTTCCCTTTTCCCTTCCCAGCCTTGGAAGTTTCTTCAATATTAATATTAGGATCCTCTCTGATCACAAAAATGTCTTCTTCCCCTACTGACTTCTCACTTCAATTTCATCCTCTCTAGCCTCAAATATTTCCCTCCTTCAAGAAATCAATGTATTACAACTAATAAATATTAACAACTACTCCACATATTTTTAAATATAAAAATCAAGTCAAGACACATTATTTCAATTGCATGTATACATTCAGGTTCGATCTTCTTATGAAAATTCATTAAAATCCTCTCAGAAATGAAGTTTAAGGTTTTCTAGAAGTGATGAAGTTAAACAAATAACTTTGCAATTCATTACGGGTTTTTAGGGTGCTAATACTTGAGACTTGAACTTATCAAGTAGAAGTAATTCAATTTTGTGTAATATAGGAGAATTAATAGTTCTTTAAAATAGTGCAATATATGAGAAGTAATTTTCCTTGAGTTTAGCATAGAACATATGAAGTAATGACTTATTGGTTTAGCGCAAAACTTGTGAGATGTAATGAGTAATCACTTTCGCACAACTCATGTTAAGAAGAAAAATTATTCGTAATCAATACAATCCATGGGAAGTTTTAAGTAGTTATTTTAGTGCAAAATGTAGACTAGGAGGTAAAAGCAATCCCAAATGATGTTATGTAAAGAAAGTAAAAGTAATCTCAAATGACGTAAACAATAAGGGAAGGTAACACAATTTTTGAGGGGATGATTAATTCAAGAATGTTACTCCTCAAAATTCTAAGTAAAATTAAGGTAAAACTCCACAATTTAATATGGAACTACAATGTTTTTTGCAGCAATTTGAGACTAATAGACTTTCACTTAACACAGGAGAAGAAGAAGTAAAACTAGACACTGTAATACGAAGAAAGGGATCACTCAAAACCATAGAAGCAATGCACCTAGGGAAAAGTGATGGTTTTACAAATAATGGAATTATGAAGAAATTTTATTGAAAGTAGTTGTGGGTTTATAATTCTAAATAAAAACCTAATCCTAATAAAAAATGCCCTAATTTCAAAATCTTTCTTAAAACATATAAGAATAATAATTCTAGAAGGAAGAACATAAATCTAGGATAAACCATAAAAAAGGAAAACATGCAAAGAAAGGAAGAAAAATAAAGTACCAACCTCTCCTACAAATGGGTTGAAGAATAAATGTAAAAACTCTCCTTCAATCTATTGCACGAAGATCACTCAGGGTTCAGGAGACAGAAAACTTCTCTCTGATTAAGAAAATATGCAAATATTACATGGAATTACTTGAGATTATATATATATATATATATAATATATTCCATATCATTAAAAGTATGTCATACAATTTCCATGTCATCACTCCCCTTATATACGGATTTTTGATACAACTTCACTTCATTGCTTTTTAAAATAAGCAAAGTACTCCCCCAGCACAGATAACTTTAGTGACTAGTTATGAAGACTTTAGGAGTTACTTTACTCGTCTTATATTTTGAGAATTAAATTTTAATGGGTTTAACACAAAGAAGACAAGTATTAGGGTGTCAATTTAGTGCAATGAATATGCTTAGTTTATTGGCATTTAGAAACAACTTTACTTTTTTAATAATAAGAAGTAGAATCATATCGGTTTAGTGTAAAACTAAGAAGTAAGAGTACTTTAGTTTAATGCACACCTAGGAAATATAAGCCATCTATGTAGTGTTTTGAGACTACTTATATTATTGAATTTTAACAATCAGAAGGACTTAAAATCAATGCAAAGAAGGAGACTTATGCAAATTGGGTTTTGGGATATAGACAACTTGTTACTCAGAAGTAAAACACTCTGAGAAACCCGATAGATTAAGGAAGCAAGTTTTTTATTTTTTAGGGATTTTTGGCATTTTGAAGACGTGTATTCCATAATTCACCACCAATAAACCTCATATAACCTCTTGAATAATTTATAAATCACTCCTGCAACCTAAATTAGTTAAGGTAACAACCTAAACACACCATACCACAACCTAAAGAGCTACAAACAACATGAACACAACTCATCACAAAACTCAAAATTTGCAAAGGGGTACCCAAAAGTTTCTAAGTGAAATCTTGGGAGACACCAGCTTGTTATAATTATAAGATTTTTTTATATAAATTATGAGCAAGGATTTTAAGGGATTATGTGCTCGAAGAGAATACAGAAAAACCGTGAGGTGTATATGCGGGATGTGTAGTGACAATATTGTGGTTACAAATATAGGTATAGAGACAAATTAAATATTGATAGATGAGGTGCCCCCAAAGAGGTAGGAATCGCATATGCAGGAACAATGCATGTATCTAGATGTGATAACAATACATGAATAAGTTGATCTCGATCAATAAATAGTAAAATATTGATATTAGAAGGGTTTTATTATAAGAATTTTACAAATTATTAAGCATCATCTTCAGGAATAACTTGATCATGGTGGTTAGGGTGAGAATAAGAACCATAACCTTGGACATGGTCAGTGTGAAGAGTGAAAAAAAAACGTTAGAGAGAACATCAACAAAAGTAATAACTAGAGGAGTGGGAGCCATACTAATGATAGGTTAGGGTGAAGTTACAATAGGAGGATCAATGATATTGGGATTAACTTTTGGAAGGAAAAATTGAAGATGTACGAGGGATGGGTTAGGATTAACATAAATAAGGGAAATGAAAGTAGCTTCACATTTAGGGTGACGCTCAAGATATTAAAGGAAGGATATGGGTTCATCATGAGTATATTCCATTATGATAATTAATATGAGAAGATTAGATTAAAAAACCTAATACATAAGGACCTAAGGAGATCCTAGATTAGGTAAAGGGTCAGATAAAAATTGGGTTCACGAAAATTTTTAAACACTTTTTAGATTAATATAATGTAATCTAAGGTCATTAGTGAATTCAATTTACACTAAGTGGATTTAGTGTTAGATATAAATGATTATTTTGATTAATTAAATTCCAAAATTAATTATATAATATGAGAATAATATTCTAAATACTTACAACACAAGATATAAACTTGAAAATAAGAGAGTATGGGTGTAATTAGTTGTTTGTATATGATTATGGGAATTTGCAATGCTATAATAGGGATATTTGAACCTGCAGGAGCATTAGAAATGGAATTTTTACTACAAAGTATCTTAGGGTAGGATTGTAATAATTTTCTAGAACCATACCATATGGTATTGGACTTGCTCTATTTTTTAACTCTATAGATTTATGTGTTATTTGTCTTCCTACATTTTTCTATCGCTGTCAAACCCTATTTGTTGATCACGTAGTAAGGCTCTTTGAATATACTAAACATAACCTCAAACCCTATCCATGAATGAAGAGTCTTGTAAAATAAGATTTAGTTGGGTTTTTGGAACCCTCATGCACCAATGATATTGGTGCTACTCTGAAGAGGATTCAAATTGTACATCATTCTCTATCTTGTATGTAATATCTAGATAGATCAAACATATTTTCTAACTTATTTGAAAATACTTTCTTTGAATTAGATCTTGCTAAAATACCTAGATGAGGGATATTTGAGTGATTGAAAATGAGAGAGGATATTTTCTGTAACTAGTAAGAAGATTGAAACTTGATGTGGTGACTTCCATAATGACTATAGATTGTGAAATTATGAGGTTTAGGGAGCTATAATTGATTTTTGTAAGGGTAGGAAATGAGTGTATCAATGTATTTCCATATGAACTCTAGGTTAGAAAATGAGGTAGTGTTTACTTGCATATATAGGGATATGTATATGCTTTATATAATAAAGATGACCCATATGAAGTAGAAAACCCAATAAAATAAATGAATTTGAAATAAAATTTTCAAGACATGTCAGCCTAAGACTGTACAAGCTAGTTAGGCACAAATATAAAATCATGACTAAACTATACAAACTTGTCATGGGTTAATAAATATACCAAATGAATTTTGTAACTTATTGCTTGGTGTCTTACTAGGGATTTTATGGATTATTCTCTCAGAATGTATTAGCACTTTAGTGTGGAGGAATCAATCTAATTAATAGACATCAATAATTACTAACTGGGAATGGAGAGATGATATCTTTCATTACAAAATTTCATTGCCAAATCAAGTGCTATTAAAGTGAAAAATTCCAAATTTAATTGTCTACAAAAAATTTAGATATGGAGATCCTGAATTTTTAAACTAAGTATTTTTAGTACAATTCCTTATTATTTCACTTTTATATCACTTGGTTTGTCTTCTAATTTATCTTTTATTTATATATGGTAAAAAGGATTTGGTTTTGAAGGGACCAAAAATCCCTATACAAAAAAGAATCCAAGAAGAAGAGAAAACACTAAAAATCAAAATAGAGTGTCATGTCAAATAGAATTGACTAGAGGGACATGTCATAGTAGTGCATGAACCAACCCAGGTCTACACACACACATATAGATAATAAAACCAAAATATGAGCCATGGCCATGAAAAATAAAAACTAGTATAGATCCCTGAAAAAAGGGAAACCAAAGGGTTGCTATCATTTTGATTTTCTGAAATAATCTCTACTTCTGGTCCTCGCACTTGGGCTTCAATCCATAGCTCCAACAATGTTATCATTCCAAGAAAGAATAACTCTTTTATGGGTATTATTGATGGGAGATTTTCCATCCATTTCCATGGGTTCTTCTTCCTTTGAGATACTCATCACCAGATGCATTTTAAACTTACCCTCATCTAATTAATTCTTGGTAATTTGGCCCTGTAAGATGGAAACTATTTGTTCTTGCATGACAATTTCTGCACTCAACCCTCCAATCCTTTGATTATGCACCTCAATTTTCCTATGACACTCCTTAACCTCTTGAACCATTTTTTATTGACCAAGAGGATTGTATCAGCCATAGATTCAACCCTTAATACCCTCAATTCCTAGTCTATAATTTTTTTGTCCCTATCCATACGAATTGTTTTCCCCCTATACCTTTATCACCCCACTTTAGATTACACAGGACATTCATATCAATGTTATCTCGATTATCCTACATACCCTCTTTTTTAAAGCACTTAATTCTTTTGACCAGGGTTTCATGTTCCACGTCCTCCTCCTTATGGGTCGAGGGATGGGAATGAATCATAGGTTTAACCTTTTGGTACATTAATAGGATAAAACCTTGATACAATGGAATTTATGACTTACTTGATGAATCTTTATATTTTTATGTTGTGTCACAAAAATATCTTGCATTTAGAATTATTTGTTTTAATTTTTGTAACTTTTCTCCAAGAGAATAAAAATTATTCATGAATTTAGTATGATATTAAATGAGATGTCCAATATTAACCAATTTCAAATTTTGGGTCCTTTCTACCACTTGGGTGTATTTATTAATATTTTATCTTTCACTTATTATATTTGTGGTAAACTTTACACATCATTAAGTTTCAAATTGTATAGTGATAGAATAATATATATACAAGTTCACATTAAGAATTTTTCATCTAGAAAACACTTATCTAAGTATGAGATAAGAAAGTAAGAGTACTTTCTTCATACTACATATCACAACATAGGAGGGCATAAACCTTTTTTTCACATATGGTCATACAAGAGTTTATATGGGAGAAAATTAACATAGCTAGTTATAAATATGGAAATGCGAGGGAAAATATAGGTCAAGAGTTGTAGATTTCATGCACACATGTACTAGGCACTAGGATAACTACATTGAGTGTAAAATGTAGTGTAATTCTCAATGACTAAAAAATGGGGTGACCATCGATGTCAATCTAACTCAAAAAATTTTATATTTTATTTTTAGATATAATGAGTGCTTTAGGTTCTTGTAGGAAGCTATATTTGTTTTAAAATTATATGTTGGTGTAGCATATTAATTATTCCATTTATTTATTTAGATTATTCATATACATATAGAGTTAGCTTGTTTAGGTTTTCTTTAGTCTTCACGAGTTAACTACCACCTTTGTTAGCTAAGTGGTTATTACATTCTATTTTAGAATTGTACTCCACTAGTCTAATGGTAATTATCTCCATGATTATCTCTATGATTATAGGTATAAGTGACATTTCTTCCTCCTATATATAACACATATCGTAAACTTATTTCATAAATTGAGGACAAGTTATTTTGTTATTCTCATTTTTATTTCTCTCTCTCTCTCTCTCTCAGTAATTTGTTCATTAGTTAGCTTTTCTCATTAAACCATGCATTCATTAAATGCAGAGATCCTAGAAAATACTCCAATAATATATGTACGAAACTATAATTACAAGTAAAAATGAAGATACAAAATTTTGGCATAAGAAATAAGGAGGTGATAGGAAAATTCAAAACTCTTTCATTTACCAATCCAAGATAGTACAATAGGGTCAATTTATATGGTTTTGATTAAAAACAATTAATCTAAGCATCTTTAAAATCCTACATACTTTTCATATCTTGTAACAACATAGTAAGAGAGTGATCTAAATCATCTAAGTCACCTTCCAAACCCTAGTTTTACTTAAAATTTCTTTATTAGTTTGACATTATTTTAAATCACCTAGTTTCCATTATATAGCTATGAATGATTGTATTATTATTTCCCCTATGACACATTTTATTCAATCCTAATTGAATTAATAGATAAATCACTTAAAATTAAATTAGGTTTGATATAGAAGTAAGTCATGTAATAGGTATGAGGATGTGTAATTAAGCTCGAAATATGCACACAAGTAATTATTTAGGGATAAAGCTAATATTTTAATTGCCAAGTGAAAAATTTCCAAATTTAGGTTTTTGCATTTTCCTCCCACCGTTTAAGTATGAAATCAATTTTCATGATTAAACAAAAATATACATGAGTGTAAACACACTTTTTCTTCACTTGAGGTTTTTAATTCACTTGAATGTTTGTTTGATATCCATAGGGAAATATATGAATAAAAGTGTAGTGAATGTCCATAAAAAGAATTAAAAGTTAACTGAGATTGAAAAATGTAATTGAAACTTGTAATTTGAAATAAAAACTTATAAGTTTACAAAGTAAAAAAATAAAGGAAAGAGTATACCTATTTGTCTTGTCGAAGGAGAGGCTACTTCATGAAGAGATTATAGATGTGGATTAGAGGTGAGCTACTAAAGAATTGGGGTGATCGACCCCTAATTTAGTGATAGATATAGAAATGATCTAAGTAAATTGGGTATCCCAACATCAAATAAGAGTATTACAATTCTTTCTAATTTTTCTAAGAAAACTTATAAAACAAATAGGGGTGTCATAGGATGACTATCCATCCCAAAAATCTCCCAAAAATAATAAGAATAAGAGTGTCAAAGGGATTTATTTATGGTCATGCTAAAATATTAAACCCAAGGACCACACCACTAATGATAGATTTAAGACCAGTTTTGAAAAATAAGACAATGTAAAAAGTGAGTTAAGTATACTCATGCCCCCATCACATGATCTCCCATTTGTATCAAAAATACAATGTTGAATATATAAGAAGGAGGCCCATGCATCCATTGTGTGTAGAGTAAAGGTGGAAGATGTGCAAAGTCAAAATAGAATTAAGTGATCATGCCCCCATATTATGTATTGAAATGCAGTAAACATATACCTTAGACTATTTCATATATACCTAAACTTGCTTCAGAAACCTATAAAATTATGTATGTTCTAGAAAATTTTAATTTTTTTACGGAGAGCCTACCCAAGATGAAACCATCCATCTTAGATAGTATTGTTTAATTATTTTTTCACGCATTGGAAAGTTTTTTACATGTATGGATTTTGATCATGATATGAATTTATTCATGTTCCTTATATATTTGTATTATGTGTCATTCTATTATGGTTTCTATATTCTATCTGGGGAATGAATTGCATAGATATCCATGTAATGAAATATTGATTAACACTCAATCAAACAAGATATAATCCACACACCATCACCACATTAGAAACCATATACACAACATATGTAAGTGTAAATTATTATTATAGATAATAATATCATGGGACTCTCATAGTAGTGATTTCGCCCACAATATAGGTTCTAATAGCCATACAATGAAAATAAAAAAGTGAGATGAGGGGTATAAATAGCTCATACAATACCATGATCCCCTTTCCCAATTAGTTCCACTATAGTTTGTTTTAATTTAATGTGGCATCCATAAATGGTGATAACACATGAGGTGAGTAGGCATAAATTCAAACTTCATGAGACATGTGCACATACTAAACATAATTAGAGGAATAAAGGAACTTTATAATAAAAATTAACGTTAGTGTATAAAATTAATGCATCAACACCCCCTTAAGAAACTTATAGAGGTATATACAAATAAAGAAGGATAAGAGTCCTTTGAAAGGGGTATTAATAACTAGGCCTAATAAGGCACCCATATACAATAAATATTATCCCTCATAATATAAAGAAATAGGAGAAAACCCATAGGAAATAATCTTCCCCACAAGAGAGATACAATGAATGAAACTAGACAAATGAGTCACGACAATGTTTCTAAAAAAGTAGAGATAAAAAAATGTTCAAAGGTGATAAGATATGTTGCAACACATCTTAAGAATGCACACTAGATGGAATGAAATTCATCACACAAAATACATTATGTGGAATTAAATCCATTGAATACATACTGAATGAGATAAAATACATCATTAAAAATGTATTGGATGGGATGAAATCCATCAATAAAGATGTGCAATATGTGCTAAAACTTTCTATCATAGAGAAGGTGAAGAACTCAAAAACCTACTAGTGGAATGAATCCACTACTAAAATTTTTACAAAGATACATTATATGTACCAAGATATATCCATACAAGGATAATATCAATTTATCAAAGAACTATTGAAAATAGAAGATTCTACCATATAACTACTTGAATTAGGTGCAAGGGATGCTCAACATCCACTAAATGAGAGCAATATCTCACCATATACCCCCCATAATGATGAAGGGGTGGAAAGGATGTAAGAAATATGTATGATTGGAGTGAATACACTACATGAACATGGACACAATGACATTACATCCACATGAATAAATACACTATAGATGTAGGGTGATCTCAAATACAAGCTAATGGATACTTTCAATGTGCTTGAAAGAGGTCCAAAATTATAGATACAAGATATCTCAAGAAGAAATAAAGAGAGTTTATCTACAACTACCAAGTAGAAAGCTCAAAAAATAAAGTATCAAGTGGTAGGAGGAACAATGTGTGGCTGAATAATTTGAGTTTTAAAGGAACCTCAACTATAGATTCCTCTCAAAAAATATTTTTTAGACTTCCAAGAGTGATATTATATCCTTCCTAGATGAAAGTAGATTGTGGAAGAAGATTCTAGCATATGATTTGGTGCAAAAAAAATACATATGCATGTAAGGAAACATCTATATATGTTCCACATTGATCATGTATAAAAAAAATAAAATTTAGGGTTCTTAGGCCTGAGTGAAGGTATGGTACAATACACGTGTTTCTCAATAAACTTAGTAAGAGTGGTTTGAACAAAAACTAATGCACTTATATCAAGTGATCCCAAATAAGTACTTATCATATAGCCAATTCCATAGTGGTAATTCCAATAAAAAT
This sequence comes from Taxus chinensis, assembly GCA_019776745.2. Lineage (NCBI taxonomy): Eukaryota > Viridiplantae > Streptophyta > Pinopsida > Cupressales > Taxaceae > Taxus > Taxus chinensis. Next base: position 472,488,457 of record CM034148.1, on the reverse strand, counting down.
GATGTATAAAAATGTCAACTAATACCTCCACTAAGAAATCCCATGGAATGGAGCATGCAAGAACTAAATCATATAGAATGTATCTTACAAAATCTAGGAAAATAAGTAGGATTAGAAGTGGGATAAACAATGTGTGTAACGACAATAGGAACAAATGTAAAATAAATAGAATCGCGATCAAACCATTCAATAATAAAAACATTATTTGTAGAATAAAAAGACGTAACATCAAAATAAGATACATGCTCAAATAATAAGTTAGATTCAGTGGATACAAGAGTGATGTTTGATTATGGACTAGGTGAAAGTGGTTGTTGGTCCAATAAATCAAGTTGATGATGCATATATATAGATAACATTTATTGCAATGAATATATGATGGTTTCCTTTTTGTAAATCAAGGTACATAAAAGGGAATTTTATGTTTTAAGCTACTTATTTTCTTTTACAAATTGAATTATGTCTACTTGAAATGAGAAGATATTATAAAATAACATGCTAGTCTCTAACGAGAGAGTGTTGAATTTTTTCCAAGAAGTTATGATAGATGAAAAATACACCCAAAAATAAGTTGGATGTTAGTCTCAATTGAAAATGCATCCAAATAAGTGTGGTGTGAGAAAGAATAAATTAGGAAGAAAAAGTGATTTATTGTGAGGGGGTCTGACCACCTGTCAAATTGGGAACCACCCTTAAATATTTAACACTTGAGAAAAATATACCACAAAGTCGAGAGGGAAACACACGTACAAAAAATGGACTAGGAAGTAGGGTTTAGGGGTGGTAGCCCTGAGTGGGATCTAGGGGAAACGTCCCTCACAAGGTTTAGGGGTAGTTCCCTAAGAGAAATCATTTCTATGACATATTGTGGGGTTTATGGGACATTCCCCAAATAACAAACACAATTTGAATCTTTCATAACCTTAAAATGACCAAAACACATATAATTTTTCCTTTAAAAATGGCCACCTTTTAGAAACAATGCAATCTTTTTATAGACAAATTTGAAATAAAAAATTGTTCTAAAAATTCCCCTCTCCCCATCATAAGTAAAATTACAATTTTTTATTGAATCCTCTTTTTTACAAAAAAAATTGCTACCTTTATAATTTTATATAAAAATGATACCAAAAAAAAAATCCCTCCCTTAGAATTTTCTCATGTAGATTTTTTCTTCAATAAAAATAAGAAAAGGTATTTCTTTTTTGTGCATTGGAGGGAGTTGAGCCATTTATCCATAAAACACATCTTATGATTTGGATAAGTGGAGAAAGCAATTGCGCTGTATTTTGATTCACTCATATTAGTTGATAACATGTTTTTATCCTTTAATGAACTCATAATTCACTTTTAAAACATTTTTTAAACCTTTTTTAGGGTTTTCTTGACCTTTTGAAATGATTTTTTTATAGTCACCAATGACTAAGGAAGGTGATACCAAAAATAAATTATTCATAATAGGTCTTTATACTATGAGAAAAACTTCGAAATAATAGGTGTAGAGGATAATTTCAACTAAAATTTGAGCCACCACCATTATATTTCAAACTCTATTGCAATTGACTATTGAGAGATTCAAGTGTATATTGTCACTTACAAACTAGAGTAGATACACCATGATCCAAATGTGATTGATCATTGTGTCTAGATATTTGAACCATATATTTGCTAAATTTTTGAAGGAACTGAGATAAATAGGCGAGTTGGGATGGATACATGTCTACCACTATGAGAAGGAAACCAAAACATGAGGATAAATATCATACCAACTCGCCTAAGGATATTAAATTGTTTTAGGGATCAAATTGGAAGTAATGGGTGATGAAAAGGGTGTAATTGAGATTGAAAAAAATTAATAAATACCATCTACATACTGGAAGTTGTTGATTCCTTATAGAACACTAACTTATGAAGCTATGTCACAATGAAGGGGCCACCTCTTATGCTAAAAGGAGAGTAACTTATTGAGATGAACTTGCAGTAGATTCTAAGTTGCTTTAGAAATAAAATATCCCTAAGGTCAAATAAAATAGATCATATGACCTATCTTGAGTAACCTCATGTCTATTTCACATATATTTTATAGTGATTCTAAGATAAGCATGTGAGTGAAGAGCTATATTTGGGATAATTAAAACCCCATCCTCTTCCAAGTTAGACATTTTTGGACTTAAGATGAGATATAAAAAATATATCCCACAACAAAAGAAACTATATTCTATAAAAATGTAAAATCTACATAAAACCAAAGAAAGGTTAAGAAATTTTTGTTTGTAACCACTCAAATATTATGAAAAATTGATAAATACGCAATCAAGTAAGATCTAATCCACCCACCATCACCATAGTAGAAACCATATTCACATCATAATGGAAGTGTACAATATTATCACAAAGAATAATATGAGAGGATTCTCACAATAGTGGTTACACTCACAATGTAGGTTGCAGTCATACAATATAAATACAATGAGAGATGATGGGTATAAATAGATTAAGCAAGACCAAAATCCACTTTCCTTTTTGGTTCCACTAAAGGTGTTTTCCACTATACGTTACTTCCACAAAGGATGATAGAACATGTGAGCTGATCCGACATAAGTACAATATTCATGAGAAATGTTCACATACAAAACATAATTAGAATAATAAATAAACTTCTTAAGTTAACCTAACCTTAGTGCATATTAGTAATGCACCAACATGTAATAACCCTAATGAATACCCATTCTTTTGATTTGAGTCACATGTACCAAATATCATTTAGATAAAAAGTAAGGAAGTTTTCATGTCATATGTATCATGTTACACCTAGGAATCATCATGTTAGGATTTATATGTTAACAATAATAGTCATTCCTATGATGGCCTATGCCTAAGCTTGTGCTTGATCATATCAAGTGAAGCATAGTATAGGTGATGTAGTGACATTAATGTTGTAGAGTGATATGAAGGGAAAAATTGAATGAATGAATATGAAAATTTTATTTTTATATTATATGCATAACATCTAACTAAACATTATACATAAAAACACATACATTCACATGAAAATATACACAAAAATATTACTTCTCATTATATCTCATAATGGATGAGCACATACAATCATATGAATAAAATTCGTGCAAATTCCCTTTACATATAACATAAAGACATATACATCCAAAACAACATCTATATAGTTTGTCTCATGAATATCTCAAATCCAAATCTTCCTCAAATCTTAATCCTTAATCCTATCCTTTTACATGTGTTTCTTTTAGTGAGTCTTCATCATTATATGTTTTGGTGTGTTGTCGACACTAAAATTTTCCTCCGTAATTTCTATTTCATTAATGTATGTATTAGGAATGAGATGTTGTTAAGTAGAATTAGTAGTAGCGTCTGATAGAAGATAACGGCGCCATCAGTACGGTGCCACCAATAATGTGGAGTACGGTAACAGTCAAAGTACAATAAAAATGTTGTAAAAAGTAAATATTTGTTGTAAGTGGTCCGGTAATGTTAAAATGTCAAAGTTTGGGTAATTAGAAATGTAGGGTCTACATGATTAGGAATTAGAAATATTATATTGGTAATAAAGATAAGGAGTGAGGTCATAAATATTTTGTGTATTTTATTTGTAAAAAGTCTAAAAATGTGGAACCCATGTAAAATGATAAGGTTTATCTTATCTTAACAGATAAGCTTACATGTACAGATAAGAGTTAAGGTATGGAATATGATTCGTCAGAGTGGATTTCTTATCCTATCTTAGAGATAAGATGGATAAGCCTGGAATTTTTATAAATAGAGAGACCACCCCCCTCATTTAGCATAGAAGGAAGTAGTGATAAATATTGTAGGAAGTGTGCGAAGGAAGCCATTAGTTTAAAGGTGTGTTGAAGAAGCCATTAAGAGGTGTAATTGTAAAGTTTCTCCCATAATCTTGGTGAAAGGCAAGTGAAGTCAATAACACTTGAAGTACCTCATGGGTGAGATTGTAACAGTTTCATGTTAATATTATAATTTATTTTGATATTTCAGATTTGTCATCATTCTATCTTATCATAGTTGATGGTATTCTTGTGTTATGTTGTTGTTTTGTTTCTAGATTACATCCACCAAACTAAAGGCTGTGCATTAGTAAATAATCATAGCACGAGGAGTTCCCGGTGAAGAATTATCATAGTGCCAGATTGGTGATGACATTTTGGTTCCGTTGCCGGGACCATTCCTCGTTAGTGGATTCTCTGGGGAGATATTCCCACTTAGTCAAAAATCAATTGGAGGGTAACCTTGTTTTTACTGTGCATAGTAGTTACCATGCTAAAGTCATTTTTGCCGTGAATAGTAGTTACCATGGTAAAGTCATTTTTGCTGGGAATAGTATTTACCACAGTAAAGTCACTTTTTACCGTGAATAGTATTTACCGCAGTAACTTCACTTTTTACCGTGAATAGTATTTACCGTAGTAACTTCACTTTTTACCGTGAATAGTGTTTACCACAGTAAAGTCAATTTTTACCGCAGTACGTCAAGTTTTACCATAGTTTACCGTGGTCATTTCTATTTTACTGTAGAAAGGTGTAAAGTCACTTTCTAGTATAGTGATTCCAATTATTTGTACACATAAGTCTTGTTGATTGTACTTGTGGGTTGGTATTTCACGGTGGTTACTTTTGAAAATGGGAAAGATTCCTGTTTTTTCAGCTCAATCTAATGAAGATGCTTCTTCTTTCATTCAAGAGTTGAAGCGATCTTGTATTTGTAATGGCCTTATAAGAAGGGAACAATGAACTGAATTTTTTCCTACCTTTTTGGATGGTTCAGCACTTAGGTGGTTTGAAACACTAGGTGATAATGTGAAAAATTCATGGGATTTATTAACTGAAAGTTTTCTTGAAAAATTTGGTGAACAACAGAAATATGCAGATCTCATGATCGAGATCACAAAGCTATCCCAAGGAGAGAAGGAGAAGATAAGGGATTATCATGCTTATGTTCTAGAGCTAAGGCGGAAGCTCGATGCCCAGATCCGGAAGGAAGGACTAGCAGATGGGTTGATGAATGGTGTGGATAATCTCCTCTGTAAGCACTTCATTCTTAGGATGAAGCCAGAGATCAGACAACGAGTGAAGTATGACTACCCAGCTACCATTGAACAAGCAAAGGAGATTGCAAGAAGGCAAGAAGAAAGCATGGAAGAGGAGCCCAAAGAAATTGTTGCTAAAGTAGAGCCTACAACAGCACCTTTGGTCCTGAATCCACAACCACTCCCGGTGAGCACAAATATTTCTCCTAGTACATCTACTGAGTATAAAGATCTGCTCAAAAAGATGGGTCGGTTAACTATTAATCTTCTTCAAGGAAAGGAATTTAGTTCTCAAGGAGGAGATAGAGGTCCAAAAAGAAATATTTCTGAAGTTGTTTGGTATGGTTGTTATAAAAAGGGTCATTATAAGTATAATTGTCCAGATAGAGCTTCTACATCTGGTAAAGGAGATAATGATAAAGGAAAAGCACCTGTGAATTCTTTTGATGTAGTAGATAAGAGCAGAAATAATGAAGTAGATGTGTTTGTAACAAAAAGAAAGAAAGAAAAAGATAATCAAGATGGAAATGATCCTAAGAAGATGAAAGAAGAAACTAGTAAGAAACATAGGAGAAGAAAGTTGGGTGTGCAGGATTTTCTGATTTCACAGGGGCAAGGACCATACTCCATCTTGGAAGATCTGTCCAAAAGGCCTGCAAATATTACATATGGTCAACTCTTGGCTATGTCTTCTGAGAAGAGGCGGGAGTTGCGAGGTGGACTCAATGCTCGAAGAAGGAAGGAGGTTGAGGTCCCTGTTTTGGAGGCAGAGGCAGATCCCTATGCTCCACAAGCTGAGGTATTATGTAATGGTATTTCAATTCATGATGTCTTAGTTGATGGAGGTGCTGCAGTTAATGTAATGACCGAGTTTGTAATGAATATGTTGGGTTTAAAAATTGATCGCCCTTCAACACTTATGTTAAGGTCATTAAATAAAGGAAAAACTAAACCAGAAGGTGTAGTTTCAAATGTGGCAATATCTGTTATGGGTGTGGTATGTGTGGTAGACTTTCAGGTGATGAAAAATGGTACTGTTGCGTACCCAATGCTGATGGGAAGACCATGGCTAAGGAGAGTTCATGCAAGAAACTACTGGAATAAAGGTTTCATGACACTTGGACGTGATAGAGAGAAGGTGAAGATAAACGTGATCCTTCGACATCATAAAGTAGAACCTATGGATTCAAGTGATGAAACTGATGATTGGACATCCTCTAATTACTCTAGTACCAGTAAAGTGGACACTGAAGATGAAGAAAGTGAGGTGGATGTTTCAGTCATGGATATCCTTCCAGTCACACCAACTCATGACCCCATAAAATTATATGAAGAAGAAGTTGATGATCGTCTCCAACAAATAAAGATTGGTGATGTTGTGATGGAGAGTGAGAAGGAATCCTACCTCCAGCTCTTTCGAAGGTACATACACCTATTCACTTTTGATTACAAGGAACTCTGTCAAGTAAGTTGGGTAGAACATTCTATTGAGCTGGTAGATGGTGCTAAGCCCATAAAGCAAATGCCATATAGAATGAATCCTAATTTTTCCAAGACTGTAAAAGAAGAAATAGATAAGTTACTTGATGCAGGATTCATATTTGCTATGGAGAATTCAGAATGGGTTTCTCCCATTGTGATCTCAATAAAAAAGAATGGGAAGCTACGCATTTGTGTTGATTACAGGAAGCTCAATAAGGCAACAAAGAAGGATTATTACCCTCTTCCATTTTCAAATCAAATCTTGGACGAAGTAGCTGGCCAGGAGTGCTATAGTTTTGCTGATGGATATAGCAGCTACAACCAAGTTCATATAGCAGAGAAAGATCAGCTGAAGACCACGTTCACCACTCCTTGGGGAACGTTTTCTTATAGAGTTATGCCTTTTGGGTTGTGTAATGCTCCAGCAACATTCCAGCGTTTGATGAATAGGGTGTTTGAACCCTACATTGGGACCTTCATCAGAGTATTTCTGGATGATTTTTGCATCTATGGGAGCAAGTTGGACCACCTGCACCAAATGGAGACAGCATTTCGAAGGTTAGATGAAGCACAAGCCTCACTAAACCCTACAAAGTGTGTCTTTGGATGTTCTAAAGGTGATTTGTTAGGGCATGTTGTATCCAGAGATGGTATTGGTACTGATCCTGATAAAGTTTCAAAAATCAAAGATTTACCATTTCCTCTTAATAGAAGTAAGTTGAGATCATTTTTAGGCCATGTGGGTTACTATAGAAGGTTCATCAAGAATTTCTCAAAGATTGCACAGCCACTAACCCAGTTCTTGAAGAAGGATGTTACTTATGAACCAGGAAATAAGGCGCATGAAGCTTTTGGACAATTGAAGGAAGCCCTGGTGTCTTCACCTGTTTTGAAGAATCCAGATTGGAGCAAGCCATTCATTATGTACACTGATGCCTTAGATGTAGCATTGTGGGCATATAGGGCAACATCAAAGTCAGCAACGGGATACTCCCCATTTCAGTTGGCTTATGGCATTGATCCAGTTCTTCCTATTGAGTTTGATATTCCCACTGTGAGAGTTATGAAAAATGAAAGGATGGATGAAAGTGATTTAGTAAAAGAAAGGTTGGTACATCTTCATTTGCTGGAGGAAATGAGAGAAATAGCAAAGGATACAAGCTATAAGAAGAAAATGAAGCAAAAGGAGTACTTTGATCAAAAGATCTGGTGGTCTCCATTTCATGTGAATGACTTGGTTCTAGTATATGATTCTAGATACAAAAAAAGAAGACAGAGAAAATTTCTTCCAAAATGGATGGGGCCCTACAAAATAGCAGCTGTGCATGAAAATGGTACGTACGGATTGGAGGAATTGGATGGCACTCCCATTATGAAATGGGTCAACCACGACAAGTTGAAGATTTTCCAAGCACTAGAATAATCTACTCCGAGGACGGAGTAGAAGCTAGGAAGGGGGAAGATGTCGACACTAAAATTTTCCTCCGTAATTTCTATTTCATTAATGTATGTATTAGGAATATGATGTTGTTAAGTATAATTAGTAGTAGCGTCTGATAGAAGATAACGGCGCCGTCAGTACGGTGCCGCCAATAATGTGGAGTATGGTAACAGTCAAAGTACAATAAGAATGTTGTAAAAAGTAAATATTTGTCGTAAGTGGTCCGGTAATGTTAAAATGTCAAAGTTTGGGTAATTAGAGAAGTAGGGTCTACATGATTAGGAATTAGAAATATTATATTGGTAATAAAGACAAGGAGTGAGGTCATAAATATTTTGTGTATTTTATTTGTAAAAAGTCTAAAAATGTGGAACCCATGTAAAATGATAAGGTTTATCTTATCTTAACAGATAAGCTTACATGTACAGATAAGAGTTAAGGTATGGAATATGATTCGTCAGAGTGGATTTCTTATCCTATCTTAGAGATAAGATGGATAAGCCTGGAAGTTCTATAAATAGAGAGGCCACCCCCCTCATTTAGCATAGAAGGAAGTAGTGAGAAATATTGTAGGAAGTGTGCGAAGGAAGCCATCAGTTTAAAGGTGTGTTGAAGAAGCCATTAAGAGGTGTAATTGTAAAGTTTCTCCCATAGTCTTGGTGAAAGGCAAGTGAAGTCAATAACACTTGAAGTACCTCATGGGTGAGATTGTAACAGTTTCATGTTAATATTATAATTTATTTTGATATTTCAGATTTGTCATCATTCTGTCTTATCATAGTCGATGGTATTCTTGTGTTATGTTGTTGTTTTGTTTCCAGATTACATCCACCAAACTAAAGGCTGTGCATTAGTAAATAATCATAGCACGAGGAGTTCCTGGTGAAGAATTATCATAGTGCCGGATTGGTGATGACATTTTGGTTCCGTTGCCGGGACCATTCCTCGTTGGTGGATTTTCTGGAGAGATATTCCCACTTAGTCAAAAATCAATTAGAGGGTAACCTTGTTTTTACTGTGCATAGTAGTTACCATGGTAAAGTCATTTTTGCCATGAATAGTAGTTACCATGGTAAAGTCATTTTTGCTGGAATAGTATTTACCGTCAATAGTAAAGTCTTCACTTTTTACCGTGAATAGTATTTACCGCAGTAACTTCACTTTTTACCGTGAATAGTGTTTACCACAGTAAAGTCAGTTTTTACCGCAGTAAGTCAAGTTTTACCATAGTTTACCGTGGTCATTTCTATTTTACTGTAGAAAGGTGTAAAGTCACTTTCTAGTATAGTGATTCCAATTATTTGTACACATAAGTCTTGTTGATTGTACTTGTGAGTTGGTATTTCACGGTGGTTACTTTTGAAAATGGGAAAGATTCCTGTTTTTTCAGCTCAATCTAATGAAGATGCTTCTTCTTTCATTCAAGAGTTTAAGTGATCTTGTATTTGTAATGGCCTTATAAGAAGGGAACAATGGACTGAATTTTTTCCTACCTTTTTGGATGGTTCAGCACTTAGGTGGTTTGAAACACTAGGTGATAATGTGAAAAATTCATGGGATTTATTAACTGAAAGTTTTCTTGAAGAATTTGGTGAACAACAGAAATATGCAGATCTCATGATCGAGATCACAAAGCTATCCCAAGGAGAGAAGGAGAAGATAAGGGATTATCATGCTCGTGTTCTAGAGCTAAGGAGGAAGCTCGATGCCCAGATCCGGAAGGAAGGACTAGCGGATGGGTTGATGAATGGCGTGGATAATCTCCTCTGTAAGCACTTCATTCTTGGGATGAAGCCAGAGATCAGACAACGAGTGAAGTATGACCGCCCAGCTACCATTGAACAAGCAAAGGAGATTGCAAGAAGGCAAGAAGAAAGCATGGAAGAGGAGCCCAAAGAAATTGTTGCTAAAGTAGAGCCTACACCAGCACCTTTGGTCCTGAATCCACAACCACTCCCGGTGAGCACAAATATTTCTCCTAGTACATCTACTGAGTATGAAGATCTGCTCAAAAAGATGGGTCAGTTAACTATTAATCTTCTTCAAGGAAAGGAATTTAGTTCTCAGGGAGGAGATAGAGGTCCAAAAAGAAATATTTCTGAAGTTGTTTGTTATGGTTGTTATAAAAAGGGTCATTATAAGTATAATTGTCCAGATAGAGCTTCTACATCTGGTAAAGGAGATAATGATAAAGGAAAAGCACCTGTGAATTCTTTTGATGTAGTAGATAAGAGCAGAAATAATGAAGTAGATGTGTTTGTAACAAAAAGAAAGAAAGAAAAAGATAATCAAGATGGAAATGATCCTAAGAAGATGAAAGAAGAAACTAGTAAGAAACATAGGAGAAGAAAGTTGGGTGTGCAGGATTTTCTGATTTCACAGGGGCAAGGACCATACTCCATCTTGGAAGATCTGTCCAAAAGGCCTGCAAATATTACATATGGTCAACTCTTGGCTATGTCTTCTGAGAAGAGGCGGGAGTTGCGAGGTGGACTCAATGCTCGAAGAAGGAAGGAGGTTGAGGTCCCTGTTTTGGAGGCAGAGGCAGATCCCTATGCTCCACAAGCTGAGGTATTATGTAATGGTATTTCAATTCATGATGTCTTAGTTGATGGAGGTGCTGCAGTTAATGTAATGACTGAGTCTGTAATGAATATGTTGGGTTTAAAAATTGATCGCCCTTCAACACTTATGTTAAGGTCATTAAATAAAGGAAAAACTAAACCAGAAGGTGTAGTTTCAAATGTGGCAATATCTGTTATGGGTGTGGTATGTGTGGTAGAATTTTAGGTGATGAAAAATGGTACTGTTGCGTACCCAATGCTGCTGGGAAGACCATGGCTAAGGAGAGTTCATGCAAGAAACTACTGGAATGAAGGTTTCATGACACTTGGACATGGTAGAGAGAGGGTGAAGATAAATGTGATCCCTCGACATCATAAGGCAGAACCTGTGGATTCAAGTGATGAAACTGATGATTGGACATCCTCTGATTACTCTAGTACCAGTGAAGTGGACACTGAAGATGAAGAAAGTGAGGTGGATGTTTCAGTCATGGATATCCTTCTAGTCACACCAACTCATGACCCCATAAAATTATCTGAAGAAGAAGTTGATGATCGTCTCCAACAAATAAAGATTGGTGATGCTGTGATGGAGAGTGAGAAGGAATCCTACCTCCAGCTCTTTCGAAGGTACATACACCTATTCACTTTTGATTACAAGGAACTCCGTCAAGTAAGTTGGGTAGAACATTGTATTGAGCTGGTAGATGGTGCTAAGCCCATAAAGCAAATGCCATATAGAATGAATCCTAATTTTTCCAAGACTGTAAAAGAAGAAATAGATAAGTTGCTTGATGCAGGATTCATATTTGCTGTGGAGAATTCAGAATGGGTTTCTCCCATTGTGATCTCAATAAAAAAGAATGGGAAGCTACGCATTTGTGTTGATTACAGGAAGCTCAATAAGGCAACAAAGAAGGATCATTACCCTCTTCCATTTTCAGATCAGATCTTGGACGAAGTAGCTGGCCAGGAGTGCTATAGTTTTGCTGATGGATATAGCGGCTACAACCAAGTTCGTATAGCAGAGAAAGATCAGCTGAAGACCACGTTCACCACTCCTTGGGGAACGTTTGCTTATAGAGTTATGCCTTTTGGGTTGTGTAATGCTCCAGCAACATTCCAGCGTTTGATGAATAGGGTGTTCGAACCCTACATTGGGACCTTCATCAGAGTATTTCTGGATGATTTTTGCATCTATGGGAGCAAGTTGGACCACCTGCACCAAATGGAGATGGCATTTCAAAGGTTAGATGAAGCACAAGCCTCACTAAACCCTACAAAGTGTGTCTTTGGATGTTCTAAAGGCGTTTTGTTAGGGCATGTTGTATCCAGAGATGGTATTGGTACTGATCCTGATAAAGTTTCAAAAATCAAAGATTTACCATTTCCTATTAATAGAAGTAAGTTGAGATCATTTTTAGGCCATGTGGGTTACTATAGAAGGTTCATCAAGAATTTCTCAAAGATTGCACAGCCACTAACCCAGTTCTTGAAGAAGGATGTTACTTATGAACCAGGAAATAAGGCGCATGAAGCTTTTGGACAATTGAAGGAAGCCCTAGTGTCTTCCCCTGTTTTGAAGAATCCAGATTGGAGCAAGCCATTCATTGTGTACACTGATGCCTCAGATGTAGCCTTGCAGGTACATAAATGGGATAAAAGGATTCATGCAGCATTGTGGGCATATAGGGCAACATCAAAGTCAGCAACAGGATACTCCCCATTTCAGTTGGCCTATGGCATTGATCCAGTTCTTCCTATTGAGTTTGATATTCCCACTATGAGAGTTATGAAAAATGAAAGGATGGATGAAAGTGATTCAGTAAAAGAAAGGTTGGTACATCTTCATTTGCTGGAGGAAATGAGAGAAATAGCAAAGGATACAAGCCATAAGAAGAAAATGAAGCAGAAGGAATACTTTGATCAAAAGATCTGGTGGTCTCCATTTCATGTGAATGACTTGGTTCTAGTATATGATTCCAGATACAAAAAAAGAAGACAGAGAAAATTTCTTCCAAAATGGATGGGGCCCTACAAAATAGCAGCTGTGCATGAAAATGGTACGTACCGACTGGAGGAATTGGATGGCACTCCCATTACGAAATGGGTCAACCACGACAAGTTGAAGATTTTCCAAGCACCAGAATAGTCTACTCCGAGGACGGAGTAGAAGCTAGGAAGGGGGAAGATGTCGACACTAAAATTTTCCTCCGTAATTTCTATTTCATTAATGTATGTATTAGGAATAGGATGTTGTTAAGTATAATTAGTAGTAGCGTCTGATAGAAGATAACGGCGCCGTCAGTACGGTGCCGCCAATAATGTGGAGTACGGTAACAGTCAAAGTACAATAGGAATGTTGTAAAAAGTAAATATTTGTCGTAAGTGGTCCGGTAATGTTAAAATGTCAAAGTTTGGGTAATTAGAGAAGTAGGGTCTACATGATTAGGAATTAGAAATATTATATTGGTAATAAAGACAAGGAGTGAGGTCATAAATATTTTGTGTATTTTATTTGTAAAAAGTCTAAAAATGTGGAACCCATGTAAAATGATAAGGTTTATCTTATCTTAACAGATAAGCTTACATGTACAGATAAGAGTTAAGGTATGGAATATGATTCGTCAGAGTGGATTTCTTATCCTATCTTAGAGATAAGATGGATAAGCCTGGAAGTTCTATAAATAGAGAGGCCACCCCCCTCATTTAGCATAGAAGGAAGTAGTGAGAAATATTGTAGGAAGTGTGCGAAGGAAGCCATCAGTTTAAAGGTGTGTTGAAGAAGCCATTAAGAGGTGTAATTGTAAAGTTTCTCCCATAGTCTTGGTGAAAGGAAAGTGAAGTCAATAACACTTGAAGTACCTCATGGGTGAGATTGTAACAATTTCCTGTTAATATTATCATTTACTTTGATATTTCAGATTTGTCATCATTCTGTCTTATCATAGTCGATGGTATTCTTGTGTTATGTTGTTGTTTTGTTTCCAGATTACATCCACCAAACTAAAGGTTGTGCATTAGTAAATAATCATAGCACGAGGAGTTCCTGGTGAAGAATTATAATAGTGCCGGATTGGTGATGACAGTGTCTCAAAATTCAAAACCTTAGCTATATTTATAGGTTTTATAGGTACTTGAATATCTCATCAAAATGCTTTTACAATCCCAAATATTCCCTACTATTTCTTTACTAGCATGCATCACCTTTCTTTAATAGATCCTAGATGTCATGCACCATTTTCCATTTTTCAATCCTTGATCATCCAAATATCCCTTCCTCCTATATTTACATGCATCTAAAAAATATCCTTACGACTCTTATGTTTTTTTCCTTCAAATGTGTACCCTATTTTGGAATATTAAAAGTGATTCCAAAAATATCCCCATCAATATCTCCCCATAATAAAATATCTCTTTATCCTCGAACCATTTTTTTCACTCTAAGTTTCCAAAAGAATATAGAACATAGATTGCTATAAAAAAAAATAATCATAAGAATATAGAGTTTATATGTGGATTCACCCTATACACTCATCATCTCAGAATATTACCTTTCCTCTTGAGTTTTTTCTCTCCATATCTTGGCTCAATAAATCTAGTGTACTATTTTATATGTTCATGAAATACCCATTATATCATGTCATACCCATTATATCATGTCAATACCTATTATGTATCCTTCCCTGATTCCTACAAAAAATTAATCCAATGGGATACCTTCCCAAGATCTATCTCACACTTTGATCTTTTTTATGCATTATCCCAATCTTTGTAAAATTACTTAACAAATTTCTTTATGGCCTCCCACCTTTCATGCTCATATTCCCCAAAATTGTCAAAAAATATTTCAAATTCCAGAATTTTTTAGTTTAGTTCCACCCATTTCCTACACACTCCCTCATGTAGGAATATTTTTTTCTCTAGATCTTCTTTCTTTATTAACTACTATCAATTTTTTTATAACTCTAGTCTTTTCTATGCAAACCTTTTCTCCACATACTCGTTTAAGAAGGAGAACTAACTCATCATTAAGTTTTCTTATTTTATTCGAAGTTTAACTCTCAAGACCTCACCCAAGGAATTTTGAAGTGCAACTTATATTTTGGTAGCTCATCTATATGCCTTTCTAGACTCATCACCCACCTCCACAAAATGTTTTTCATAGTGAAATGATAATCTCTCTAGAGGGTTAGAGGTAACCAGAAAAAGTGTTGAACATGGTCAATTTATTCGATGTGATCTTAACGTAACATTCCACTACCTTTTTCATCACTATATCAATGCAACCTTTTTCACATCATGAACATATAGTTATTATAGTTCCCACCTATTTTTCATTTCATTTAAAACCATGCTCAATCATTTTACCATTGTATTATTTTTGGATGGAGACATTTAATATTGTGTTACTATCATTTTAGTACTGATATTTTTATGTTATGTGGATTATATTATCACTATGACGCTAACTTTTTTTGACAAGTTATTGTTGGGGTATGCGTTGGAGCTCAAAATTTCACCCATCCTAAATCAAAATGAACTAGGGATTTGAGGAAACATGGGAGTGTCTCCAAGTTGTGGGAATTTCACTTGAGAAAGACCTTGAGAGAAGTTCAGATTCATTTACCTATTTCTACTACTAAAACTACTCCTACAGAGGGAAATACAATTACCAATCACTACTTTATTATTCCAAGGGACCTAGGTGAGAAGGAAATGCATATAATGGAAACCTAAGATACAGGGAGGTGATAACACTAGAAAAAGGGGTATGAAAACTCTAAGCTTAGTGAAAATATGTGAAAATGGACAAAGAGAGGGGGGAAGCATGCCACAGTCTAAAACCACACTCACTCACTTTATTTCATAGATAAAAAAATCCATACAAGATATATTAGATATACACAGTAGATAAACAATGGAAAAGAAGGAAAGATGATGCAATAAAATGCTACCTATGGTAGAGAATAGCCACAAAATAAAAAATTGTATTTCCTTCAAGTGATGCAAAATCAATTACAGAGATGAAAGAGGAAAGGATATGCATGCAATGGATAAAATTTGATGACTTTAACTCAAAATCTAAAGGAACGATACTTTGAAAAATGAACTTAGAAAACTAAGAGGGTCTAAACTTTACAAATGAGAAAAGTTCAAAAATATATAGAAGAAAGGGGAGAAGAGGAGGGAAAGAGGAAGAGAGAGAAACTTAGATTAAAAATTCCAACCACCAATAGAAAGTGATAAATGCCTGCAAATCATTTTGCAAGGCTATAAAATCTACCTCCCCATGTCATCTTAGCTTGTGGAAGAAGGAAAGAGGTAGGATATCATCGAATCTGGGTGGTTAAGCTGACTTAATGTGTGCATTAATGACTTGAGTTACATTTCCCCATTTTACCTACCAAATCCATCCAAAAATATTATTTTTAAAATCCCAATGTACAGCCCACCTCAACATCTTTCCAAAAAGACAAAGAGCGCATGAATTTGAGCTCTATAGCATAATTTATGATGATTTAAAGTTTGTAGTACAAATTGAATACATAAGATATGAGCCATGACCTAGTGGGTTGTATGATTCATTTGAATGTCTACTTATTTTGTCTTTTTATGGCCCCTGTCATGCATTCATTTGATTTGAGGATTTGACACGCAACTAGCATGTTCTCATAGGTTACGTGTTGTACACTTCTTCTGAAAAGTTGACACATGGCACACCATGACTGGTGTAGAGGATTGAACTTGGTGCATGTGCAAGACCAAGATGCATGAGAAATAAGAATATAGATTTATGTGGGTGTGTGTGCAAGGTGTGCAAGGAGTGAGAAGAAAAGGTGCATAACTGAAAACATATGCAAGGAATAAAGTGAAAAAGCACAAGACAAGGATGCGTGGGAGAAAATGTGCAAGGAACATACATGAAGGTGGAAGGTGAATAGGAATGAATTCATGTGAGGAAGTTTATGGGACTCAAGAAAGAAAGGTATGCATAAGGAAATCATGTGAGGGTATTAGCCAAAATAGATTATAAGTCAGTAGGTGTGTGCGAAAGGGTGCATAAAACAATTAGAATGAAAGAAGGCTTGCAAAGAGCATATAGAAAAGAAAAATGTAAGGAGATAGAGAAATGAAAAAGAAGGGAGAAAACATGTGGAAGGAAGTGGGGAAAATAAGAAGGAAAATGAAAAAGTAAGAAGAGTGTGTAAGAGTGTGCAGGAATAACTGCAACCAAGAATATCGTGTCAAGGTATAAAACCAAAAGTACGTGTGAGCTGAAAACCTAAACTCAAAGATAAAATGTAACATAAAGTTGTATAAGTAACTAGGGTGGTTATTTTGAACAAAAAATTGATGAATTTTGTGGCCATCTTCCTACTAGATGAACGAGATCAGTGTCCTTAGAACCATTCATTAGGTATGGAGTTTTCCTGAAAACATGAAATTTTGATCTATAACTTGAAGAACACCCCTGAAGTCACTTAAAAACATTGTTCAGAATTTTTATAGAACTACTAAAAAATTGTTGGGCACTATCTAAAATGTTGGAATACCCTTAACCAAACCACCATCTTGGAAGAAAAAAACAAGCATGTGCGAGAGTGCACAAGAGAAAATAACTATGTACAAACAAGACAATGTGCACCAAGTGTATTTAGAGGATTTGAAACTACCCCAACATATACATGATGCAAAGGGACTTAATTGAAATGTTTGAGATAAATTTGAATGGCTGGGATTGGTAGCGCATCTCTGTCAAGTTGAGACAAATCAAAAGAGTTAGCCTCTTTAGAAACACTAATGATGTATGGGCTACTCAAAAGTGCATCAAAATTTGAATGATATCTTGGTTCAACTCTATCAGCATTCCATTTTAAGACCATATCACCCACTTTGAAAGCTTGAGATCTATCCTTTCTGTCAAACCATTGCTTTGTTGATCTTTGATATTGTTCTAACTTGATCATGGAATAATTTTTCAATTCTTCAAGTTTAACCAGATCTAACATTTATATTTCTATTTGGTATGTGCACTCAAATTCAAGTTCTTGGGCATGATCTAGTGGAGGAAATTCAAGTGATAAATTAATCCTTTCTTCTTTACCATAAACTTGTTTTTAAGGAAAATTATCTATAACCTTACTCATTATGATTATGTCTTCCTAGAGTGCACATGAGACCTTTGTGTGACACTACCTCTGGATGATATTCATTATTTCTTCATGATTCTAATCAGGTTCTTATTTATAGACGTTTTCAAGGCATTGCCTTGAGGGTAGTAGGAATAAATATTTAAATAGATTTCAACTAAAATATTAGTACCAAGGAATGATTTTGCATTATTATAGATAATGTCTTGAGGATCAACAAACCTTGTTACAATTCCCTTGAGAAAGTAAATAATGACTAACTCGGTTGATTCTTTGAGCATGTTAAAGTTTTTCCATTTGGTGAAGTAGTCCATAGCTTTCAACACCCACTTATGACCAACTCTTGAAGGCGGGTTGATCATGCCTATGAATTCTAGATCCCATTGTGCAAAAGGTTTATTCACTTGGATTGGTCAGAGGGGAAGCACTGCAAATTTGTTCTTTCCTACAAAGACAACACATTCTTTACAGTTTTTGACTCACTTGTGTGCATATGCAAAGAGGGTAGAATAAAATCATCTTGTCTTATTGATCTTAATTATTTTTTCTTTAGTAGAGAAGTTTCCACCATAGAATCCATCGTGAAATTGTGATAACACCCTTTTAACTTCTGAGGCATCAATACATCTCAGCATCACGCCATCAATGTTTGTTTTGAAGAGAACACCGCTAATAAGTGCATATGGAATATATTGTAGCCTCATATGTTGTCTGTTTTATTTTTTTAAACTGGGAGGGTATGTGCTATAAGAATGGAAGTTTATCATTCCCTCCTCCTAGGTGTATGCACCAGGATTTTCATTTTTCTTAGGTTAAGTGTGCGGAGACTCTTTATCTAGAAACAATAAAATCTATCGATCATTTTTTACATCCTCGTCAAGTTTCTTATATAGCACATTACCTCTAACCAGTTTCATAGACTTGAGAGTCACATCGAATTCCATGATTTTAGTCACCCATCTTGCTCTTTTCTTGCTAATTTCTACTCCCATGATGAAGTCTCTCACACCTAAGTATGAAACTAGCACCTTGACATGATTTGTGGCAAGCATACTCTTGAATTTCTTAAGAGCACGCATGATGAAAAATACATGTTTTTACATGTGGTTATATCTCAATTCATAATTCTTCATTGTTTGACTGAAGAAATCCACTAGCTTTTGTAGTCCTTGTTTGTTTTCTTGTGTAAAGAAAAAAAAAACACTCACATGAGTTCCATAAACATATTTGGCTGAAATCCTTAGAGTAATCTAGATTAATGAGTGTTGGGGTGCAAGAAATTTCTTGTTTGATCTTGTTCAAGATTTCTTTTCCTTGTACTGTCCATTTGAAGATTGTGTATTTTGTTATCATGAGGGCAATGGGCCTAACCAATCCTAAAAAATTAGGAATGAATCTCCTACCAAAATTTATTTTTCTTAGGATGGATGAAAAATTTTTAGGATAAAAAAATGCCATCCTTAGAGACTACATGGCCCAAAATATTTCTTTGTGCAACATAAAATTTTTGCTTATTGGGGTTAAGATATATCCCAAATTTATGCATCTTTTAAATACTTTCTCTATATGATTGATGTGATATGCGATTTTCTTTGAGAAGATAGTTATGTCATCCAAGTAGACTAGGATGAATTCATTGATATATCCTTTAAAGGCAACGTCTATAACCCTTTGGAATGTTTTGATTTCTTTTCAAAAACCAAAAGACATTTTCTGATAAGCATATGTTATCCATCTAGTTATAAACATTGTTTTGAATTGATCCTCCTCTTTGAACATGATTTGATTGAAGCCGTAGTAACCATACAACATAGAGAATTTTTTTGTGTTAGCCATTGTTTACAGAATCTACTCCATAAAAGGAAAAGCATAATGATCTTTCAAAGATGCCTTATTCAAATCTATGAAATGAACACAAAGGCTGATTTAAGCATTCTTTTTATGCACTATAACAATATTTTCCACCCAAGTAGAATATTTGATAGGAAATATAAGTTTTTCTTTGATGAGTTTTGTTAAATATTTCCTCATGAGGAGCTCTTAGGATTGACAAGCCTTTGTAATTGTTTCATGAGATTGAGACTCAGATCAAGGTCAATAGAGATTTGAAAAATGCTTGGATCAAATCCTTTCAGGTCTTTATACTCCCGTGAAAACATGTCAACATAATTTTGACATAGAGGAATGAAAGTTTGTTTTTCATCTTACACACAGTATTTTCCAAGAAACAACTTCTTGACATGCATGATAGTGACTGAGAGGTAGTATTATTGTGTTGTACACATGTTATTTTGTTTACCCTTGAACTCATCATCAAGGTTGAATATGTGCTCTAATGTGACTAGCCCCTTAGGTGGATTGTTTGTCTTGAGTTGAATCACTTTTTCATCATAGGTGTTATGCAAATTATCTTATTTGAAGAGAACTCAACTTCATTCTGAATGAACTGAACAGTCTACATTTCATTTTCAAACACTTTCCATCTAGTTTCATTATTTGGAATAGGCAGATTGACCACCATCTTGATGTGTTGCACATTTCCTTGGAAAAAATCCTCAACTAGTGAGAATCATGAACCAAGGGCCACCATTTGATCTACTTCTTTGTTCAATTTCCATGACACCACCTA
The DNA here is from genome assembly GCA_019776745.2 of Taxus chinensis. Lineage (NCBI taxonomy): Eukaryota > Viridiplantae > Streptophyta > Pinopsida > Cupressales > Taxaceae > Taxus > Taxus chinensis. The sequence goes on along the minus strand of CM034148.1, from coordinate 472,468,109 downwards.
TAGATTAGGAGCTTCAAAACTCTCCAAGAGGTCCTAAACTCTATGTTTATTAGATTTTAAGAGCTTATTATTTTTTACAAACTTGTTTGTGACCTGATGGATAACTAATTCAATGTCCCCAAAGATATGTAATTATTTGATCTATCTCTTCTCAGTAATAATAATACCATGCATCAAAAATTCATATTATGTTACATTGTTAAAGCATGAAAACTGCAACATGTGCATAGAGAATAAATTTTCACTCATAGAGAGATGATAACAATACCTGCACCTGTGTTGTTTATGCTTCTTGAGCCATCAAAATACATCTTCCACAGTTGAGAAGATTCATTTTTGTTTTAGCACAGTAGGAAACAAGGATTCTTATTCAAGGATGTAATAAGTACCAAGACCAATTTCAACATTTGTATCATAAGGATTAATTTCATAGTGTTCCTTAGCCCATTCACCTAAAAATAGGTCAGGTATATAATGGGAAACAAACAACTCTTCTAAAACTGAATCTTATTATTTTCCTTCTTGGATGAGGAAATAAACTTGGAGGGGGGTGGGTCATATGAATCAGCATGAGAAGAAAATATAAGCTCAACTTGTATGGTAAACCAAGTACCATACATTGTTCTTAAAAACATATGAGATCAATCAGAAGACAATTTACCTCCCACCTTAGAAGTGAAATATCTTGATAAGAAAATGGAAAAAAATTAAGGTAAATCAATGGTCAATACATCTTGAGTTATTTTTAGGCTTGGACATGTGTGAAGGGTTAACTCAAGATCCTTGATAAATATCGATGTGGTAACAGTTGATCCATCAAGTTGTAAAACTCCTTTATACATGGAGGTGTACTTAAGACCTAGAACATCAACAATTTTATTTAGCATAATAGAAGTACCAACCCCTGATTCAATCCTACAATTGTGAACAAGATGTTTCCATACTATCAAGGAAATAAAAAAGGGTGGGTTTTTGAAAACCTTGCTTACATTTTTCTCCTCTTCTTGACATAGATTAACAAAATATTGTGGTTTTTGGAGAACTGGGTCAACATGTGGGAGTTTTGCCAATGCTTCATGCAACATGTCACACTAATATGGAATGACCACAACATCTCACATTGTGAAGTTCACATTTTTCTTCCACATCTATTAAAAAATGTTGAATAGAAGGCCCAAAGACTTATGTATTTGAGGAACAACAACATCTCTTCTCGATTTTTCAGGTGAAGAGACAAGGGCCTTAGTTTGTACCGAGGATTTACATACCAAAATAGGAATGCATACCAATTTTGTTGAAACATTGTGTGGGACCTCACGTGCAAGAACATGCACTCTAGAACTATTAGGTTGATGATATTTATCTCTTTACTTTTGAGGATCAATATAGATAGAAGATGCAAGGGGTTGTGTACTAGCTTTCAGCATTCTCTTCTTGTACCTTGTATTATTAGAAATATATGTGTGTGCCCTATTTGAGTTTTCCATAACTTGGTTTATTTTGTAGAAGTATTCAACCCTAAAGAACATAAGGTTGCTCTTAGGAACAACTTATGACACTTCTTCATTTTTCATTTCACGCGCTCTAGCAGAGGTCTCATAACATGAAGCACTATGAACCATGAAAGATTGTACATGTAAGGAATTTTTGCAGTTGTATTGACTATGTGTAAATTTGTAAGGAAATCACCATTTTATCTCTTGGACCATGTTGTTTTATACTGGAACTAGTGTTTTTCTTATGCTGAGCACTAGAAGGGGCTGCGTAGGGGCAACTATTTGCAATGGGTGGTGCGCATTAGTATTAAATCTATCATTATGTTGATTCTACCCATATTTTTTATTTAGATATTGATTTATATAGGGATTATGGATTTGATTAAATGATTAGAATTATTTCTGAAGGATTGCACCTTTTTTTTCTAATGATATAAATTTATTGGAAAAAATTCTAATTAAGGCTTTAATTTATTCATCCTCCTTTTTCTCATGAGGAAAATATGATGTAGAGGTAATGGGTTGAGAAATATGTTCAATAATGAGGGAAAAAGAAGACTGAGATGCTTGAGGCAATTCAAGAAACAAGGGCATAGATGGTCTAGGGGATATTTTACCAACTTAGATATGATAATTTTATAACCTAATGGATATGACATAGTCATTAATAATCTATGAATCACCTATAGATTTTATCATCACTACAATGCTAGAATTCAAATCTCTTAAGAAGTATAGAAAAAACACCTTGAGGAGTTGGTCTTAAGAGGGCTGAAATTATTTTCCATGTCTTCGGAAATCTGAAGTTGAAATTATCCATGATTTCATCAAAAGCTCTCTTAATCATAGCGAGTTTCTATAATAGTGATATATTGTCAGCTTTATCCTCAAACTAATTATAAAGCATAGTGTCAAGTCCATCCCAATTAGTAATAGAGGTAGGTGTTAATATTTGGTACCATTGAAGAACTTTTCCTTTGAGTGAAGGTGTAAAAATCCTTAGACCCATATTATCTTTTATAAATAGGTGAAAAAAACATATATTTTCAATTTCTTGAATGTGCTCAGCAAGGGTAACATGATTCTCACCAGTGAAAAATGGAATAATCTTAAGTGCAGCCACTAGTATATCATGTTGCACAAGAAGATACAAATGGCTTCCATTGTTAAAGATGATGAAGGGAAGATTTCTTTATGCCATGGCTACAAAGAGTATGAATACCCTAGTAGATTAGATGGAAGGTCTACCAAGAGGATGGGTGGAAAGAGCTCAGTGCAAGGGAGAGGGAGATGCATGTGTAAAAGTTCTACTACTTCTTCTTAGAGATAATTGAAGATACTTAAATTATTCTTTAGTTGTTGTGCTCTATCTAGTATGTATCATTCTCATGAAATAGACACAATTACTACTAAAAACAATATATCTAGATGTTGGGTAGTTGTCAGATGTGTTGAAACAAGCCTCTAAAGGCTAGAAATCACTAAGTCACACACTATAATTTAGAAATAATAAAATATAAATATTTTGATATTGGTCCCATCAAGCATGCCAAAAAAATTTGGAGATTAAAATTTCACCCATCCTAGATAATTATGAATTAGGGATTTGAAGCAGTATGGGGTTGTCTCCAAGTTATGGGAATTGCACTTGAGATAGACCTTAAGAGAAGGTTAGCTTCCTCTACCTATTTTTACTACTAAAACTACTCCTAGGAAGGGAAATGTAGATACCTGTCACTACTCTATGATTCCAAGGGACCAAGGTGAGAAGGAGATGCATTAACGGGAAACATAAGATAAGGGGAGGTGATAGCACTAGAAATAAGGGGATGAACACTCTCATCTAAGTGAAAATAAGGTAAAATGCACACATGGAGGGGGTAAATGTGCCAAAGTCTAAAAAAACACTCACTCACTCACTTTCATGGATCAAAACAAATAAAATCCCTATAAGGGATATTAGATATGAAATAATACCAACAATGCAAAATAAGGCAAGAAGATACAATAAAATGAAAACTAGGGAAGAGAATAACCACAAAATAAAAAAATTATTGCTTTCAAATGATGCACAATCAATTATAGAGATGAAAGAGGGACATGGATCTACATGTAATGGCTTAGATATGAGGCATGAAACTCAAAATTCCAAGGAACAATGCTCTGAACAATGCACTTAGCAAACTAAGAGGGTCCAACCTTTAAAATGAGTAATACTCAACAATATATAGAAGAAAAGGGAGAAAAGGATGGAAAGAAGATAGAAACTTGGATTCATACTTATAACCACCAACAACCAATAAATTCCTGAAAATTAGCCTACAAGGCTATCAGATCTACCTCCCCATGCCAACTTATCTTATGGAAGAAGGAAAGAGGAAGGATCTCATTAAATTTGTGTGGTTGAGCTGACTAAACATGTGCATTAATGCTTTGTGTAAATTTTCCCCATTTACCTACCAATTATCACCCAAAATATGATTTTGAAAATCCCAGGATATAGCTCACATCATCAACTTTCCAACAAGATCAAGAGCACTTGAATCTGAGCTCTGTAGCAGAAGTTATGATGATGTGAAGTTCACAGTATGAGCTGAACATGCAAGATACTTCTTATTTTTTATTTTTCTACCATTTTTCATACATTCATTTCATGTGATAATTTAGAAATCCTCTATTATGTTCTGATAGGTTACATATTGTACACTTATTCTAAAAATTTGACACGTGGAACACCATTATTGGTGCAGAAGATTACACTTGGTGTGTGCGCAAGAGAAAGAGGCATGAGAAGGAAGAATGCAGAGGTCTGTAGGAGTTCACATGAGAAGGTGCGCAAGGAGTGAGGATAAAAGGTGTATATTTGTAAATTTATGAAAGGAATAAAGGGAAATAACACAAGACAAGGATGCATGGGAGAAATTACCAAGGGAAAGTACATAAAGGAGTAAATTGAAGAGGAATGAGTGTGTGTAGGGAAGTTCGTGAGACTCAGGAAAAAAGGCATGCTCAATTAAAGTATGTCAAAGAATTAACCAAAATATACTGCAAGTTAGCAGGCATCCACAAAACTATTGGAATAAAAGTGGACACGTAAGAACCATGCGTAGAAGGGAAATTTAAGGAGATATAGAAATGAAATATAAGGGTGAAAGAACACAGAAGAAAGCGGGGAGAAGGAAAAACATAAGGAAGAAACATGAATAGAATGCAAGGGTGTGCGTGAAGAACTAAAACTAATAAAATTATGCCCAAGGTATTAAACCAAAAGGGCACACGAGTTGAAAACCTAAACTCAAAGACAAAATCAAAGTGCAAGTTGTCTAAATAACTAGGGTCATTATTGTAGATTATGATATACAATGACAATATATATTATTTAGTTTATGGGTATTGATATGATGTCATGATTAGTTTGGATTCTAATCTCATGATTTTCTTTTTGATATTGAATGCATTTTCATAATATAGTTTTTCTATATTGGATGGTTGATCATAGTATGATTTATTTATTTTACATAGTTTTTAACTTTTTTTGGATTATCATCGTGGTGTATGTATGATATCATATCAATTTATTATTAGTATTGGAAATGTATGATGTTTGAATAGAGTGTGTGGGTAATTGTTCTTGCCATGTGAGAATGTAAGAATCATTAAGGGCATATCTAACTAGCACAACAGGCCTTGATGGTCCAAATTTACTCCCCTTGTTTATATTAGTATTTGGTTCACTTTTATTACACATTAGATTATATGTGGAATTCTACCCCTTTTTGTATTTATTATCTTAATTCTTTACTTATATGGTTGTGTAGACACCCTTGAAGTCTTTTATAATTTATTAATGTTAAGCCCTTTGTCTTAGTAATTGGTTTAGTTGTTTAGTGCTAAATTCATCCCATTGGGTGGGATTGGTGTATGGTTTGTTTGTTTATGTTAATATGGGATTTGGGGCATCTAATATTGGATTAGGTAAGCCCATCAACCCCTCATAAATGCCATATCCCTCCCAAACTTGTAACACCATCGACAACTGATATATTCCTCTTTTGCATTCAAGTGTTGACATGTGATTTTTGGGGTAAAGATGTGGTCTTTGACTGTTGAAGATCATGCTTGATAATGAGAAATATTTTCTATTCTTAAAAATCATTAGACTAGAATTATATGGTTATCAAGAATTCATTTTCACTTTGGAAAGATGAGCTGCAATCTAGATTTAGGAGTACCAGACTTATTTCTTCTTCTAACTCATCCTTAGATCCATTTCAGTGATCCAAGGAATGTTTCAAATCCTCTTCATACACTAAATGATAGATTGTCTTTCAGTAGCTTAAAGGGACATTGAATATTGAACTTTGTGTGATACAAATTATATGGTCTTATGTGATTATGTTTTCGTTCAGCTGTATGTTGTTCTTAGGTATTTGGTGATTGATCTTGGTAGGACATAAAGGACGTAAGAAAGATTAAATTATTTGAGGAGGATTTTAGAGTCCTGAAAAACTAAGGAACATCCTAACAGTACCCTAAGCTAGGTAAGAAAAACTATGTCCTAACTATGTTTACTTATTTAAATTTTGTTCTAACCTAAGCCTCTTATTCTAATTGTGTCACTGGCATCCTAACCTAAGCATTGTGCTAAGTGAATAAGGGAAGGGTTACTAAAGTGATACTAGGCTATTTTAACTAATACCTAATACTAAAGGGTTGTGAATTGAACCTAACCTAAGGTGGGAATTATATTGGAAAATGTTTTAAGACCTATGTTGGTAATTTTTAAACTAACCTAAGTTCTATTTGAATCTATCCTAAACTATTAAGGGAACCTAAGGGGTCGCATGTCACAAAGGTGATGGTTCCAATGACATTTAATTGAGTTGAAAGGTTTTAAATGGAGGTACTGCCAAATTTGGTAGGGGCTAGTAGACTTGGTAGAGGCTTACATGGAAGCCCCACTAAAAGATGGAATGGTATTTTTTTGTTGAATTGGAATTCACCACATTTAGGAGGAGGTGGAAAGGAAAGATAAGTAGGAATTTTAGATTGAATAGAATTAATGGAATTTATGAGCCTTGGTATTTGTGTGCAAACCATATTGGAAACTTAGAAGGCGGGTTTGTAGGAGGTCATTTGGTTTGCATGCATGGCAGATTTTGCTCTGCATGGAGCTAACTGGTTCTTCGAACCAGTAGTTCGACCTTCACTTCAAAGCTATTTTTTGTTTCTTCGGCCTATTTTTGATCGAAGGAAAGTATTTGAGGTGTAGAAGGAAGAGAAGCTTAATTGTTGATCTTTCGTTGAGCAGAAAAAGAGTTAGAAGCTTGGCTAGAAGTCTCCTTCGATTTGGTGGAAGCACTATCAGGTATGATAGGCTCTAACTATTAAAATTCTTTACATTCTTCTAAAAGAATCATTAAAACAACTCTGCTCTTATGAGATTCATTTTTTCATGCTTATCTGGTTATTTTACTTGCTGGGTTTTATGAATCCTTATGTGTTTGATATGAAAATATGGCTAAAATAGTGTTGTTTTGGAAACTGGATTTCTGTGTAAGTTTTATGACCTGCATGTAAGTGAAAATGGTATTAGAAACTTGTCATGTATCTCTGTTTTGCTCTCTAGATATTGTATTCAAAGTTAATGTGCTTTGAACTAAATTTCGTGACAATATAAGGATATGAGATTAGGGAAACTTGAGTTCTATTTTGTTTGCTTCAGGGTTGTGTTCTTTGGATGAAGACTTATGTTGGAACTTTGTGTTTTGATTAAACTTGTGTTGGAACTTAGTTTTGTTTGGAACCAACATTTTGAAAACTTATTCACTACGAACTATTGCATGGAGTTCGTATTTATCACTGTACTTGCATTATTTTGCTAGTGTAGTTCTAAAGGTTTGTGCATGAAGCTCGGGTTCATTTCTGTACTCCTATTTAACGCTTGAGTGTTATGAAATAATATTTGGGTTAATTCATTCGATTCAGTTATGGTATTTTGTATTGGGTTATTCTTTTGTTAAATGGTTATGATTATAACTCTTTATTTGAGTGACTACTCACTAGGGAACATGATGAAAGCCTATTTGAGCTGTTTAAAATCTCTTCGAGATTTGGAACTGGTAATATCATGCATAAGAAACGTAGAACTTTAGTTCTATGATTGTATTGACTTCTTGAGATGGTATGAGCGTGGGGATTGGAGGAATTGTTCTTTTCACTCTGTTTTGGGGGAATCCCATGTTCTTGGTTGACTTTATTGTTTTATACCAAGTCACCATTGTCACAAATTTGTGGTTGTGAAGTTTTGTTTTAATATTTCATTCCTGTTGCAATAGAGTTAAGACTGAGACATATTCTTTTTAAGGTGTTTTGGTTCTTTTTCTCCCTCTCTTCTGTTTCTTTAAATAAATTCGGATATTAGTGGAAGATTTGGGTTATTACCTTGGACACTGGATATATACGGGAAAGATACTTTATACATTCTATTGTTTTGTGCTTAGTTATTTGAATCACGAACTGTTACTTTTTGTATTAATTGGTGAAGCCTTGTGAGTCTTCAGTCTTGGGTTCATAGGTAATTCTTAACTTTATCGTTTACTGTTTTGGGATGTTATTCTCAACTGATACATCGACTAAGACCTTGGTTTCTCTTTGAGAAAGAAATATATATATGTATACTTTTGTGATTAGTATATTGTTTTGGGTCTGTAGTATGATTTCATCCTGAATTGGTTTGAATCTAAAACTTCTTGTTCAGTCGAACAAAACAATTTATCATTGGTTCTTTCCTTATTTGAGTTACCATTCCTCTGTCTTTGGTTAAACTCATTATTTGAACTTCTCAATACTCAATTATCTTTCGAGATGGTGATTTCTTATGACCTATTGTTCTACCTTTGTTAAATCGTTGTTGAAATAATGTAGAGAGCTAGTAGCCAAGAGGGTTCTACTGATAAGTAAATTTATACTTATGGGTTTGGCTGTTGTTGAATAGTCTTGCATAGTTTATGTGGAGAGGAGTAGGTTTGTCTCTTGTACTCTTTATCTTTTGTGAATAACTTGAGTAAATATTAACTCCTCTTCGGGGCTAATTTGTTTGTAGACATTGATTTATGATCTTTGATTGATAGCTTCTAACATGTAGAATTGCAATTGGAATTGTAGTTGGACTGTTCTGATTTCCTATACCTGCTTGTATTGTTATGGAATTATGTTTGATGTATATTCTAATGTTGAATTTTTTAATATTGTTATCCCAGAAAGGAACAAGTAATTCATGTATGAATCTGGTCTGTCTTTCAGATGTAGAAAGTTGGGTATGGTACGCATTGGTTCTTTTTATTCCTGACTTATGATTTAAATGAATCATCCTAGAATGAACCATGCTGTAATAATTTATTTTGTCTCTTAGAAAAGATAGATGTGGTATTCTATTAGGATAGAATTATGAGACAATGGGATGGAAAGATATATTTTTGTTTACAAGCCATTAATAGGATTAATAAAACTTTAAGATCTTAGGAAAATATTGTTTATTATATTCTACTCTTCTCTTTAAAGTTGATCTGGATTTATTAATGTACTTCCTTTCTGTTTGTTATCACTTATGTTTATTGTATGATGTTTTAATTATCTCATTAAAGCAGTGTTTCTTTAATGAAAAAATTAGTGGAATGCAGTTCATTTTAATGATTAGTTATTATCATGCTCAATTCATTGAACTTAACCGTGCTAGCTATTCTTGCAGATGGACGACTTAAGTGGTAAAAGAAGGAAAAAACTTATATGATGCATTGGATGATATATGTCTAATTCTTAGTAAAGAATTTCGATTCATCCTTTTGTTATATTGTAAGAGAAAAGTTGTATACTGTATAGAATGAGGGTCGTTGTTATGCAGTTTTCCTAAAGAGCATAGTCTTATAAATTTTATAAGTTGTAATGATGAATTGCGAGTTGTGATTTATTTGCATTGGTTGTGTAAATTATTTCATACTTTTATAAATAAGATAAAAGTTCCATCTTGTTGATATTCTTTATATAAAGTTATGTTTATCTTGTTATCTTTGATAAGATGGATATTGGGAATTAGTTCAATTTCCCTTATAATGAAGCAACTTGTTGAGTTGCATAATACGATGTGTTTTATCTAAAAAATTTAACATAGTAATGTGTTGTGTAATAAATATGAAGTAAGAACTATGGATATTGGGAATAATGTACCCTAATACGTAATCATTTAGAGGAAGAATCTCTCTCTCTCTCTCTCTCTCTCAATTGAATATAAACCTAAAAGGTTTGGAGATATGATTACTATTTATTAGACTTCATTTTGTATGAAGTCTACTTTAATTGGATATATGCAGATGTTAAACCTTCTTAAAAGTTAAAGTACATTTTAAATGAAACTTGTGATAACGTCATCCTATTTTGGTTAACTGTTGGTTAAACTAGGAAAAAGAACATTAAAATCAACCATAAGTTTAATGAAGTTCTTTAATACTTGATTGATACAAGTATACAATAAGAACTTAATGAGTGTTGGATTAGGGTTTAGTAAGGTTTTTGTAATCAAGACATAATCCAAATCAACAATGTATTAACAATCTCCTTAGGGTATGTACATCTTGATGAGGCAGTTTCTGTAGGATGTTGGCACATACCAACTGTAGGGTTGTACTTTTGAGAAGACTTGGGTCTTCTCGAGAATACAACATTATAGTTGATATGTGGCATCACCCTTCCACATTGATCATCCAGATCTACATATAATAAGAACTTGGACTTGAACTTAGTTTCTCTCTAGGTCAGGTTAGGGGAATATTTAGGATAGGAAGTAGCTTCCAATGGCTCAGGGTACCTTGGCACACCTGGTTGACTTAGGTCAACCGAGTTTTCCCATTTACCCTAAGCCATTGTGAGCATCTTCCTATAATAAGTTATGTTTCTAACTAGGGGTAGGGTTAAACTTGGGACAAGTGAACTGACGGTAATCAGTAAAGACCAATCATGATAATAGAGGAGTGAGGTGAAGGATGTATTCTGATAGGACAAGCATTCCTTCTAGGAATAGTGACATACACAGTATGTTGTAAAACTTTGGCCAAAGTATCATAATTTATTGGTTGTATTGTCCTATGTCACCAAGTTTAAATCAACGTGATATCAAATGAATATTGGTAACAAATATTCAGATATGTTCTTTAAACAAATCACTCAGTACTCGGTGTAGGGTAGGAAAACCAAGTATACGAAGTATATAGTATGTATTCAATACATAAGATAACATAAATAGATCGGTAGATTACCGAGTTATGAAATGAATAGATCGGTGGATCACCGAGTCATTTACAACTGCATATGGTTATCTATTTGAATTTGATTGCAATGGAATGTTTTTTTTAAATAATGCTTTATTTAGAACAGTGAACATTATATTTAAAATAAAAAATAAAAAATTCCCTTATTTCTAAAGTCTTAAAATGGGAATGTTACATCTTGGTATTAGAGCGAGGTTGTAGCTATTGGACATATTGTGTCCATAATCTTATGAAACTTAAATTTTCTTGTAACAGAAAATGGTTAGAACAAGAGGAAATTTTGCAAATAAACCCTCCGCCTGAGGAAGGAGAAGCAACTGCCTAGAAACTCAATGAGATCATTGCTGCCCTGTTGGACACAAGAGATCATTTGACTGTACTTGAACAATAATTAATGGGTAATGAGGAGGAAGAAGAAGCTGATAACAATAATCAGCCACCTCTGAGGGGACAACAGCTAATGTGGGTGTTGATAATAACAATGTAAATATACATGTTCAGCCTGAGAACAAAAAGGCTAGGCTAGCTGAAATCACTAATGATATAAAAAGGATAAGTCCTCCTAAGTTTGATGGCACCACATTAGGAGATGGGGCTTATAATTGGCTCAACAAAATGGAGAAATACTTTGCAATAAGGAATTTCTCAGAAAGAAACAAAGGTGATATGGGGAGCATATCAGCTTTTCTCTTGAAGCATCTTCATGGTGGGATAGTCGTAAGGATGAATTGAATATTGATGAAGCTAATATCACATGGGATAAATTTAAAGGTTACTTTAGGCAATGATGGCTTCCACAAACACTCTACTATGATCAAAAAATGATTGAATTCTAGAACTTAGCTCAAGGAAAGCTAACTGTAACTGAGTAATGGGAGTGATTTACAAAACTCCTTAGGTATGTACCTCAGTACCAAACTGATGAGAAGTTCAAGATATAGAAATTCATCATGGGATTAAATCCTGTTATAGGAGGAGAGGTGGATGTTCACAGCCCAACCATGATTGAAGGGGTTGTTGAAAAATCCATAAGGCAATAGCAGAAATTAAAGGCAATTTCTGCTCAGAAGGAGGAAGTAAGGAAGAAAAATCCTAACTCCTCTTCATCATCTCTTGCACCTAAGAAAGGACCATAGAAGAAATTCAGAATGAAAAGTAATTTTTCATCTGATACTAATAAGAAAGTAGCAACAAACAAGTTGGCTAGTAATGTACGGAACAAATTTACTAAGAACAATAATAACTGACAAAAGTCCTATGGGGCTTAGAATGATAACTCTAAGGCTGGAAATAAAACCAGGCCTAGGAAGGGACCTGTAGGAGGCTATTATAACTGTGCCAAAGACTCATTATGCGAATCAATTTCCTTTAAAGAAGGATAATCGTAACTCAGCAAACACAAGATACATGTTGTAGTAGCTGACAAGCAGGCCGAGAAACAAGCCATGCACCCATAGAAGTTTTGGGTAAGTTATTTGGCTTACCTATAACTATTATTTTTCATGCCGGAGCTACTTAATGTTTTATTTCTAGTAAATTAGCATCCAAAACTAAAAAGAAAAGATAGAAACATGGATAAAAACATGGACCGTATACAGTATGGGAACCAATGTTGTTCATACAGTTAATATGTGTCTTTTTGGAGTAGTCCCTTGATTTACCTAACTTTTTCACTGAGGTTGATCTTTATGTTGCAACTTTGGGGTCTTATGATGTAATCATAGGTGTTAATTGGTTATCAAAACATAAGGCTAAAGTGGACTATTTTTAAAAACACATTATTTGTTTAGACGACCTGTAGAAAACAACACAGATTTAGGGTGTGAAACGTGAGATTTCGTATAGAAAATTGTTAGCTATGTAACTTGAAAAGGCCAAAAATAAAGGATGTACCGTTATATGCAGTAAAACTTACTGAATCAATAGAATAATAGCAGCGATATTGTTGGAAAAATATCTGTTGTTACCGAGACTTCAGTGACGTATTTTTGGAAGAATTGTCCAGATCCTTCTACCCAAAAAGGGAGTTTGATTTCATGACTTGAGATCAAGCCTGGAACTCAACCTATTTCTAAAGTGTCATATCGAATGACTACTACAGAATTAGTAGAGCTTTAGGCTCAGTTGCATGAAACTTTTTTCTAAAGGTTTGATTATACCAAGTGTTTCACCTTGGGGAACACCTGTATTTTTTGTGAAAAAGAAGGATGGAACCCTTAGAGTTGTGTATTGATTACAGAATTTTAAACAAAGCAACAATCAAGAATAGATACTCACTCCCTAGGATTGATGATTTATTTGATCGGATGTGTGGAGCATCGGTATATTCTAAGATAGATATTTGATATGGATATCATCAATTGTGAATTAAGTATGAGGATATTCATAAAACAACTTTCAAAACAAGGTATGGGCATTATGAGTTCACCGGTTTTACCTTTTGGATTAACTAATGGCACCTGCAGCATTTATGAATTTAATTAATAATATCTTTCAAGAATACTTGGACAAAAAATTGTGCTCGTATTCTTGGATGACATTCTCATATATTAAAAAAGTATTGAGGAACATCATGAGCATTTTGAAGATAGTTTTGGGAATATTAAGAAAGAGATGGTTATTTGCGTAAAAGTTGTCTAAATGTTCTTTCTATGACACAGAAGTACACTATTTGGGACATGTAATAAGTAAGAATGGAATTGTTGTAGATTCTTCGAAAATTGTAGCTATAACAGAGTAGTCCTGCACCTAAAAATGTACATGAAGTTAGAAGCTTCAAGGGACTTGCTGACTACTATAGGAAATTTGTAAAAGATTTTTTCTAAGATAGTTGCACCAATAAATTCCTTACAAAAGAAAGATAAAAAATATTGTTTTGGCAGTGAGAAATGTGAAATTGCATTCAAAACCTTGAAGGAACATGTTAACTTCAGCACCTATTCTTGCAGTACTAGACCCTAATGGAGATTTTATGGTGGTAACTAATGCATCAGGTGAAGTTCTAGGAGGTATTTTGTTACAAAATGGTCATGTCATAGCAGCTTATGAAAGTAGAAAAATAAAGTTACATGAGTTGAATTATGCTCCACATGATTTAGAGCTTACATGCCATTGTTCATGCACTTCAAGTTTGGAGACATTACCTGCTTGGTAAACCTTTTGAATTGAAAACTGATCACCTTGGACTGAAGTATATCTTCACTCAGCCAATTCTTAATGCAAGACAATGAAGGTGGTTAGAGTTTTTTTCTCAATATTATTTTGACATCAGTTTATATAAAGGGTAAATAAAATAGAGTGGTTGATTCTCTAAGTTGTAGGAAGCACATTTCTGCTCTTATAATGTTAAGAACTCAGTTTAAAGATGACGTCAAAAGTGTTATGGAATCTGACTCTTACTTTCAGCAAGTAAAGCGTAGCACTTATTATAGATTCGAATGATTTGAATTATAAAGGTTTTCACTTTGATAATGAAGGAATCTTACGGCTATAAAAATAGATTCTATCCACCTTTGCTAAATGATTTGAAAAAGAAGTTGTTACTAGAATTTCACAATTCACCTTTTTCTGGACAACCTAGCATTATGAAACGTGTTTGCTGATATAAAGCAGTAATATTTCTGGAAAGGGATGAAAAAGGATGTTATAGAATTTGTGACACATTGTCTTGAGTTCCAATGTGTTAAAGCAGAACATATGCACCCAGCCAGTTTGTTGTATCTTTATAGCATACCGCAGTATAAGTGGCAAGTAATAAGTATGGATTTTGTACAAGGATTGCCTATGTCAAGAAATAAACATGATGTTATTTTAGTAGTAGTGGATAAACTAACAAAGGTAGCACATTTTATTGTTGGGAATCTAAAGGATGATTATCCTATTTTGGCTAAAATATTTGTACACTGAAATTTTCTAGATTACATGGAGTACCCTGAATTAATCATTTCGGATAGAGATCTTAGAATGACGTCAAGATTTTTGGCAAATGCTTTTAATGCAACTTTAAGAACTAAGCTGAATTTCAGTTCTTTGTATCATCCAGAAACGGATGGAAAAATGAAATATTAAATCAAGTATTAGAAGATATGTTACAGAATGTATTACATGGATCAACAATTTAAGTGGGAAGAGTACCTTCCATTAGTTGAATTTTCATACAATAATACATATCATGCTTCTCTTAAGATGGCACCTTTTCGAGGCATTATACGGAAGAAGATGCATAACCCCTGTTAGTTGGGACAACATAGGAGGATAGAGAGGTAATTGGACTTGAAATTATTACTGAAATGGAACAACAAGTTAAATTGATTCGTGAACACTTGAAAGAAGTAGCAGATAGGCAAAAGAGTTATGCTGACTTAAAGAGGGTCGATAGAAAATTTGAACTTGTTGAGAAAGTATTTCCTCGGGTTAGACCGAAAAAGAGTTCTATAACTTTTGGAAAGGCTACCAAGTTATCACCTTGTTATGTGGGGATCTTTTGAGATAGTTGAATTAATCAACCCTGTAGCTTATCGTTTAGCATTACCTCCTGCTTTGTCATGAATTCATGATGTTTTCCATATTTCTTTGCTTAAGGAATACGTTTCAGATTTATCAAATGTGTTAAATTGGAATTTCTTACAGGTCTAGGACCCAGGAATAATCATGGTTAAACCCCATATTGAGTGTTTGAAACTCACCAGTTGTATTTGAGAAATAATGAGATAAGTCAATGCAAGGTCTAATGGGACTAGTTTAATGAAGAGAGTGCAACTTGGGAAAACCTTGAGGATATGAAAAATACTTTTCCATATCTATTTGAGTAGGATTGACTCTGTTGACTGATAAAAAACATGTGATTTTATCTTTATAATACAATAAGTAAGCCAATTTTGGGCAGATATTTATTTATTTTGAATAAACAGCTATAGTAATGTTGATTTCTAAGAACTTAATTAATGTTGATATGTTTTTGAAATATGGTAAGAAAAGTTAATAACTTGATTTTTTTTCTTGATGCAATCTGTTAAAAAATGAGATAATCATCGGGACGATGATTCTTTTTATGAGGGAAGCATGTAACACCCTCGACAACTGATATATTCCTCTTTTGCATTTAAGTGTTGACATGTGATTTTTGGGATAAAGATGTGTTCTTTTGACTATTGAAGATCATGCTTGATAAGGATAAATCTTTTCTGTTCTTAAAAAAATCATTAGACTAAAATTATATGGTTATCAAGAATTCATTTTCACTTTAGAAAGATGAGCTACAATCTGGCTTTAAGAGATGCAGACTTATTTCTTCTTCTAATTCATCCTTGGATCAATTTTAGTGATCCATGGAATGTTTCAAGTCTTCCTCATATAGTGAATGGTAAATCTGGCATTCAGTAGTTTAAAGGGACATAGAAGATTGAACTTTATATGATACTAATTCTGTGGTCTTATTTGATTACGTGTTTTCATTCAGATATATGTTTGTGCTCAGAGGTATTTGGTGATTGATCTTGGCAAGACATATAAGGACTTAAGAAAGATTTAAATTCATCTGAGGATGAATTTACGGAGTCCTAAAAATATAAGGAATTATCCTAACAGTATCCTAAGCTAGGTAAGAACACCTATGTTCTAGCTATGTTTACTTTTTTGAATTCTGTTCTAACCTGAGCCTCTTAAACTAATTAGTTGGGTTGGCGATCCTAACCTAAGCGTTATGCTAAATGAATAAAGGAAGGGTTACTAAATTGATACTAGGCTATTTTAACTAATACCTAATACTAAAGGGTTATGAATTGAGCCTAACCTAATGTGGGGAATTCTAATGGCAAATGCTTTAATACCTATGTTGGTAATTTCTAAACTAACCTAAGTTCTATTCGGATCTATTCTAAACTATTAAAGGGGAAACATAGGGGTCGCATGTCACAAAGGATGATGGTTCCAATGGCATTTAAATGAGTTGAAAGGGGTATCAAATCATGGAAGTACTACCAGATTTGGCAGGGGCTAGTAGACTTGGTAGAGGCTTATATGGAAGCCCCACTAAAAGATGGAATGGTATTTTTGTGTTGAATTGACATTCACCACATTTAGGAGGTGGTTGCAAGGAAAGATAAGTGGGAATTTTTGATTGAATGGCATTTATAGAATTTATGAGCCTTGGTCTTTGTGTACAAACCATCTTGGAAACTTAGAAGGCGGGTTTGTAGGAGGTCATTTGTTTTTACATGCATGGCGGATTTTTCTTCTGCATGGAGCTAACTGGTTCTTCAAACCAATAGTATCGACCTTCACTTCAAAGCTATTTTTGGTTTCTTCACGGTCTATTTTTTATCAAAGGAAAGTGTATATGAGGTGTAAAAAGGAAAAGATGTTTGATTGTTTGATCTTTCGTGGAGGAGAAAAAGAGTTTGGAAGCTCAGCTGGAAGTCTCCTTCGATTTGGTGGAAGCACTATCAAGCATGATAGGCTCTAACTATTAAAATTCTTTGCGTCCTTCTAAATGATTCATGAAAACAACTCTGCTCTCATGAGATTCATGTTTTCATGCCTATCAGGTTATTTTTACTTACTAGTTTTTATGAATCCTTGTGTGTGTTTGATATGAATCTATAGCTAAAATAGTGTTATTTTTGAAACCAGCTTTCTGTGCAAGTTTTATGACCAGCATCGCAAGTGAAAATGGTATGCGAAACTTTTTTCTGTATCTCTTTTTTTACACTCTTTATCATTGTATTCGAAGTTAATGGTGATTTGAACTGACTGTCGTGAACAATATAAGGATATGAGCTTAGGGAAAATTGAGTTCTGTTTTATTTGCTTCAGGGTTGCATTCTTTGAATGTAGACTTGTGTTGGAACTTTTTTTTATTGAACTTTTGTTGGAACTTCGTTTTGTTTGGAAACAGTGTTTGGAAAACTTATGTACTACTGAACTGTTGCATGGAGTTTGTATTTGGGCACTGAACTTGCATTATTTTGTTGGGGAAGTTTTGAACGTTTGTGTTTGAAGCTCGGGTTCATCACTATAGTCTATTTTACCATTTCACTGTTATGATCTTGTATTTGAGTTGATTCATTCGGTTCTATTTTTTTATTTTGGATTGGGTTATTTATTTTTTAAATGGATAAGGTTTTAAATCTTTATTAGAGTGACTACTCACAAGGGAATTGGGTGAAAGCTTGTTTGAGTCATGTTGAAAATATCTTTGAGATTTAGAACTTGGTAAATGTCTTTCTTAAAGGAATGTGGAACTTCTAGTTCTATGATTGTAATGACTCCCTTGAGATGGTATTGAGTGTGAGAATGGTTATGAGGAATTGTTCTTTCCCCTCTGTCTTGAGGGAATCTCGCGATCTGGGTTGACTTTATTATTGTTGAAGCTAAGTCACCTCAGTCGTAATTTTGTGGATGTGAGAGTTTTGTTTTGAATATTCCATGTTCCTATTGCTTGTAGAATTAAGATTGAGACATATTCTAAATTAAAAAATTTTTGTTCTTGTACTCCATCTCTTCTAATCTATTTAAGGAAATTTTTGGATCTTAAGTGGATGGCTTGAGTCATTACCATGGACACTAGATCTATACGGGAAAGACAATTTTTCCATTCTGTTGTTTTGTGCTTAGTTATTTGAAATACATGAACTATTTACTCTTCATATTAAATGGTGAAGCCTTATGAGTCTGCAATCTTGGGTTTGTAGGTAATTCTTGAACTTTATCGTTTACTATTTTGGGATGTTATTCGTCAACTGATACAGTCGAATAAGACCTTGGTTTCTCTTTGAGAAAGAAATATATATATATATGTATTCTTTTGTGATTAGTATATTTTTTTAGGTCTGCAGTATGCTTTCATCCTGAATTGGTTTGAATCTGGAACTTCTTGTTTAGTTGAATGAAAACAATTTATCATTATTTCTTTCCTTATTTGAGTTACCATTCCTCTGTCTTTCGATAAAAATCATTGTTTGAAACTTCTCATTACTCAATTCTCTTTCAAGATGGTGATTTCTTATGACCTGTTGGTATACCTTGTTTGAAGTATTGTTGAAATAATGTAGAGAGCTTGTAGCCAAGAGGGTTCTACTAATAAGTGAATTTATATTTATGGGTTTGACTGTTGTTGACTAGTCTTTCCTAGTTTATTGTGGAAAGGAGTAGGTTTGTCTCTTGTACTCTTTATTTTTTCTGAAGAACTTGAGTAGATATTAACTCCTCTTCGGGGATACTTTGTTTGTGGACATTGATATATGTTATTTGATTGATAGCTTATAGCATGTAGAGTTGGAATTGGAATTGCATTTGGTCTGTTCCGATCTTCCTATACCCTTCTTGTATTATTATGGAATTTTGTTTGAACGTATATTCTAATGTTGAATGTTGTAATATTGTTATCCCAGAAAGGAACAGGTAATTTATGTTATGAACCTGGTCTATCTTTCTGATGTTAGTAGGTTTGGGCATGGTACAAAATGGTTCTTCTTTATTCTTGACTTAGGATTACAGATGAATCAATCCTAGAATGAACCATGTTTTAATACACTTCCTTTGTATCATAGAGAAGATAAATGTGGTATTCTATTAGGATAGAATTATGAAGACAATGGGATGGCAAGATGTATTGTTGTTTACAAGCCATTGATAGGATTAATAGAACTCTAAGTTCTTAGGTAGATATTGTCTATTATATTCTGTCTCTTCTCTTAAAAGTTGATCTAGATTTATTAATGTACTTCCTTTCTGTTTGTTAGTCACTTATGTTGATTGTATGATGTTTTAATTATCTCATTAAAGTATTTTTATTTTAATGGAACAATTAGTGGAATGCACTTTGTTTTAATTCTTAGTGCTTATCATGTTCAGTTTGTTGAACTGACCTATGCTAACTATTTTTTCAGATGAACAACGTAAGTGGTAAAAGAAGGAAAAAAATTATATGATGCATTGGCTGATATATGTCTAATTCTTAGTAAAGAATTCTGACTCATTCTTTTGTTGTATTGTAAAATAAAAGTTGTATACCTATATAGATTGAAATTTGTTGTTATGCAGTTTTCCTAAAGTGCATAGTCTTGTAAATTTTATAAGTTGTAATGATGAATTGCGAGTTGTGATTCATTTCCATTAGTTGTGTAAATTATCTCGTACTTTTGTAAAGAAGATGAAAGTGTCCATCTTGCTGATATTCTTTATATTATGTTATGCTTATCTTGTTATCTTTGATAAGATGGATAATGGGAATTAGTTCAATTTCCCTTATAATGAACCAACTTGTTGAGTTGCATAATACGATGTGTTTTATCTAAACAATTTAACATAGTAATGGGTTGCGTAATAAGCATGAAGTATGAACTATGGATATTGGGAATGATATACCCTAATACTTAATCATTTAGAGGAAGACACTTTCTCTCTCTCAATTGAATATAAACCAAAAAGGTTTGGAGATATGATTAACTAATTATTAGACCTTCATTTTGTATGAAGTCTACTTTAATTGGATATATGTGGTTGTTAAACCTTCCTGACATTTAAATTACATTTTAAATGAAACTTATTATAATGTTGTCTTTTTTTGGTTAAACTATTGGTTAAACTGGGAAAACAAACATTAAAAGACAATCATAAAAATAAGTGAAGTTCTTCAATGGACTAAATTGAAACAAATTTAGGATAAGAACTTATGGAGTGTTGGATTAGGGTTTTGAAGGGTTGTTGTAATCAAGACATAATACAAATTAACAATGTATTGACATGATCTCCTTCGGCTATGTAACGTCTCAATGAGGCAATTTCTGTAGGATGTTGGCACATGCCAACTACAGGGTTGTACTTTCGAGAAGACTTGGGTCTTCTCGAGAATACATCGTTGTAGTTGACATGTGGCATCACCCTTCCGCATTGATCATTCAAATCTAAACACAATAAGAACTTGAACTTAGTTTCTATCTAGGTCAGGTTAGTGGAATATTTAGGATAGGTAGTAGCTTGCAATGGCTCAGGGTACCTTAGCACATCCTAGTTGACTTAAGGTCAACGGAGTATGCCCATTTACCCCTAAGTCATTGTGAGCGTCTTCCTATAATAATTTATGTTTCTAACTACGGATAGGGTTTAAACCTGGGACAGAGTGGACTGACGGTAGTCAGTAAAGACCAATCACGATAATAGAGGAGTGAGGTGAAGGATGTATTCCAAAATGATGAGTATGTTGTCTAGGAATAGAGGACATACAGAGTATGTTGTAAAAATTTGACCAAAGTATCACAAGCTATGTTGGTTTTGCATTTTCCTATGTCACCTAAGTTTAAAACAACGTGATATCAGATGAATATTGGTAACAAATATTCAGATATGTTCTTTAAATAGATCAACTCAGTACCTGAGTGTAGGGTAGTAAATACCAAGTATATGAAGTATACAGTATGCATTCTATACATAAGATATACATAATTAGATCGGTAGATTACCGAGGGTATAGAAATGAATAGATCGGCGGATCACTGAGTCATTATACATCTCGCATATGGTTATCTATTTGAATTCAATTGGCATGGAATGTTTGTTCTAAATAATGCTTTATTTAGAACAATGAACATTATATTTAAAACAAAAAAAATTCCCTTGTTTCTAAAGTCTTAAAATGGGAATGTTAAAAAACTCGGATTTGGGAAAGAGGTGAGATTTAAGAGGAGTAAAAATCAAGAAAAGGGATAAATTTCTATTGAAAAGAGCTCCTAGACCCTATACCTATGGGTGGGCAAGCTATTTTCAAGGAAAATTGACCTCATTTGACTTTCTTTCCTCTCTTTCAACCACCCTCAATTATGGTTCTTTGTTTTGGGGTTTGTTTTGAAATATAGGGATTTACTTGATTACTTTGATTTATTTATTTATTTATTTTTGAAATTTTGGTGCAATTTGAGGAAAATGGGATTGGTTAAATCCTGGGTGGAGGGTGAAACTTGTCACACTCCCATTTGCTTGTATTTTTGGATCTCTTCTATATTATCCCTCATGTTGAATTGATTGGGGTTCTTTTGGTTGATTTTTTGGTTAGGGTTTCTCTAGGGGGGATTTGGAGAAAGAATAAGGAATTTATGGACAAGCTTGGATTCGGGATTGTGTTATTACTTTATGAGGTAGGATCTTATTCCAATTTTCTTTTTGTGTTGATCAAAGACTTTTTTTTACTTCCATTGTGGATTTTTTTTGTTTTTGAAGTGATGTATTTGTGTTTGGTTTTATGTTTTTCTCAATCCACCCTTGAGTGGAGTGGATTTAAGAGTGTGTTGAGAAGAGGGAGGAATCCCTTTCATTTTCACCCTCATTGCTTGATGGACAAGATTGATGGGTTATTTACTTCCCCCTACATTTGGTTTTTTTTAGGATTTGATTCCCATTTGGTTTTTAAATCATATCCTATCTCCACCTAAGTAAACCTATAAGGTTTGAAAAAACTTGGTGGAGAGGGGCATGGAGAAATAAGGGGAAATAATGGAGAGATAAGGAGAATTGGAGGGTTCTTTTGGGATACTTAGTTATTATGGTTTGAAAAACTTGGGATATCGTAATACCCTCTTCCCTAATAGTAGAAGCATGGATTCTCTCAAGTATTGTGAAAAATATCTTTGTTTTTGTCTATGTTGTGAAATTTAAAGCATCCATTCTTGTTTTCTATCCTGATCTTATGTGCTGGAAAGAGAAATGTCTTTCCTCTCTCCCATGGGCTTGGGGGGATGCTAGTATGTTCTCATTTCTTACTTGAGGCATAAAATGATCCCAATTGGCTGGGTGGTAAATCGAACCATATCTTGTGGATTTTGGGATATTTTGTGATGGATTTTGTGTTAGAATGAAGTAGGAAACTTGGATAAATTTATAGGTTTTTGAAGTTATTTTGAAGTTATAAAATATGTAAATTTTTTGACATGTTGTCTCCACTTTGTGGAGGGATTTAATACTTGCATTTTAAATATATAATTTCCTTCATGTGTTTATGGATAAATGTAGGAAAGGATGCTTTTAAAATTGTAGTTCTGTTGAAGTTGAAAGAGT